>VZRO01000327.1:152500-204167 GCA_013397915.1 Daphoenositta chrysoptera | reverse complement strand
GGGCTGAGGGGCTCAGAGGGGCCGTGCACGCTGCTCCCCGGGGCTGAGGGGCTCAAAGGGGCCGTGCACGCTGCTCCCCCGGCCTGAGGGGCTCAAACAGGCCGTGCACGCTGCTCCCCCGGGGCTGAGGGGCTCAAACAGGCCGTGCACGCTGCTCCCCCGGGGCTGAGGGGCTCAAACAGGCCGTGCACGCTGCTCCCCTGACCCGGGGGCCGGAGCGGCGCTCGGCGGGGCTGCACTAAGTTAAAGAACAGCCCTGGCAGCGCCGCGCCGGCCGGGGAGCGAGGAACGCCGTGCCCGCAGCTCCCACGGCGCTCGCAGCCCCCCGCTCCCCGTGCCTGGGGACAGTGGCCGTGAGGGTGGCACCGCTTCCCTTCCCGGCATCGTCCCGCTGTGGGAAACCTCCCCGGGGCCGGGCGTCCGCTGGCGGGGCTGCCCTGGGAGCGCATGGGAGGAGAGGAGCGCTCGCTCCTTTTGGTTTCCCGATTAGCGGGATCCCTACGAAGCTGAAAGACGGTGTTTAAAAGTAGTTGGAGATAACGTAGCCGGCGCTGTCAAATGCGCAATACTTATTGTTATGCTCCCCTAGAAAATAAGCAGGAACCAAAATAAAAGTGTTGTATTAATATTTAATACACGTTTGGCTACGTAAACGTAGAACGGGTTTTAAAAAAGATGGCGCAGTGAAAAAAATGTGAATGTTTTCAAAGAAAACGGTGTTTCCCACAGCTTTTGGTAAATGCTTAAACTTAACTTGGGCTTCACTTTGCAGAAAATGTGAGAACCATATGAATGCCTATGCCTTATGAAATCTAAAGGCATGAACCTCTGTTCACTATTAACAAGTAAAACCCTATTCTTTTTCTCTATAAGGTCCTGATTAATGGACAAAAACCTTCTTCCTTGTTTTTTCACATTCTTTTTGCAGTTCCTTAAATGTGAGACAGACAATAAATTACTTGCACAGATCCTACTACATACCAGTTCCTATTTGGAGCTTGACAGAGAAGCAGAAACAAATATGGGTATTGTGAAAACCACATTGGGTACAAAGACTGCACACGGATTGCCACTTATAGTCAACAGCTGGGAATAATATGGGTCTTTATTAATCTGAATATTACTGGTTGCCATTTTGTTTCTTTTTTTATGATTTTGACAAGATGGTGGGAGTAAAGACATAAGGGATTTCTTGCTGATAAGGATGCTCTTGATACTCACTTTGTGCCAGTTTGTTTACCCCTTTTAAGTGGAGTGCTCCTTTTATTTTCCTTTTAACAGCCTGCATCTTCTGTAATTAGAAAGAGAGAACTGAATTTAGAGCTGTACCAAAAATGGCAATCCTGATCTGCAGTGCATTAGGAAAGGAGACAATGGGATGAAGCAGGCAGGAGAGTGGAGACAAGAAATTTATTACTGGGCATTGCCTAATGAGATGAAAATTCCTTGGGATTTTCAAATAAGCACCACAGAAGAGCAGTAATACCAGTGTTCATTTGCACAAACCTTCCCACACTTCAATTTTAAAGTAATTACTGTGTCTTGTTATGGAAGGACATGGACAGTGCTGGGAGGAAGGATATGACTGTGGTTAAAGTGAGTATTGGATGCAGAAAACTTGACCTCTAATTCCACCTTTGGCAGTTTCAGTCAGTGGTAATTCACTCTCCGTGTGCCTCAGTTTCCCTGTTCGTAAAGCAGTGCTGATTGTGTGGCTGGGCACAGGGGACAGCTGAAATGTACATTCCAGTAGATAAAGCCCTATATAATCTAAGTGCATCATGTTATTTCTGGTTGAAATCCTTGCCTAAACAAAATTCTCCGTGACCTCCCTGAGAAGAGCTGCAAAGGTCAAGGCTATTACATTTGGGCCATTATTACACTCCAGGTCCAGGAATAAGGAAATAAATCACAGATAATGAGAAAATGTTTCACAAAGGTTTTTTTACAAACGGAGAAGAAACTAAAAGGGGAACATTTTCTTGAAAAAGGACATTTTCATACACTACTGAACTAATGATAATTTTACTTTATGTTTCTAGTGTTTGCAGCTCTTACAGGAAAGACAAGAATGCTGCAGAGCCCTCCAAATCCCCTTCTTTTTTAATGTGGCTGCTTTTTGTGATTATAGGCTTAGACATGATCTGCAAGATTTAAATTCAAACAAAAGATGATGAAAACGAGAGGTGAAAGTGTTTTTTGTTTTCTATCATCTAGCTCTCTATGCTCTGCTTTTTATGTCATTGTTTTAATAATTTAACTTAATTGCTGGGAAAACAGACAGTGTTTAAAAAAGTGTTTAAATCAATGTAACAGTCTGGTGTGGACACAAGTGTGTTAGCTATAAAGATATTTATTACAGTATAGCTTTAACGAAAGCAAGCAGCAGTGGTATAAATAAACTCTGTACCAATAATATTCTGTTTGTGATATGAGGTGGTACCGATTTTAGCCAAAACATTTTTTCCAATTGATTTGATTACTTTGGTGTAGAAACTGTATTGGGGCAAGGTCTGGGGTGGGGAAGGATCTGATGTGAACAAAAAAGATGTAGGAGGATGTATCTTGACTCTCATGCCAGATTGATTCTGAAATAATTGGGAAGAATCTTAACGAGGGAGATATTTACCTTTTGAGATGAGTATATTTGTTACTCTTTTTTTTTTTTAATAGGTAACATTAAGTAGTGTTTTGGGTTTAGTCATGTTTCTGCACTTCAAATTTGTGGTATGAAAATACACGAAAATCTTTCCACTGTGCAAAGATTACAGGACTGCTTTTCCTAGTAGCTCATTAAGAACTATCTTATTGTATTTATTCAAAAGTTTATGTTGGAAGAAAAATATCTTTCCAGGTTTTGGGAACTAGGTCTCTTAAGAATAAATTGTTTCCTATAAAATGCTAGTATTTGAACTGACTCATTTGCTTCCTGAAGATTGAGAACTTGTGTCATATCTGTAGAATATAGTGCATCTTTCTCCTTTTATGCTTCTGTTCCCTGATCATATTCTGTTTATCATATCAGAAGAGTCTGGGAGTAACTTTGTAAGTGTAGAATAAAAAACATTGCATTTCTTATTACAGGCAAAATCCTGCCCAAGCCACAATAAGGTGAAAGCGTGGAATATACCACGTACATGACAGAATTATTTAAATTTTCTTTTCAAACAACAGATTTGGTATGATTGTCCCACGGTTTCTGCTGCTTAATATTTTTAATTATTTTGCTGATGAAGTAATCACACAATGGCAAACCACGCTTTAATGCAAACACACCGAAGGATAGAATTAAGGTTGAATGTTCACCGTTAACGGTGCCTATCCTCATTTTTATATGCTTAGCTCTGCGGCTTTAATATTGCATTAACTTGGTTTTTAGAGAGAACGTTTTGCCCTAAGTATAAGAAAAATGTTGATCTTTTATGTTGTCAGCCAGGGTAGATGCAAATCCTTCTACTTTTTATTGAAGAATTAACCATCTCCCTCTGGAGCACAAATGCCAGCAGTACTGGTATAATTTTATTTTTAAGGCTATGGCCTGTAGTAAGCTGATTGAATGGTATAATATGTTCTATTCAAATCTGACTGCTTATGCACTTCGTTTCATAATGCCTTTGAAAATATATCATGTTCCAAGATGAATACAAGTTATGCATAAAAAAGCTGTTTGTTACATAGCTTGGAAAATGTGGAATCAATTACTATTAGATTTAAGAAAACCAGGAGCTTTTATGATGAAAAAAAATTTATTTAGTTTGTAGTAATAATATCAAGTTACATTGCAACAAATTCCTTTCCCTTAGAAATCTAGTTCAGTTTTAGTTCAAAACAATAACTCTTAGGGGATAGTGAGTGCCTCAATTAATATTACGTCAATTTGTTTTACCATCTGCATGTATTTACTGACCCAGGATATCTCAGAAGGTCTGCCCTAAAAATCACCATGTTTACTCAGCTGAAAACAAATCCGAAGATCCCATTTCATTTTCAAGCCACCAGGATACGTTAGAGTAAGTTCCATGTGTTGACAGATCCTTCAGGTTTTATTTATGGAACAGCATTTGCGTGAGAGATAATAGGCTAAGAATAACCATTACCTCACCTAATTGTTGTCTCCTTAAGACTTCTAAAAATGTATTTGGGGTTGGAGAGCAGGCAGCACAGGCGGTGTAAGGAGTCCACCAACTGGTACCGTCTGTGTTAGTTACTACTAATCCAATCACTTGGGATCAGATGGTCTTGTGGCAGCTTCTTCCCTCGTGGACAGAGAGACAGTTTTAGAATAGAAAGATATAAGGGCATGTGGTGGATGTATAATAGATATATACTAGCTATATTAATAACACATAATAGGCAGTAACAGTAATAATAATAATAAAATAATAGGTACATCAATAAAGCATGCCAGGAAAGTATTGTGCAACTTGTTGGCCAACAAAAACATTTTTAACAAAAGATGCATTTTAACCATATCCAAGCAAAATGTTCCTTTCCTTTTTACTCGTTGAACATTGTTTCTTTTGAGCAATGTGTGTCTCTGCTTGCCTGATATTTCCAGCCTGGCCCTGGAGCCTGGCTGGATGCACTAAGGGAATGATAAAGGGGCAGGAGGAGGAGCAGGAGAAGGGAAGTGCTTGGCATTTGGTGAGCAGGGAAAGGGGAATTTGTGAGTCTGTCCAACCATGACAGCAGCAGATTCCCTTGCAAAGGACCTATAGGGCATTTATAAGGACCTTGAAATCCTCCTCTCAGTTGCCATCCCACATTTCTCTGTAAAAAAATCACAGTGCTAGAGAAAGTGTTTTCATAACTTAATTCTTGCTTACTTTGCTTATGAACATTCTTCTTTCAAAACAGACAGGTTTTGAGAGCCCTTGAAACACAAGAGACATTAGTAGTACCTTTGGTATGTTTGAAAACTTTAAAAGTTGCTGAAGATTTGGGACGAAGTTTGACTTTTTCCTGATATATTGTTTTGACTCCAGAACAAAGCCTTCTTAATTTTTAGTTCTTGTATTTTTCTTAAGAAAATTAAAAAATATTTGACGGGAAGCGAAAAGCTTCCCTAGAATTTTTGATAGTTGAGCACAGTTTATTCTTGGGCAACATTATGTAACTATATACAGGGCAAATCTGGCTCTTTCTCTAGAGGGTAAGAGACCAAACCACACAGGTTATTTAATAAATAACCAGAGGACTGAGATAGAAATAGGAAGATTTATTTTCTTTATGGAGCCCTGTGTCACCAGTTATACTGATCAGGTGATAATGGAAAGCTGTGGAGGGATGCAGTATTTAGGCTTGCTCAAAACATGCCTGGTTCATCTGGCCTCAAACTTCTGTGCTTCACTATGGGAAGCCTTTCATGTGTGAGAGGGGTAAAAACCAAACTGTGGCAGGCCAAGCTTGGGCATAGGAAGACCATTAAACAGCAAGGATTTCCTTTAAGAAAACATTTCTCCCACTTGAAGGAAAGGTTGGATATTAACATCTCTTACCATTTC
The DNA here is from genome assembly GCA_013397915.1 of Daphoenositta chrysoptera. Taxonomy (NCBI): domain Eukaryota; kingdom Metazoa; phylum Chordata; class Aves; order Passeriformes; genus Daphoenositta; species Daphoenositta chrysoptera. The sequence goes on along the minus strand of VZRO01000327.1, from coordinate 198,663 downwards.
CTATGCAGGTGGAAGGTGATTTCCAGTCATCCTAGACAGAGATTGAAGGTAATTTAATACAAATGTGGTGGGGTGTATATGTGTATGGGCATGAATAGGATCTAAAGATTCACTGAAATACACATATTTCCTCAAGGAAGACACAGAGAAGCTGAGATGTTCACTGAGAAGAGAGTAGCATCCTAAAAAACAGGAGTGATAAAGTGATCTACTGTTAGTGAACACTGTTAATTTAAAGTTACTACAAATAATTATGAATATAGTTGTAATTACGTATGGGCATTAACTGGAAATGATAGTTGGAGGAAGAATTTAATTGCTATGTACCTGTACAGTTTTCCTTGTTTGTGGTCTCTGCCTGTAATTACACCTCCACAATTGCCTTTGGGCTTGCTTTGACTTAGTCTAGTGACTCCAGCCAAAGCTACACGAGATGTGAAGTATGCCCTTGCCTGGGCATGGCTTCTTATTTAGGAAAACACTTGAGTGAATGAGATTCATGCAAAGGGTTTCCCTGAGCCTGTACCAGAGGACTGAAGCCCAGACTCCTTTGGCACGACCACAGTGAGTGTGTACAGCTTTGAATTTATGAAATATATGAACACAAATCTCTCTGGTGTTTCCGTAAGCCTCCAGTCTGGGCCTGTAGTTCAATACTTGGACAAATTACATGTGCTCAGATAACTGTAAAATTATTCAGGACTTAGTAGATCTAAATATAACATTCTTCTTTGAACAATAACTATAAAGCAGCAACAAAACAAATTTGGGCCTTCAGTTGGCCTTGTACTTCTGAGCCAAAAGACCTCTTTCTGATGAAGTCCTACAGTGAAGTGCAGATTCTGTCAAATTCAATGAGAATTTTGCTAATGATCTGAATAAATCAGTCATACTTCTTTAAGATAATGTTTTCACTCCTATTTTTGAAAATATGTTATCATTATTGCAGCTCTATAGAGAGACTGTGAATAGTTTAAAGGTCTCCTAAAAGAGAGAATAAGCAAGGTGAAATCCTCACTCGCTGCAGCCACCCAAAGAAGGCGCAACAGAAGGAAAGTTCCAAAAGGCATTCTGTTTAAAGGATTTTTTTTAAAGACTGCTCCTCACAGCAGGTGCTTGTAGTCACCTTGCATCCTAAGAAAGGTGGAAAAGAAGAAAAACCCACTGGGGACCAGCACAGGAAAGCATCTGAAGTTAGGAGATATGTTTGTCTGGGCACTTGAATTCAGTGAGTGCTGACACAAATGAGATGCTCCTGAGTAATTTTGATGAAGCAGGACTGCTGCCTGCCCCAGTGCCCGGGCTGGTCCTGTCCAGGGCATGTGCACACTGTACCCCATTCAAACCCTCCTCAGAGCCCACTGCTCATTGCTTAATGGCCTTACAAGGAGAACCTTTGGGCAGTTCTGCTGGCTTGTAATTGTTTCCTTCTTAAACAGTAAACAATTTCCCTTAACTTACTTTGAAAGCAGTAAGTCAGAACCAGAGGAAAAATATGAAGTTAAACCACCAGAACACATGTGCAATGCCAAAGGCCAGGCATAATGCTTTTATTTGCCTGTTTTTCATTTATTTGATTTTTGGAACTGTTTTTTTTTGTTGCACCTTTAACACACAGTACATGGATGTGTAAACAAGAACAACTTCATAAAAAAGAGAGCTCATTAAAAGTGAACTGTGTGTGAGTCTGCTGTTGCTTCAAAACAGGAAAACTATCTTACCTCAGGTTTCAAGGGTGTGAGTACTGCAAACCCTTTTCAGGGCATCATTAACATATTCTAAACTGTTATCCTAAACAACATCCCCTACACCGGCTCCTCGGGTCAGGGCCTTAAGGTATGCCACTCCATGTGAGCACTTCAAGAGCTGCAGTCCCTTAGCTGGAGATCAAACAACATTTTCTCCACACAGAGAATTAAACCAACACATGAGGGTGCCTTTATCAAACTGTGTTTGATAATGAAGGCTTCAAAAAGCTAGGTGGGTCAAAATGTCAGTGTCTTTCTTTTGGTCTGTTCAGGTTGTGTATTGCTATACAAATTATAGAGGAAAAGTCTCAGAATGAGAGCTGTCTGTTATTTCCCTTGGGAACAATTTCATTATTGGCAAGAACTTCTCTTCTATAGGTTTCCTTTCCCCCCCTCCTGATTTCTTGTGATTTTTCCAAGTGGTGTAATCCAAACCAGTTCTTGTCTTTCTATCTCTTTATCTACCAGCATCTTAATTCTCTATCCATAAACTGATATCAACCGATCTGTGCGCAATTCATGAAGGAAAGTAATGTGTCTGGCATTGATTTTTTAATTAATGAATAGAGAAAATTAATACAACTCTTCCAAACGTTCTGTCATTATAAGGCTTGCTTTGGTTAAGTCACATTATGAGTTAAGTATGTATGCGACAAGAAATGTAATATAAATGCCTGTTGCTTTTAAAAAGTGATTTTATGCAAAAACTGGTGTAAATTATGCAAAAAAGTGCTGTCCATTATTGCATGGTAGTGGATAGACCATGAAGCTGCTCTGCAGAATGTAAAAAGCATGTAAACAATCAGAAAAGGGAATTTGAAAATGAAGGGAAGTGAGCAAAGAATACCAGCTGATGAATAAAACATTTCCTAAAGTTCAGAAAAGTCAGCTGGTCTATGTTAAAGTGGTTGCCAGGCAACCAATCTTTTAAAACAAGTACTTCTGTGGCAGATAACTCATAAAGACATTGAAATGGCAAAATTAACTGCTCTTGAACAATTTCTTCGATACATTAGGTACAAACAGGCTTTCATTCATCATCAGGCGTGCATATCTTCTTGTTATAACTTTTTTCCCTGAACAAATGCATGTATTTTGTCCAAAGCACTGCATTTTTAACTCTTTCTTTTCATCTTATTACCCATGAGGGAACAGCTAGGAATCTCTGCCTTAAATCTGGGCATTGATATAAATCTAGTTTGGATGAAATAGGGGAGCTCAGTCTCTATTTTGAAAAACAGGCACTCTGGTGGTGATTAGAGCACTCACATGTAAAGTGGAGCTTGGTAGCTGTCCACCAAATATTTTCCATGAGATGGACTGAGTGCAGCCAGAGAGGGAGAGGCTCCTGTAATAGATTTTAAAAAAAAAACTTCAGGAAAAAAGCAGGCAGGTCCTGGTGGTTCTTGCTGTGTAGAGGAGGATAAAGCAGTAACTGGAGGGGAAAACTGATCATATGGAATAATTTATTTGACTTTTTCCTTTCCAATTTTTAACTGAATAAAATAGTGTTGTTTTTTTTTTTCTTTACTATTGTGTTCATTATTCATGATTGCTCAATGAGCACTTTAGTGAAACGCTGAGCACAAAGGATGTTTGCAAGCTGATCGTAATGCCTGTGTTTTCAGCACTTTGCTACTTGCTGTTTATGATTTGTAATTGATCACCCTGCATAGTAAGATACTCTTTCCATCTCCAGATTGTGTAACTGAAAGTTTTACAGATGTGAAAGGGAAAACTGAAAAAGTTTCCAAAGACTTTCACAAGATTATTATTTTCTGTTGAATACAACAAAATAGTATCTTTACTGAAGTAGAAAACAAGTAATAAAAAAGCTCTTACTAATTTCAAAGCAAATCTGTAGCATTTCAAAACCTGTTTGGCAATGCTTATAAATTCTTTTTTGAGTGCCAGCTTATCTATTCCACTTGGAAAATGCCTGGGTTAACCCAGCTCTCTAACAGAGCAGCCCAGGGTCGTGCTCCTTTCCTGGGCATTTGATTACTGCCAGCAATGCCATCATAAGCAAATGAGAAATCCCCAGTCTTTCAATTTGCACTTGTCCTCCTGAGTTGCCTTCTACTGGTGATTCAGCCATAACCATTATTTCCTCAGCCAAATTCAGTAAAACAAAACAATCAACCCAATGACTGAGCAAAGTACCTTTCCTGTAAAAAGTACAAATGTACCACAAAAATACTTATTGAGATGCAAGTTAATGCAGTGTTGAGTCTTTTTGTTGGCAGCTCACAGTCAGTCCTTCACAGTGCTGCTGTGGGGACATGTGGCTGATGTTAGAACAGCAACTTTTCACTTTGTATCCTGTTGCACTGCTGGGACATTGCACTCAGAGCAGAACCTGTGGCACTGAAACCACACCCTTGGTAGCAAGTCAGCCCCTGGATTTCCATCTGAACATAGCTTGGTTTTGGAGTGATTTTACTACAAATATGTTAGAGAAAGAGATCAGGATGAAAGTCGGGTGATGTTGTAACATAGTATACTTTTCATGCTGGTATTAAAAATGTGCAGTAATTTTTAAGGTCTGTCACACAATCCTGCTCAAATAATTAATTAAGGCACAGATAATTTAATTCCCACTTAGATGAGACTCTGTTAAATAAGATTGGATATTAGGAAAATTTGGGTCACTGAATGGATGGTCAAGCATTGGAACAGGCTGCCCAGGGAAGTGGTGGAATTGCCATCCCTGGAAGTGTCCAAAGCCACTGTATAGATGTGATGTTTTGGGACATGTTTCAGGGGTGGACCTGGCACTGTTAGTTTAGTGGCTGAACTTGACTTTAGAGGGCTTTTCTAATCTGGGATTCTCCTGATTTTATTGGAATCTTTTTTGCTCTTTACCAGACTCTCTGATCTTTACCATTTTCTGTGCTCAGAAATCCTCCTGGGCTCTGCAGTCACACGAGGTGAGCGCTGTGACTCGCCGTGTGGCAGGGTTTCATGTGTGTGGGGACAGTGACGAGATGTCCCCTGCAACGCTGGCACTGCCACTGTGCCTGCTGCCCAGGCCCCCATCAGTGGGCAAAGGCTGGGCTGGGATGCCAGGAGCCCCACTGCAATATACAGCCAATGTACCATCTCCCCCTGCATGTGTATATAAATATATATGTGTGTGCATCTATAATTAATGCACATAATTACTTAGATTGCTTGATACAGATACTTATTTTTGTTTGTAGTAAATATGTTGGAAGGCTTCAGAAACACAGTTAATGAGCCTATTTAGCTATTCAAAAGATACAGGATCTGAAACTTTGGGAGTAGGAGGTGTTGCAGGAGCTGTAGCCTATTATTCAATTCCTGGGGTCAGACCACCAGCAGCTCTAAAAATCAATAGGCAAACAAGGATGAAATAATCTTAAAAATAGAAGCATTGACAGAGAATATTCCACAAAGCCACTCTTGATGAGACCGAGTCTGTTCATACCGAAACTTGGAGAAATTTTACTCTTTATTCTAAGAGCCTTGGGCTAACATTAGGAACTTGCAGTATTCTTTGGACAAAGTTTTCCAAAGTCCAGTATCCTGATGGACCCAAAATGTGCCTGGACAGTTCTGGAGCACACTGAAGCAGTGTGTCTGACTGTGACTCCTTCCTGCACTCCACTGATGAAAGCAGGCATCCTAACCCCTAACCTAACCCTAACCCCAAGCAGACACTTGTTTGTTTTTATGCTTGTTTTCTTTTTCAGAAACTTTCAGAGTATTAAAACTCCCACCAAACCTTGCTGGTCTGGCAAGTAAAATCGAGGTGTGCAGATATTAATAGCACAGACCTGAGAGACCTTCATATAACATGTTAGTGGTATAAACTTTAATATACATGGAAAACATTCTAAATAGTATTCCAGATACTGGGAATAATCTAAATCTTCTGATACGGTCATAAATAGTCTCTTCTTTCTCATTCTCCTATGCCCTGTCTGATTTGGTATCATATCAGATTTAACTTCAAAGACAGCTGCAATCCATGCTTTTAAGGCCAAGGAAACTATTCACAGTAGAAAGCATCTAGTATTGGAAGATATCTTCCTATAGAAAAGCAGTCACTGCCAACATGGCAGGAAAAATTTTGGGCCCTGCTTTATGTAATTTACTTAAAATAAATCCTGGTTACACACAATTATTTTCTTACAGAATAAGTAATTTTGTACCAGTGTGATGGCCTTTGGTTTTTTCACGTGTTTAAAATGGTCAACAGAGTACATTTGCCAAACCCAGGCAGTCATGAATGTGTCAAGCCCCTGAACAAAGATGAGCAGAATAAGTAAATAAAAGAAGAAAGTCTGAGAAAATAGTATTGGGTCTTTTTTTAATGTGCTGTCTCCTTTCATCTGCTTTATCATTCATGCTTGCTAGATTTTCTCTGCAGTTGGGAGGGTTAGAAAATGGGAAACTGAGGTTTTGCAAAATCACATGATTCCAGGAAATGCACTTTTAGGGAAAATGACCAAATGTCAGACAGTTGACAAGCATAACAAGCCATGAGAGGGTGCTTTCAGTTTCTGGGTGTGAACTTCCAGTTTTAGTCTAAGTTACGAACATAAATATACCATTTGTTACTTTGGTGTACCATTTATTTATTAACTCATTTCACCAAAGAAATAGTCAACTTTGGAAGTGTCTTCAAATCATTTGCTGTCATACGGTTTGCAACACTTTTTATGGCCTCTGTAATTTATGGTAAAGTGGCTTAAAATATATACCTTGATTAGATCTATATTAGTCTTATATTTTTTATGTCAAATTATGTAAAAATGGAAATAATGATTAATTTTGCTATAGGAAATTTCACCGAGTTATAATAATTTCAGTCTTATCTCTTTGAGCTGCATGTTTCTCCTATTGCTTTAAAACTAATTTAGGCCACATTATATACAAAATTAAATCTTACTTTTATAGCTACACCCTTGGGGTTCAATGAAAAGACTTTATGAGCTAGAAATTAAAAGTACTGGTTGAAAATACTATTACATTATACAGGCTATTATTAAGGCAATTTACAAAGTTGGTATTAAAACTATGCACATTTTTCATTGTTAGCACCCATATATTCAGCAAGCCCATGGGACTATTTTGTATATAATCTGGCAAATAAAATCAACTGAAAGGTAAACAGTAAGTCCACAGCATTTCTTGATAGGGAAAATTGCACTATAATAATTGTAAAGCAGATTTAGCCTCAGATTGTTATTAATTTAGCTGATACACACCACATTTGTTAAATGTATAAGTCAGTTTGTGATCCGCACATACTGTAGAACACACAGAACTATGAGCTTGCTTTCTCATAAAAAAACCCAGATACCTTATATTCAATGAAATTCAATTTGGCACAAGTCTATTTTGCATCTTAAATGTGTAGCCACAGTTGATTTTTGGCTCCTATGTGTGTTTTGAGAATTTGGAGGCAATATAATTGCTTGTTTTTCTTGGACTGTAGGTTAACATAATGCATAGTTTAATACTTTTATTTCTGAACAGTGATGTAAAAAACCGTTCAACATGATTTATGGTCTTTTAATTTCAAGGGTGCTTAAAGAACAGAGACCACCAAGAAGCAGGGTGGAATATCAAATATTTGCCCAAGATGACAATACAGAGACAGAACCACACGAGCATGCAGTTGGTCCTTTAATGTTATAAATTTATATGTTCCACATTGGAGCACTCTAGGTGTCATATCAAGGCGGGACAACTGTGTTTAAACAGAAGGGGAAAAGATTTCTGTTTCCTCTCTTGGGGGAACCTACTGCAACAGTAGAAGTGTTTTGTCAAGAACGTTGCCACCAGGACTGGCTGGTTGCAGTGTGAGTGTTGGGAAGAGCTGGAATGATGGAGCATGTGCTGCAGCAGTGTCACTGCTCACTCCCTTGCTGCTCTGTGGCTGCAGGAGTCTTGTTGGGAAGGTCTTGTTGCTGTGACCCAGAGGTTTTTCCCTTCTGTTTCTACTCTAATTTTACAGCAAAGCTGTCACAGTGCTGATGGAGTCAGAGGACAAGGAAGTGCATTCTTCCCTTGTTTTCCAGGACTGGGTTCTAGCTGGCATTTGGCAGTAAGTTGAGATGACCAGGGCTTTTTGGGGTTTAGCTATCCCAAGGTTTAGGCTTGTGATTTATTTGGACCATCAGTTCTTGCAGAGGAGTCTGAGAAAACACTCCTCAGACTTTTTGAAAGGGCTGTTCCACGAGGTCCTAGATTTTAACCAGATTAGGAGAGGGCAAGGATGCTCAGCCTGCTGCTGCAGGTTCAGTGGGGAGCTGGGATATTAATTACAAACCTGTCCAGATTCTGGGTAAAACAGAGAAATTTTTCTTGCTACGACCCTTTCCAGAAAACCTGTGGCTCAGGAGCTGCCTAGGGAGGAAGAGCTCATGTAAATATGCTGCCCAGTCTTGGGCATCCCGCTTTCAGGGGGTGCTCTGGGAGTGCTGAGAGACAGAGATCCTTTCCTTGGATGTTCAGCAGTCAGCCTCTGCAGGAAAAGTATGGATTAGGTGTCAAAGGTGACCAGCTCATTGTATAATCAAGCCAATAAACTCTGTTGTGTTACTGAGCAAAAGAAATTTTGACTATTCCTGTTGTGTTGGGACAGAGGGAGTTCCAGGCAGGAATGTTGTGACCTGAAGTGTGACCTGAAGCTGCCAGAATACAGCTGTTGTGACCTGAAGTGTGTTGCCAGTCTGCACTGAGCGGTCACAGAAACACCTGAAAGTGTCTGATTTTATTTATGTGAAGGATCAATAACCCTTTAAATGAAATAAACTAAGAGTGCAAGCTTCAGCAGCTTCTTTTTTTCATGTTACAAGAACAATTTGAGAAGAAACATGATTTTATTTGGCTAACAAAACCTCCTCTAACCACCCAACTTCATTCCCATTGCTGACTATAAAGATATCATTTATAGAGATTAAAGAAGCCTAATAAAAAAGGAATAGCTGTGATATTGTATTTAATTTTGACAGTCTCTATTATCTTCTTACTGTCCCTTAAAGAAAAAGATTTTATAACTATAACCACATAATGCAAACATTGTTATTATTAGATATTAATATTTTATGGCCTTGGAAAATGTTGGTATATAATTAATTTGATTATGGATAAATTAATTCAATTTTAGATTGCCTACATTAATTTATTAAATACTGTTAAAGATAATAGATTGAGCGCAAAGGGAAATGGAAGAAATTATGTGTACTCAGAAAACTATCAAGCATGTTTAACATGTTTGTACAGAGAAAGCAAAAAAAAGACATTATGTAATTCATCAATCAATCCACAGAGATTACATTTCAAAGCCTTTTTATATTGAACAAATGGAGCTTGATTTTTGGTCTTTTAGAAGTATGTGAATTTACAATAGTATAAGTTTATAAATAATGCATTTTACTTTTGTTGCTATTGTTATTATGGCCTGAGGATCAAAGCCTTAAATTAGGTATCTGAATTAAATATAACCACCCCTAAGAATTGATAATCACCACACCAAAACCTATTTATATAACTTTTCTGATTTAAATAACTGAATTATTTTTGGAAAATACTTAAAATGAAGAAAAAAAGTTTAGGGATGGGACACATCAAACCACAGGACAGTCGTGGAAACCCTTACACACTCATAGCTTCTTCACTGTGTGGCTTTCTTCCCTTGAATGGGATTCTTGTTCAAGGAATGTTACCTGCACACTGATGCCAGGAGATTGTTTTGCATAAAGATGGTATAATAACAGACTGATAAATAAAATAGTATGAAACTGATAAGATTTCTTACTAAATTATATATTCTCAGTAAAATCAATGAAAGTTTATGTGTCTGCATGCAGGGATCTCTTTGTGTATGGTTTTGAACCAGAGGGATCTACTCATCTAATTTTTCTCTTATAAAATAGTGTGTCTTTCATATTCTTATACTGAATTGTATCTTCATCACTTTCACACTGGTTTTAGCAAAAATATGTTAGGATCTTCTTAAGACTTGCAGAATTTTGCAGAAATACAAAAAATTATGTGTGCAAACTAAAGCTTTGTATGGGATTATTTTAGATTTTTATATTGGTGATTTTCTGTCTTCCCCACTGATTCTAATTTATTTTTAAAATTTTATTTTAAGGAAACCATACTCATAACAATCTTTGATCCCAGGTCTACAAACACGTCCACCCTTACAAATATGAAGAATTACAATAGTCAGAAGTTACCCATTTAATTACACCTACTTATTACAGGTTGAGTTGTAATATGGACACTGTACTTATCAATTTTTTCTATGGTATGTTAGAGAACAGTTTTGACTTACAAAGGCTAAAGGCAAAAAAATTCTTCAACCCTTATCAGGAGTTACTTCCTCATATCTTTCAAAGGTGAATTGAACTTTTAAAGACTAAGCTTTTCTTATGTGAATGGATGATGAAATATAGAAAATATATTTTAAACTAATGTCCTGCAGTACGTGTTACAATGTTCTTGTTAAAACAAGATGTTCCTCGATTGAATATCACTCTGTTCTAAATGGGGATTCATTTCAAAGGGAGCATTTTTGTCAGTATGTTTTATTGCCATAATATAATACATTTGACATACATAAACATCAAATTTTGATATGCTTAGGCCAAGATATGTAACCTTTCTCCTTTTTCAAAGTCTTGATTTTAAAATTCTGAATTATGCTGAGCTGATTTGTTACCTTTGAAGCTTGTCTGACACTCACCTATTTTGAATTGATGGGAGTACTATTAGATTGAACCATTTCCTGGGGTGCAGTCATATATTTTTGAAATCTAATAACAATGAGCTCTTTACTACAAGAAACAATACTTGGATATTGCTGACATCTTGCAAAGCAGATGAACAGAACATTAAATGCTCAAGTTAATTCCATACATGAAAGAGAGAATGGTTTAACTTTCTCTTATAATATTTCATAATAGTCTTGCATATACAGATGTGATATAAATCTATTACTGCAATAAAAGCACTCCTTTGCTATTAAAAACCTCTAATTAATAAGGCATTTGGTAATGATTACTATTACAGTTATTATTTAATGCAAGCAAAAACTGAACATAATTTTCAAATGTGGCCAAGTAGAATCTCCTCAGTCCTTGTTATTTATGGTTCTGCTTTCTGAAGGTCAGATTATTTTTCATTCTCTTTAATAATTCACTAGGTATACTAAATGTTTACTTCATGTCTGAATGACAGCCAATCTTGTTTTAATTAAATATATCTCCTGACATTGTTTTAACATATCAGTGAATTCAAATCAGTTAGTAAAATGTTAAGCAAATCAAATTTGTAGTCACTCTCCACTTTGAATATCCACTTCTCTAGTTTCTTCCCACCTGCTGTCATGTGTTAATTTTTTTAAAGCATCATCTATTTGCAAAAAAAAGAAAGAAATTGGTATTGTCTTGTGTTGTTTCATCCTTAAAGTGAAACCATTTGCAAGAAAATTATGGGTCCCTAGTGCTGAACTTCTTTGCATATTAATTTTGTTAGCCTTACCTCCTGTGGTCTTTAGTTCTGGAAGGCCTATTAGATAATACACAAGATAAATTTTCCCTGGTATCTTACAGCTAGTCAGAGGAAAATAATCCTTTTCTCTTAAAACTTAAAAATTGCAATATTAGCCATGCATACCTTCCCCCTATTTTATTAGTAAAGATTAATTTAATTAAGCACAACAATCTAGTCAATATTGGTTATATTTGTTTCCAGGTCTTGAGAAATTTATGCTTATGTTGATAAATGTATCTCAAACGATGATGGATAAGAAATGGATTCTGCACAAAGTTCTGTCAAATGGTGGTGTCAGAATGAGCTTTGTTGGAATTTGTGTGTTTTATGTGAAATGCAGAAGCCAAGGGAAGCTGAGTAGTTGGAATAGTTGTGGTCAGGCACAAACGTCAGGCACTTCTCATGGTTACAAAAGCATATTTATTTGGATAAGGTTGGATGGCTGGAGACACTTAGATATGCAGAACTACAGAAAGATGACTGGTGAGGTTTACAAAAGTGTCCAAGCAGACAAGACACAACTCCCACTTTCAGCCTGTGGCAGTGGCTATTTTGGCATTTTGGTGAGTTTCTCTAAGTATCCAAGTACCTGCAAATTCCTTTGGAAATCTGTGTCTCAGTGTTACGATTACACAGTAGCTGACTTTCAGTATGTTTCTCTGTGCCTAGGAAATGAAATTGTGGTTTTTGGAAAGAAAGTGCTGGTGTTATATCTGCCCCTTACAAATGACCAAATTACAGGTTACATTTCTTCAGCTACTTGAACGTGTTTGCTGTTTGCACCCAAGTATCGTAAGCCTTTTGTCATAACAAAAGAAATGTGTGGAAAGCCCTCAGTTCTTGACAGACAACTTGTTTCTGAGTTATGTTTTCCCCCAAAACGTCCTCTGCGTTTAGAACAATAGAACAGTTAATATCTCTCAAAACTTTATAGCTGAGCAGAGACCAGTCAATTTGTATCAAGATTTCCAGCTCACACTCTGAAAACAAAGTGAGCCCATCTTTAGGCTAAATTACATCATTATTTACTGGCAGTGCCTATTGTTTAAAATGGAACACCAGGCCACAATCCTAAACAAGCCTATAGTAGTTTTATAGACTCGAAAAGTATAGTGGAAAAAAGGGCATTTTCATAGTTGCTGACATCTTAAATTTACAACTGCATTGGGAACTTGTTATCAAACAGGTTTCTTTGCTGTTACCAGACGTTTATAAATATATGTTTTATTTTGTAATGGAAATCCTTAAGACATTTTTTTAGGAAATCCTAAAGGCATTTTTTTTCCTCATATATGTTTCAATTCATTAAAATGTTCTTAAATCACAAACCATATGTAGACATTCTCTGCTCCTGAGAACTGTTAAACCATTATCTCTGACCCTTGCATTACCTGGGAGGCTTTCTGGGGAAGAAAATCCCCCTTTTTCCCCCCCTGTGCTACCCCACATCTGAAGCAGACATGTAGGGAGAGAGAGCACTCTAAAAAGTGTGCCACAAGAGAGAATGCACACCAAAACCACAAAAATTGTTGAGGTGATTTCGTTCAAAGAAAAAGCCTATCAAAACTCACAACTTACCCCTTTTGCTGTGAGTTTTTTAGCATTGAGACAAATGGAGGGATTTAGAGAAAGAGTGTGGTATCTGCCAATGTCAAAATAGAATGGATTTTTCTAGTTTACCATGAGAGTATCAATATTAACCAATTAAATGTGTAAAACATATTCTGTGTATTTAGATGCAAAGATGTTACCAATAATGGCCTGAAAGCATGCAGAACCGATTCTTTTCCCCCATTACTACTTGGCCATGGGATAAGTAATGAAAATAAATACACAAGCCATGAATAAGTAATCACAGACAAGATCTACTCTGTTTCCTTGGGCAAATCTTTTGACCTTTGTCCTGTTGTCCCACTCTTTGCATATTTGATCTGTTTAGACCGTGGGGTGTCTGAAGAGAGGACTGGTTTTAGTGTGTTTGTGGGGCACCCAAACAGTTGCGAGATCTCAGTTCCCTGCAAAGCCTCAAGGCAATGCCAGGCTGTTGATACAACAACCAATATTTCAAGCTACTGAAGTTGCTGCTTTATTGCTAGAAACAGGATCTATCAATACAAAATGGCTTTCAGCCTCTTCTTTCATCAGAGTGCTTGCCTGCCATGTGCAGAGACCTGATCTCTGCAGGGGTCGTTTGCCATCTCCCCATTTCTGCTACTGCTTTTGCATATGGTTTGTAGGAAGCAAGGAGGAGGAGATGGATTTTCCTGCAGATTCTGTTAGAGAAGAAGTGACATCACCAAGAGATAGAAAGGGGAGAGCAATGAGCTTCCCTGCGGGGCAAGGAAGAGTAAAGAGAATGGCATGGCAGTATATTTGGGGAAGCAGGTTGGAGAGAAGAATGAACAGAAGGAGAGAGAGTAATAGAGACAACAGGAAGAAGAGTAAAGAATGAGCAATGAGACAATATGATTAGAGCTTTTTTTCCACCAGGGAGAAACATTTGCAATGCAAACAATTAAAATCCGTTAGACTTTCCTAATAATGTTTTTCCATGCATGTAATCATGGCGATTGCCAAAAGGATGGGGAGGAAACAGCAGGCAGGATATTTTTGGGTGTAAATGAAGAAGTGGGACTCGAGAGTTGCAAATGGGAGACTGGATGATTTTTATCTTGTGGTTGGACATAGGTTATTGGCATGCAGTGGCAGAAGAAGTAGTCTGAATTGATTCTAGGGGATGGAAATTACTGTGTCCTAAATCAAACTGTTCCCATTGAGATTAACAGTTTTCATTGCTGATAAATATACAGACTTGTTTCTATACTGAGAGGGAAATCTTTTCTACAAGTATTGAATACATAAGGAATGAAAATATTGCTTTTCACTGAGTGTAAGCCTATTGTAATTTCTTCTTTATTTAAAAGGAGAAAATACCCTAGTAGGAAATTTTGTGAACCTTTGAGTAGAAAACAGTATCTGGTAAATGCAGGTATTTAAATAAGATGAAAACTGAATAAGAAACACCTTCAATGACTTCTGAGAGAAGTTTTGAATGTGCTGTGACACATGTAAATGTATTCTTGTGAAAAGTGATTACATTGTAGTCGGAGTATATGAAGGACCTGATGCCATCTGAGTGTGATAGAACCAGATTAGAACCTGGCAATACCCAGTGCCTTTCACTGTTTCTACCCTGGCCAGTCTGTGCCAAGGAACAAGGAAGTGACTTCAGTGCTCTTGCTGATTAAATTCCAGTGCCAAATGGTCTTCATGTAAATGTAGCCTTGCAATACATTTGTTTAAGTAAGGGCAGGTACAGATGCTGAGCTTGTCTTCCTGAACCCTGCACAGTAACGTTAATGTTCCATTTTTGTCAAGCTACCCTGGCTCTGCTTAAGAGTATTTGAGTGTTTTATGTTTTTCTTGATTGGAAAAAAATCCTGAACTTGAAATTCAGTTGTATTCCATTTCTTTTCTTTTTATGGTTGATAGTTTCAAAAGTCATGTTAAATAAGTGTTTTTCTTTAATGTTGCCATGATGTTCTGTTTTCCAGCAATTAATTGCTAGGTTTTATTTTCCATTTCATACAAGTTTATTTTATCACTTTACATCTTTATCTGTCAAACTCATTAGCTGTTTCTGTGAAAACTTCACTAATTTCTTCAGGGATTTTTTTCCAGGTCGTAAATAAACAAGAAATAATCTTTCAAAATAGATTTTTATGGTTCTCCCCTCCGTTTTCAAATACCTCTTTTCTCAAGAGTCAAAGCCAATTCTTTATCCCTCCAGTAGTTTCTGTCACACTATTTGCAATTCATACAGTCTAGTGCTGAATATTGTACTGGTATCTCCACAGATCTTAAATCAGCTGGGGGTAGAATTGCTCCTGCTGACCCACTGTTCCTTCTTCCAAGACTTCTGTCCAGTTTACTTGTTATGATTTCTATTCTGCGCTTTGGCGTTAATTTTTCTAAGCAATACATTTTATATTTCTCTGATGAAGTTTCCACTATACTGATCTGGAGTATTCACAGGTTTAAGAGAACAGATAGGAGTTTGTTTTCATGTTCAGCATGTGGTGAAGTCACTTGAATGGCATCAGTAAAAATTAAATATTTTGGTTTGGATCTGATCCTCATCCTCAACTTGTTGAAACATTCTCACCATAGGTGTTGTGTCAGCTTTCTTCAATCTATTAGTGCCTCCAAGGTTTGAAAAGGAATCTCTCTCCCATTTTTTTTTTTCACTGGTTCCTCCTTCCTCCTGAATAGTTTTGACAGAAGCTTTTTTGTCATGTACAGGCATTTCAGCTTCCTGACCTAATCATTTTGCTGATCCTGATTTTCTTCCATAATTCTTCTTGTTTCCTTAGGAAATGTAAATCTGCTGCAGCATCTGTTAGCTATCCTTGTTTATTAATAATTAGGCATGAATGTAATTATAAATTCTTTAATAATTTACCTTTACCACCTCTGAGAGGCCCATAACTGATCTCTTGTTTAAACATTTCAGATCTTTGTCTTACATTATTTTCATATATCATTCTCAAAGTGTTGACCACATTGTTGATACAAGCAAAATCTTATCCTCAGCTCTTGCCAGGAATTTATCTCTGAATGTGTTATCTCATCTAATTGGACATTTGGGAGAGAACAGATTGCTGGAAGCTCAGCCCTATGGCTCCTTAATTCATAGCTGCTTGGCCCTTGACTAAATTAAAGCTGCATGGAGCTGCCTGATTTAAGAACTCAGAGTCTTAAGAGCAGCAAAGGATGAGATAGAGCAGGGCTATGTACTTTTGTGCAGTTTATACACCCTATTTTGATCAGCCTCCAACCACCAACATTCACTTTTCCCTTCATTTACTTTTGCCAAATTAATACTGCTGAAGGAACCAAGCACAGAGGAATCTCCAGCCATTGAGGGGCTATTTTGACTGAATATGTAGTGGAAAATGAGATTAGCAGACCAGAAATCTAGTCCTCTTCAGGAGGTGAACAGATGTGTTCATCTAGCTTCAGCTGTGCTGGTGGAAGATATTAGGAACCACAGCCTGTCTCTGGGTGGTTATCAGGAATCCCAAATCCCTGCCACTCTGCTAGTAGCACTGCTCATACAAGCTTCCTCTAACCTATTTTTTCAAAATGAACTAGATTAGCAAAGACTTACTGTTTATCTGAACTAACCCGGCCTCCTTGCAAGTGAAATAAGCGGGGGAGTGCTGGGGTAACCCGCTCTGCCAGCAGATCGGTAGGGGCAGCAAAGAACCCTGGACAGCAATCCCTGTCCCTGGCATAGCTGCTGCAAAGTACCCGTCTGGCCAGACCCCAAATGCTGCCAGATACACATTTTGTCTTCTTCCTATCCCCATGGTAATTCCAGATCCATTTACTCTTCTAATTTCTGCACTTTAGACTGTTCTGCTTCTGACAGCAGCACTTTGTTTATTTCAAAAGCTCTCATTCTCCCAGCGGCTGCGTAGAGTGATGATCTGGTGAGCAGGAAAAAAGAGTGGCTTCTAACCACACACGTATGCTCCCCCTGGTTGTCTCCATTTAATAAAATTTTATTATTTGCTACCTCCAGATTCCTCGGGGATAAATCACCAGAACTGCCACGTCACACTTCTTTGTATTCTGAACCACAGAAAAAAAAAAAAAATCGAATACTTACTTGCTTAGAAAAAATATGTCAAGAAAGACTTGTTTGCCCCATGGTGCTTCTGGCTCAAATGAGAGAAAACACAGATGTACTGGACACATTGTGGCAAAGATCTTCTGCTGGAACAAAAAGATACCAAAAAACCCAAATTACATTACACAGCCTGGAGATTTGCTTCCATATCAGCAGACAAGGTTTTTTCACTTCTGCATTGCAGAATAATAATGACAGCATTCAGCATTTTAGGGTCACGTTGGTTTATATGTCTCAAGAAAAATGATTCCCCCCGGTAAATTAAAAGTGAATTAGAATATTCTTATTTTTTTACTTTTTCCCTTTGACAAGAAATTAAACATTAAACATCAATATTTTTGACACTTTGAATGTGATATTTTTGAAGCTGGGGTTTTTCAAAGGGGGAAAAAAAGTGATCAAATCCTTAAATTGCTCTAAAGATTTCAGAAAACATGTAGATTTAATGGTCTGCAGCTTTTCAGAGAGGAATCTGAAAGAGAATGAAAATATTGCAATGGAAGTGGGAGCCAGGTCCAGATGTACATGACAGCCTTAAGAGAGTCAAGGAAATTGAGGGCAGCTGAAGAGAAGGTGCAGCGGGATTTATTGGCACCAAAAAAAGTTACAGGCTTAGCGAATTTTGGTCTGACTACTCTTTACTGTGTGTTTAATCACAGAGGCTTTGAGGGAGCCAAATATATCTGGAGAAAGCAGAGCTGAAAATGTAAAGCTTTTCTATTTTTTTAAATGGGTGAGAAGCTAGACGAGGGGACAGGAAAATCAAACCAGATTTCGGAGGGGGGGAATGAAGCAGAAGGACCCAAACCGCATTTTCTATTGAGACGCTAATGCCGAACATTCCACGGTGGCGCATCTCTTTCCCTGGGGATCTGCTCCGCGTGCGTGCGTTTGCGCGGCCGATGCGGCTTGGGAATGACCAGAAGCTTTAAGATTATAAAACCTAGAACCGAGAGAATAACTGCGCGTTGCCTGTGTGTGCGAGCCCGGGCGGCCCCGGCGGTGGCGCTGGCACCGCGCAGGAGCGCAGCGCTCGGGCAGCGACAGCGGAGCGCGGACCCGGCCGGGCTGCGCCGCTCCGCGCTGGGGAGGGGAGGGGGCTGCGGGTACAGCTCCTGCTGGAGAGCAGAACTATTGAGCTGGGCAAGGGGCGGGAGAGAGCGCGGAGGGGGTGGCTCCGGCCGTGCGGGAAGCCAACCGGATGGCTCAGGGGTGCCGGAGGAAAACGGGGTAGATAAGCGGCCTCTTATCTCATTCCCGCGCTCTGCTGGGGGTTCAGTTCTGGGTGCCGCGCTTTCATTCGTTTGCCTCTCCTATGGGTGGGTGAGGTGCGTGTGTGAAAGTTGTGAAACCTCTCCCGTGGGTGATTCACCTCGTGGAAAATTTGGCTCTTGTGGAAAGCTTTCTGGGCCTCTTTTTAGAACAGAATAAAAGTTTATGAAGTCCCTATGCTCGTGGTATTTTGCGAAGTAGATTTACGTGAACAACAGGCATGTAGGTGAGTCTGATTAGCACATTTCAGGGCTTTTCTAGCAGACATCATGCTAGCTGGGCCCTCATTTTCATTGTTTTGATAGTGTTGCAGGAGGCAGCTGTATTTGATGTTCTGTAGATGAACCCACACAAAGTTTGCCTGCTTCTGTTTTTAGTTTTTCCTTGGCTTGTTTGTGGGCACTCTGGGACTGTGGCAAAGATGGCAGGGCTCTGAGGAGCATCCTTTGATGTCTCAGACTTTGGCCACCATGTCTCTTCCATTGGTATGTATTCAGACTTTCTCAAGAGAAAAGAATGTGTTGGTCATGCACTACTTCTATTTTAAATTGGAAGAAAACAGAAGAAAGAGTTACTAGTTTAATATTACCATCAGAAACACTTCTCTAGTGCTTTGATTGATCTGGCCTTTGAATGTTTCCATTGTTTAGAGGATTACTTACATAAAAGAGAACACATTGGTCTATTAACAAAACAGGTTTTTCCCTTTATGTTTTATCTGTCTGCATTTTTAATACACAGGTCTGGCTGACCTAGGAGCAATATAAGCAAATAGAGAGGAGAGACATAGTTATCATGGGAAACATTACACCCAGTTACAAATAAGGGACTACATGTAAAAAAAGCACCAGGTGAGGAAATGAGAGATTGGCAGAAAGCCCTGGAGAAGACCATGTTCCTATCACAACAAATAGTTGGTTCTGATGTTACTATTGTACTT
The DNA here is from genome assembly GCA_013397915.1 of Daphoenositta chrysoptera. Lineage (NCBI taxonomy): Eukaryota > Metazoa > Chordata > Aves > Passeriformes > Daphoenositta > Daphoenositta chrysoptera. The sequence goes on along the minus strand of VZRO01000327.1, from coordinate 179,468 downwards.
GATGATATCATCAGCAACCCTCAGTGCTTGAAAGGAACACTAGATAACTTCAAATATAAACAGCAATTGGAATATCAGAAAGCACAAGAACAAGCTGTATTTGAAATGTAGGTACTTTTGAGCAAGAGTTACAAAAAAGAATGAATTACATTAAGGTACTATACATGCCTGGTGTTCCCCTCTATTTTTATGTTTTGGTGGTTTTACAGCTAGATTTTAATTCTTCCTTTCCCTTAGTTTTGAGCAATCCACAGAAGCTAGGGAAAATAAAATCTTGACAAAGAACAGAACTTCTCAAAACGTTCTGAGCTTTTCTGGGTGTGCTTATTTCCACTGGTGTAAGCAAGTGCTTATGGCAGCACAGCTGAACAGACGTTTCCTGAAGTATTGGCAGGACTGAAGTCTTTGGTTTTTCCTTTTTGATGAACTTTGTATGATCAGCTGCAGAATCACATTAGGGTGATCACAACAATCACACCAAGAAGTTCTTTCAGTATGACTTTCCTTGAGTTAGAGGAGGGGAGCTATGTCTCTTTGACTTAATATCATGCCACACTAAAGAGAGGCATGCTGAAGATTATTCGTGTTTTTAAGCAAAATACATAAGCATTTTGATTTACAAATAATAGAACATTCAAGATTGAATTATTTTTGTATAATTTATTTTAAAAGAATATTTTACCGTAAAATAATATTAGGACTCTGTTTTAAGGATAGAGGAGGATGTGAGATTCGTGGAGCAACATGATAGATGTCTTTTTTATAAACAGCTCGGTTTTGGAGTGGAGTATTTTGATTGTTTCACATGTTGTATGAGAGCTTTTATTCATCAAAGCACCTAAGCGTGCACTTGAGGCTACTTTGTAATTTCTCATTTCTAAATGATTTAAATAATTTAAATTATTTCACTGCAATAAGGGTAGCATGTAATAACTCTTCCTTGTGCTTGCTGATCAGGGCAGCGCTGGTGGTGGAGGGGATGAGGAGAGAAACATTTTCATAGGCAGTTGTACCCTTGACTCCCCCAAAAACATTGCCATTGTGGACAAACCCTCAGTGATGGCAAGAATTTTCCAGAGCTTGTTGATTTCCTCAGGGAGGTTTTTAGCAACAGCACATTTGGGCATTGGGTTGTTATGGTGCCAACTTGCAATTCTTCTCAGCTCTCTGTATCATCTTTTGACATAAAATCATAAACTTTTTTACAATTCATATCAAATGTTAAAAGTTAATTTAGACGCATTAGTTAACTTTAGGCTGAGGGTGAAAATCCTTTTTCTCCAGAAAACTCAAATTTACCAGCTTCCACATCCACAAATCATTTATTTAACATGTTCTGTCCTAGTGCTTGTGTCTTATACAGATTTGATCCTACCAACGCTTTAATAAAAGAGGGATAGAACCCAAGTCCTTTTAAATTCTATTGAAACAGAGTTCTTGACATGAAGATTTTTTTTAATCTAGGGCAGATAGTCTATGAGCTAGAGATGTATGTAAGTGGGGCATGGATCAGACACTCTTTCCCATTGCTTGTGACCCTGTCATCCTGAATCATCCCTTGTACCACTGATGCATTTGAAGAGCACAGGGTCACTGGTAATTAAGACAGCTTTATAAAAGTGCTAGCAGTTGCAGCTGTAGGATGAAGAGTACCTGGAGTGCAGAATTTGTTAACCACATCGAAATCCCCTCGAAAAGGAAACCCTAGCATTTGCACATACATTGCTATCTCATGGGCTCAAAAGTTATACAGGGTTGCATTAGGTCACTGTTTGGATGGATGATCTCCATCAAAAATGCCAGGTGCTGCAGGAAGCCTTGCTGATGCTGTGGTGGCCACGACTTCCTCTCAGAGGCATTACTAAGCAGTGCTCCACATGCCTCAGGACCTTTTGGTTTGATAGCGAGGATGTATTTTAAGCAGGCATCTCTCAGTTGAAGCATTTAACACTGACATATAAGGCACGGATCAAGGGCAACCGCCTGCAAAATCCTTTTTGATCTGTATGAGAATGACAGGCACTGCGTGATAGCTGCAGTCCAGGTGGGAAAGATCAACACTGCTCTCTGAGCTAACCAAAAAGGTGTAAGGGTCTGGAGGGGAGAATTATCTACATGTTACAGAGACACTGAATAGGGAAAGAAACCAGTTTAAAATGGCATCTGAAGCACATAAAATAAATTCTTGGGCTTGTCCTGCATGCCTTCAAATGTATTCTGACTGTGCTCAGGGTTTATCCCGCCTGCTTCCTTAACCCAGAAATCCTAGAAGAAAAGCATAGGTGGGAGAAGTACACCATCATCTGGCACATGTAGGCTGACATGCCAGTCTTGACACCTGCCATGCATCACAGCTTCTACACAGCACATTACAGGGACTCACGTACAGAAGGAATTTCTCTTGCTAAAGCAGCAGAGTGACACAATATGGCACAAAATTGTATTTGCACCCACATTTACAATCCAGCCGGTGTCAGGACATCTTCACTTAGAGGTGAATATCATGACACAAGGCGCAGGGCAAAGAAAAAGAATGAAAATAATAAAAAATATTTTTTCAATCAAGTGCATAATTCCAAAACATGGCTGCATCTCCCACTTGTTTGTCTAAACCACCTTGGACAGTCCATGCTATTGTTAACACTGACAGATGGATGTAGAAACTAGCTGGTGAGTCTCTTTTAGATGGTACTCACTACCAAAGTATTTACTTGGACAAAGTTTTCATGGGATGAGTGTCATGTTCATTCACTGGACCAGACTTTAGAGTAGAGGTAGGTATTAGGTAGCTGGAGTGAAAGATTAGGTCCTGCTCCTTTGAGCCATACAAAGAAAGTTCCATTTCTGGAACAGCCATCAAGCAAAACCATCAAGAAGTTGATTGGCAGATACACTTGCATCTGGCAACATTCCCTAAATTTTCACGTAGAGCTGCGTGCATCAAAGTTTGAGAGAGGCACCGCATCCTCCTGGGCTGCACTATAGAAAGAAGTGCCACAAAGCTGAGTTTCAACAAGACCATTAAAATACTGGTGTGAGAGCAGCAACATCAGAGTGTTTGCTGGGCAAATGGAAATCTCATCTTGAGTATTATTGTGCAATTAAACATGAGACTGGACATATGTGTAGCAGAGAAGTGGACCAGTCTTCCTAGGTTCATGCCCATTGCTCTAACCACTTGATTATACCCAGTTTACATTATTGTATCAGCCATTACAATCATGGGGGATCTTCCCCTGATTCTCCTGACCTTTGTATCACACCATTAAAGTATGGGTCACACAGTCAGTGACTTCTCTCAATTTCATGTCATAGGTACATTCTTGCTCAATTACTTTATCCTATGTAATGGAGGATTTATCCTATTGTACTTTATCTCTGTAATGGAGATAGCAATTAAAGAAATAATCTGCGTGTGTGACTGCACATCTGACCCTCTCATTTTGCGTTACACTAGAAGTAAAAGTGATAGAAATCAGATAAATTTTCCCCCTCATCCCTCCCTGTAGGCTGGGATCCAGTAGTTCGCAGAAAGTCTTCCCTGAACTCCATCAGGCAAGCCTGCTGTTAATATTATTTTTTGGTTTAGAAATTACAAATGTGACAGCTTGAAAATACTTCCCTACATCACTACAAACATTTTGGGCCTGCACATGAATGTACATCTTCAGTGGCTCCGGCAAGGCGGTGCAGTTGGTGTTTGTAGGCTGGTACTCAGGGCATCGCAGCGGTGACGTGTAGAGCTCTGCAGACACGGTCAGGTGCTGTAGCAGTGCCCTTGGAGCACAGCCACGGCAGGGCAATCTCCACAGGAAGGCACTGTTTGCCCTCATGTCCCCTTGGCCAGGCTGTTACCGTTTTCCTACCCTCCCCTTCTGGCTTTGTCACCTCGGAAGAATATTGATGGATTCTTTGAGTTGCTGTTTGTGCTGGGGTGCCAGAATCTCTGGGATAATTACTGCACAGCACAGTTTACCGCCGTGAATGTTGTCAGAACAGCGATACGGATTTGTTGTTGTAGCCAACTGGCATCCAGCTTAAGGATCTTTCCCTCTGACTGTTTAAATTAGAGTCTGCATTGTCTAGTGTGATAATGCTCACAGAGCAATAAGACAGCGTGCTTTCTATGAAATGTCTTGTAGCCGGTGATCTTTTAAGCCTTTCTTGGCTTGTCTTCTGCTCTGAACATCTGTGCTCTGTCCCTCTTTCTGTGTTGTGTTCACTGCTGTTGGACATTCTGCTTGAGGCAAGATCAAGTCTAGTGTTCTCCATTTTCCATCTTAATTGTGGTATTGTGTTGCTACTGCATATGCTCTTAATCAGCTTTTGCAATCCTTCCTGGAATGTGTATATAAAATTTGTGAAATATTCTGGGATCCTCTGGAATGACAGCAGAAAAAAGACACTAGAAAGGAAAGGAATTTTTAAGTCAGTAAAACCTTTCCAGTTTTCTCTACAGCATTCCCTACATTATGTAGTATTTTAGGGCAGTTATTATCTAGACAATTTCTAAATGTGTAGTGTCTGGCACCTGGGAGGGAACCCACAAAACCGAAGCCAACCATCCTCTGCGCTGTCCCTTCACCCCCAAATTCTTAACTTTCCATTACGGTTTCTTAAAGTGAGGGAGAACTCAAGAAGAACTCTGAAGGTGAATAATCTCTGGGGTAATACCTGCCTAGAATGAGCCAAACAATTTTTAATTTTGTATTTATTTATTTAATAACAAATATTAATTTGTATTTATTTATTTATAATTTTCTACTTGTTTTGCTTTTGCCCTTCTCATTGTCCTGGTGAACTAGCACGCCTAAGACAGCAAAGAAGAACACTGTTTTGTATTTGCACATAGAATTTAATACATCTTAACATTGCGTTTGATGCAATCAGAAAAATAATAATAAATGTAATTGCCTTGTTTTGTGCCACTAAAGAGGCATCCTGCAACCTGTGTGGCGTTCAGCAGTGCTGCGTGCTGCAGGGTGGGCAGCAGTGCAGAGGTGACTGTATTTTTTGCTTCTAACAACGTCACACTTGACCTTTGACCTCACATCTCACTCTTGGTCCCGAGTGTGGGGTCATCTCACAGCAACCACCTGCCCTGCAATGTTTCTTCCACAACATATCAATTGCTCTGGCAAAGCAATTGCATACGTTTAAAAGATTTGCGGGCATATTGTTCCCATATGCGAGTTCTCCTGCAATGAGATACTCAGTTGTCACTCCTGGGGAACATGGTGCCCCTTTAACCTCCACCCCAAGGCTTGTAAGGCTGAGTCTGGTGCTGAAAAATTTCCCCTCACGCTGCAGGTAGTGCCAAATGCTGTGTCTTACACAGACCTTTTCTGAAGCCTGTGGCTTGCGTCTCTGGTCCAGGCTACCTTGCCTACCATATTTTTTGTGGTCACTGTTGGTATTCTTAAAATAAATATCATTGAAGAATAGTATCCAGCCTTTGGCATTTCAGTGAATGAAGTAAAGGAGAATGATCCCCACACTGCATTATTAAAGTGAGAAATTCAGTGTCAGAGGGAACGAAACATTGCTGATCTGCTACAAATGTGACCACAACAATCTAGCTGTGTATTCACAGAGAGAAAGTTATTAGTGTTGGAAAGGGAAATGCTTGTAGGGGGAAAGCTACTGGGGCCTTAACTGTTTTTGCCTCCTGCTTTGGTTGTCACAGATGTTAGTCACATCGCATAATGCACTACTTGAAGGCACTTAGCTACTACGGTGACAAGGGCAGTATAAGAACCTATATAGAATAGAAAAACTGTAAGCAATGGTGTCCTGTGAGGATGAATTCAGGGAAGAGGATGCCTAAGGGCTATATAAGCTAGTGGGTGGTTTCACTAGCCCAGGAAATGGAAATAAAGCTCCAAGCCTCAGTCCTTTAAAGGCTTTTTCGTCTTTGCCATTCTTTTTTTATTATCACTGAACAATCAGGAAAGCAGACAGCAAATCAGTTTGAAAATTTTCTAAGGGCTTTCCATGCAAGCCCAGAGGAGGAAGGGGACATGGTTTCCCCAGGTGTCTTCTGGCATTGCTTCTCCTCTGTTTATCTTCTGCCTTGAGTAGACCTGTGGGGACTTAGGACATATTAAGCTGCTGTAGACTGTGCTGCCTCTACCTTCCACAAATCAGTTGTCAAAGAAAAAAAAAATATTATATTATCCTACTTATGTAATGATAGCCTGTTGAAAGACTAATTTTCTTCTTCCTCGCTCTCCAGAAGCACTTGTGCTCTCCTCTCCAGTGAATCTTCAGAGCCAAAGAGGTCCAGATAGGTGCTTTATCTCAGCGGGGCGGGGGTGCCGCCGTGGCGAGGCGCAGAGCCGTGATTGCTCCGTGATCCGGGGCAGGTTCCCGGCCCCTAATGAGAGCTGTGGGAGGCACTAATGCAGAGCTGGCCTCAAAACCTGGCTACTACTCTTTGGACATTAAGTACATGCAACTCCTCCTGAAATCAACGGGAGGCAAAGGCCTCTCAGCACTGGAAGTAGGGATGTGATTCATCTCTGAAATCTAACTTTAGAGAGCGGTCACAGAGATTCTACCTCTGAACTGGAATCGCTACGTCTTAACTGCATTTAAGGCTGATGGAAAGAAATAAGCACAGCTAATTCTGGTCACCAGGTAGTTCTAGGTGGCTGTAGGTAATTGGAGGCAATTAAGATGATATGAAACGAATTCTGCTCTTGCTGTCTAAAATCTAGAACTTTCTTATGGGGAGAAACCACAGTAATGGGAAACTTTTGAAGCTAATTAATGTATCCAGTGAAATATCTCATTAGACTGGCAGGGCCAAGGACAGGATCATAGATTCCAAACTCCCATTACCTTATGGTCATCAGGTACACCTGTGATGTAAAATTTAGACTGAAGTTACCTAACAAATGGCTATTTTTATTCAGACAGTTAATAATTTTGCTCTATGATAGACATATTGTTAAAACTATCTTTTTTTGGAGCTGGAACCACTAGATTTTTAAACATCTAATTGTAATAATTTAAAGCAAAATATGCAGAAATTAGATGCTGAATCTTATTCCTTCTGTGTAAGATAAACAGGAATTATGGGCAAGATATAAAGGCAGATTATGTTCTCTAGCTGTATTTCACAGTATTGCAAGAATAGTAAAAGAATAATATAGGCGGTAATCTGTAACTATTTCAACCATTTTTAGCTTGAAAAATACATAGCAAGTGCTTAACTGTGACTGTAGAAGACTGTAGAAGAAGAATGTGATAATATTTGTGGTAGTCCTGCTCCATGAAACTTGAGAGGTATTTCACGTTCATAAATATGTTAAATGCTTCCGTCTTTGCTATTGTACTAAGTAATAAGCATGAAAATACACCATGTTGGATCTTCAATGGCTGACATTCATTCAGCCAAGTCTACTGTTTGCTCAATAAATTATGTATGTACATTAAAATATCATTTGTTGAATCCCCACAAAATGTATCCACTCTGCAGTGCACGTGATACTGAAAAAAATGCAATTATATTTAAATATCTTTCTGTTTTACCTGAATAACTGCCTCAATGGCCTTATCCTCACTAAATGAAATTTGATTTCAATGGATTTGGGACAACCTGGTCCCCAAGACTTTGTACTGTAGGGCAGTCGATTGTATTTACTGTTCTGGGCTGGCAGTTGCACCTTTTGGGGATGAATATTAATTCTCCTCTTAGCATAATCATTTTAGAATATTCCCTTTGTTCCATTGCCCAGATGTGTCTCGTGTCATCAGCAGATGAGCTGAACAGCAGTGGTTTGACATGCTCGGCAGCTGATTAGGCACACGGGTTGGAGGAGGCTGTGATGAAGGAATCCGTGTGGATGCAGAGGAGCTGTTTCTTACTTGTGCCGTGGTGTTAAGCAGTGGTAATGAAGGGCTGGTAAACAGGATGCTTTTGAGAGTGCCTGGGTCTGTAGGGCCGCACTCCCATTGTCAAGGCTGGAATATGCTTTGGGGAGAACCCCAGATGTGTGCAGGATATCATGCTGTCACAAAAAAGGGGCCTTTACCTGTGGAAGTATGCCCTTCAACCATTGAAAATACTTTTGCACTGCGGAGAAAAAGGTGGGAAATTTCTCCTAATTATGATTAGGATGAGTTAGACACAATTTCCCTGACAGCAGTAGCACCGTACCTACTGTCTGACTATGTGAGAGGAGAAAAACCTCCAGCTGGTGTTTTCTTGATCAACTTCTTTTAAGTAGAGAGAAGGAAAAAAGCTGTAGATCCAGCAGATGGTTTAAAATGGCCGGTGGCATCCCATAGCCTGTGTCTCTGGTACCTGGAATTGAGTCCTCTGACCACTGACACTGTTCTGCCTTAATATGGGAAAAGCCATGAAAGAGAACAAAACTTGTTCATAAAGCTGTGTCTGAAATGGGTGATTAGGCATGAGACAGTTATGATCATTTGTCCTAGGCGCCACGTTGATCACTTTATAGTCTCCAATTGTCTTAATGTATTTATGTTTTCTGTATTCTCACCAAGAGGCTTTTCCTTTCATTCCTCCTGCTGTAATGAACCAACACAAAGTAGCAACCAGGCAAAGAACCATTATTTTTAGTTGGTGGCCTATGTCTTCTGCAGCCACCTCGGACATAAGTGAGCCCAATTTTGTGACCATAATTACACACTGGCCCAACTGTTTGAACTTGCAATTGCACCCATTTAGAAGCTTTGCAATTGGGCAGTTAGTCTTCTAAATGGGGACAATTGCAAGCTACAAATAACTAGTCCAGCGTTTAATTGCTGGTGTAAAATGATTCCTACAACATTGGAGGTCAGGTAGAAGTCCAGCTAAAAACAAAACAAAACAGCCTATTTGGGCAGCACAGAGCAGACATGAACTTTCCTGGTCAATAAATCTGCCAGTGAACTACAAATGGTTGCAAAAATTGAAAGTCACGTGTGTTAGTGAGGAGAGAAAAAGAATGCCTGGGGCACTGTTGTACAGCAGCAGTGCAGCCAGCTCAGGCTCTCACAACAGACAGGTAGAGGAGCTGACTGGAAGCCATCCAAAACACACTTCCTGGTATTTCAGTCACTGGAATGATGCTGGAAAAGCAGTTCCAAAAAGGTCACATTCCAGACAGCAACATACTAGTAAAGTTTAAAGACCAAATAGATTTGGCTTATGTTCTACAAAGGAAACTTTTATGTCACAGTCAAATCAGATACATAAACAGTTTTTATGCTTCAAAGGAGAAGTAGCAACACCCCTTTCAAAACCTTGCCTTAAGGTTTTCACCATTTTTCTGAAGACAAGTGAAGGATATTAATAGATTGATGCCTACTATTTTGTGGGTGTTATTAAAATTCTTGATTACAAACCCAGATAGCGTCTCTGAGCTCATTTAAATACATGTACGTATTTGGGCACAGGGTTATATTGGTTAACTTTTTCCTTTGACGTTTTTATCCCATAACCAGCTCACCAGAAAGCATTAGTCAGGAAGAATGACTGATTTCAGGGGCATCAGAATTTAAGTGTGAGTTTAGTTTAAAGCATATTCTGCTGCAAATCAAAGGAAGAACTCTTTCTTTTAAAATTATTTAATTTCAAACTATAGAGCTTTCAATGCAAGCTGGGTAGAAGGAACAACACAACACCCTCAGATATCTGTCTGCATTTTTTGCTTTGATTGTATTCACAATCTTTAATATTTGCTTCCCCAGAATATTCTTTTAGGTGGATGAGTTTTCTGGAAGGGACAGGTGTGTAAACAGGGCATTTTAAACACCTTTGAATATATATAAGGAATAATTTTTAATTTGCAAATATGGTACTGCAACCTGGTTCAGAGGGCTTTGCAAATTTTACCAAAAAGTAGGAACATACTTGATGGATTTTTAAAAAATATTCAGCAATTGCCTGTCAGATGAAGGACAGAGTAGTGAGAGGTTGCTGTAATTATTCCCTAAATAGCTCCTAATAACAAATGAATTGCAGGGAACCTGGATCTACTTCTGTGAACTATTCATATACAGAAAAAATCTGCTTTGTTATATAAATTACTTTATCAATTATGCTAAAACTGATATTGCAACTGCCAAAGAATCCTGCCTGACACACTGTTTTTTTTCTTGCTTTTCAATGAAATAATTTAAATCTTTATTTAGCAGAGGGCTAGTTAAAACCTGAGGCTAATGTCAATCCTGTACAGAGTGAGGAAAAGGTGCACCTTTGTATTATCACTGAGGACAAGAGAATTTGGATAATTTCAAAAAGGATTTTGGCCCACTGCTGTGCGAAACAGGAGAAATGGGAGAGAATCACTCTCCCACATAAACTGGACTTTATCCATGAATTCTCCATCAGCTATTGGGTTTTCTACCTATATAACTGCTGAGGTATTTATGTGTCTTTTGGCTTTATGCACATCAGTTTCCCCATCAAAATCAATTCTTACAATTAAGCACGTGATTAAGCATTTTGTCTGATCAGTCTAGAATATGTCCCTAGGAGGACAAAGCCCCTCTGAGAACTGAATCCCACTGGGATGAGGTTATATCCTTCACATATACTGTCTAGGCTTCGTTGTGTTTGTGATTATAGCAGTACTAATTTTTATATAAAATAATATACATGTATTTACATACATGAAAATCCACATATATATGTATGTGCTACATGCATACATATGTATTTGATTTATATATATATTATACATCTTTGATTTTATATTTTGACCTTCATGGGCTGCAGGAAGCAGAGAGGCACCTCCAGAGAGCCTGACTGTCCCTGCTTGCTCCAGTGTGTGGGTCTAGGGCCCCACTGTGGCAATGGGGAAGTTCTTCTGACTGGAACATTGTCTTTTTGGACTGTGAAATTGTTAATATTTATTTTTGGCTGTTGTGCACTTCAGATTTGTCTGCTTGGGAATACCTAGGGGATACGTGTTTGCTTGCGACGGGTTGTGGTTTAATTAAGCTGATTTCAGGTGGATTGTTTTGTGGGCTTTATGGCAAGCATGGAATAAGCAAGTGCTTTATTTTATTTATTTTTAAAGAAAGAACTAAAAGGAAATGGTACAATGCAGAAGCATTATATACAAGTATCCTCTGGGGCAATTGTTTATTGACCCACTTTTTAGCAAAACACCATATACATTATCATGCTACATCACAAGTATGATTCTGCCCTGTCAAACTGAAGAGGATTTTTGCCAGCATCTTAAATGAGAGAAGCATTTGACCCTAAAACAGCATTCCTCACATCCTGATGAGTGTGAGATAGTTACCATTTGTACAGTGCATAGTACAATAGCCAGCTCTTACTCCTTAAATAAGTTCTTTCATGTGCAGTTTTAAGTATAGTTTTCTTTTCCCCTTTATTTTTTTCAAGCTGTTATGGAAGTTTGCCTAAATAATGTGCAGTCTGCTTTTCTTAGGTAAACATTTTCCAAATAGTGCTCATTAATGGCTATAAAGCAAATCCCAGTGCAAGCTAATCTTTTATGTTCCCCTTCCCTTATGTCCACATTTCTGAGAACACTGATGCTGGAACCAATACAAACCATCCCAGCTGTCTCCAAAATTAGTACTGAGGAAAATAAACTGTTCTTCAAAGTAATAATTTTATACAACTAAATAAATAAATATTGTCAACACTGGGTCAAAAATACAAGCAAAATTACATCAAATTCACTTCATAAGATGGATTGTATGAATGCATTTCAGTTCCTCTCTCATCATTCTCCTTTATATTTTTAGACAGTCTTTATGTGAATACAATGACTCCAATATCAAACATTTTAAATGATGCTTGAAATATCAGTCACTTGACTTTGATGTCACACACAATTAAATTCAACCCATCTTCTCTCAGTTAATAACAGCAATCTCACCAAGTCTAGTGCCTAATTAATACGAGCTATTTGTCACATAGAGGTGACACATGTATATCAGAAAGCTTGAAATATTGTTTTGTGCTGCAGTAGCGCTACCCAGCCCTGCAATATAGAAACTGTCTTATGTGTGATTGTCTTTAAAGATTTCAAAAGGCCTCAGAGTTTGGTGTGCTCAAGCTGGGACTCGACAGTGCATAGAAGGCACTACTGATGTGTTGGCTCCCTTTAGGCTGCTAAATAGTGAGGTATTTAGAAAGAAACGCTGCTAGAATTGAAAGGTTCATACCTGATCATTCATTTAGGTGATCGGCAGAATTACGGATACGCAGTGCCAGTGGTAATTTGCTTAACCTGCAGTTTTTAAGCTATGTGATAGAATACACAATCATACATTTTCTTATTGTTGCATAAGCATTTCCTCTTATTATTTATGCTCAGCACTTTTTAACAGTGTGTTTCAGCCAGGGTTGCTGTTGCCAAATAAATGAGCTTGTCTACCTCGTGTTAATTATCATTGTGTAATAAATAACTGTATAATAAGGTGGGCCTAATCCTGCCTTAACTCAGACAAGGATTCTGACTGCTTCACTGAGTGTTTTGCCTATATTAAGGCATCAGACTTGGGACCAAAAATTGCCTACATTGTTAGTAGCAGAAAATTAAGGATAATTTGTTATTGAACTCTTCTTGTGAATAAAGCACAACAGAGAAACCTGCAAAGTAAGAGAAGGCAGGAAACCTTAGTTATCTCTGGATTAGTAACCATAGTAATACCTATGGATTTTCAGTGCATTATACTTTGGAGCAAGTGTGAATGGTTTTTCCTGGATTTTTGATTATATGTGTTTTTGCTTCTTTTGTGTATTAGCAGTAGGGTGTTTGTAATGACAAAAAACACCTGTAGCACTTTGGGGCTTACTTCCACCCAGAACTGAGCATGGGAAGGTCTACCCCAGCAGCTCTTCTTCAGGCTGTGAGAAGGAATACCACCACGAGTCAGGGGACAGCTGATGCAAAAATCAAACCAATGCAGTATCTGGAGTCCCCTCTCTGTTCACAGCCAGTGTTGCTGGTGGGCACAGTGATGTTCTAACTTCATGTGCACTTTTCTCTCTGAACTGCCAACTGAGTGGTGTTTCCTAAATACAAGCCACAAAAGCTTCTGGCAGAGATAGATACAGGTCCAGAGACGGACTGAAGATTTGTCTCTCCTCCAATCTACCCTTGGGTAGCCCTCTGTTAAATACCCTCAAGAGTATGAATCACAGGGAAACCTAATCTCAAGGTCTGGCCATTGCAACACTGAGATAAACGCTCTACCTTTCTACATGGTATTTTAGGGGACATAATCGTGCACATTCATGGTCAGTGAGGAACAGGAATAAGGGAGGCCTTTATAGCAGAAAAAAATGGATTTTTCCTTTGCTGCTTAAGAAAATGTGAAAGGTTAATTTCACATATTGTCAGTCATATGCGTGTTCACTTTTAATCCCATCAAAATGTGAGTCTGGATCAAGGTGGAAATGAACAATAAGCCAGACCTATATGCAGAAGAGTGGAGAGTGCCCAAATCTCTGTAACATTTGAGGACAAAGGACTGTTTGTGCTCAGTGACAGTCTAACAAGTTAGTCTGTAATAGATTTGTGGTAAGAGGTTTTTTTTCTCAGCTGTGGCATCTGCAAACACATAAAAATCACAGTTACTGGAAGGAAAAATTTAATTGAAAACAAATATTATGAGAGGAATTTAAGGGTTGTGGTGGATAAATACCTGAATGTGAGCTCTGAAGGGATGTGCTGGTTAGAAAGATTAATGTGGTAGTAGATGGTGAAAATAGTAGTAGCAAGTTGATCTTGTTATGCCAGATATATCATAAGGTGCCACGAGGAGTTTACAACCAATGCTGAAACTGAGCAGCAAGTAGGGCATAGAAGCACAGTGTATTCTGTGAGATGGAGTGGTTGGACACTGAAATCCGACAGTTTAAGATTAGAAAGCAGGTACTTCTGTTTGACAGTGAAATTATTTACCACTTAAACAGAATATTCAGAGTTACAGTGAATGCTTTACCACTTGGCATTTCTACATCAAGTCTGGAAGAATTTCCAGAGAGTCGGTTTTGGTACCCTTAGTGAAGCAGCCTCTGTGTAGTAATTGCTAAATGAAAATTTATTCCAGTATTTTGGAGGTTGGGTTAAAAGATGATAATGGGCCTTTCCAGCCTTAAGATCTTTGAAGGTTTAGTTGCTGACAGGCAAAGGTCTTCTTTGTATTTCTTGTTTTTCTGGTACCAAATCTATAGACCATCTTTCTCCCCTAGACACACCTGTTAAAACATGTTGTTCTTTTACTGCTGGTAACAGTCCAGTCTCTGAGTTAGAAATCTCTCAAAGTTGAAAGGAAAGGAGAAGACCTATTGAATAATTTAATGATGTAGAAGTAGAAATGTTTTGGGGATATTGAAAATATTCTTGTATATGGTGTAGGATGTGGGAAAATCGCAAAGCACAGTAGCTCCGGAAATTAAACGGCAGGCTGCACAGAGCAAAAACGGTATGTGATGTAGTGGCAATGTCACCAATATGGCATATATCTCACAGTGCTACAATTCTCACTTAAAACCACAGAGGTAGTTACCATGTGGCTGCTTTCTTGTGAACTTTAGCAAGGGTTGTCTTTTTATTTATTTCATTCGCCCTTTTTTTTTTGCGTGTTGACTTTCCTCAAATTATGCTTCAGTTCCCTAATAGACAAAATGCCTCCTCCCTGACGGTCTGTCAGCTACTTCCTGCTACAAAGCTTGCGGGGCTGGAGTGCTGGAGGCGAGCCACGCTGGCAGGTGCCCAGCCTGGCCGGCCAGCTGCCTGCGCTGCCCCGCCGCTGCCGCCGCGCTCCGCGGGCCCAGCGCCGTCCTTGCACAAAGCCTCCAAACAGTCTTGGAGTGACCCTCTGGATTGCCAAAACACTGCAATAAGGCGCTAACTGAGGGAAAAAGCAAGCGCTGGTTCATACCATATGCGTTCGTGGAGAGCTGCGTGTTGTCTGTCCCAGAGACTGGGTGACTTGGGAGCGATTAATGAAGCTGTGTTTTATTTGTACAAGGTGCTAAGTGTGCCCGGTGCTCTGCAGATGATCATGCTGGATGTTGTTCTTTTGCCATGCTGGTTTAGAGCTACCTCTACTTTTTTCCCTGTAAAGCCAAAACAAAAGAGAGGATGTTTTCTTGTATCTTCAGACGTGGCAGCTGTGAGTATCTACCCTGGCAGATTTCTAGCATGGTGGAAATGAGCAAGCACGGATCAGGCCTCCCTTTCTGACCGTGTGTTCATGACTGGGTGAGGGAAGCTGGGAGGGTCAGCTCCCCCCTGCTCTCCCCAGCCCCTGCTGCAGCCTGGCACCCTGCTGGGGGTGTGGGCACATGTCCAAACGCTGCAGTGCAGGTGTCCGGTCTTGCCAGGCTCCTCTTGTCCTTCTAAATTGGCATGCAATTTTCCGGCATCAGTCAGGGAAAAAATCCCTGTGGGCGGGTCAGAATCCAGCTACCTGAGGCTTTGCTGTTTGTTCTCTGTGCAGTCACTGTGTGTCATTCCTGTGCCTCGGGATGACGGAACACCGCGCTGTTGATATTGGGGTGAGTTTGATTTTGACTGGAAGTGCTGATGAGATGTTTCATGTGGTGCGCAGGACTACAGATCTTCAAGTGGACGTGGTGTGACCTGCTTAGAGTGTACTGGCCTGCATTTATAAAGCATGTGAGAACTTCTACCCAAATCTCCCCAAACAGGTCTTGTTTTGATCTCTTCAAAGGTATAAATGTGCTTTATTAACCAGAGTGTTAATAAGCCATGCATCCCCAGAGCAAATGCAGCAGGACTGAGAAAAGTGTGTGAAACTGCCTCCTTCCACAATCTGACCTTCGAAATGACTCCCTGGTATTTATCTGCTAAGACCTCTGTGCAGTAGATTTGGGTAGCACTCAGGCTAATGACATATATCTAAAAATCACTAGATTCAGAGCTAGCAGGGGTAATGAAATACCTTGACAATAGGCTGGCGATGCAAACTGGCTGGGAGCAAAAACAATGAGTCCTGCAGAGGTGATTTCAAAGGCTCAGTATTTGCCAGTTGTTACTACAAATGTGACACAGCTATCCCCTTCACTCCCCAAAGTGAGATGAATGTGGTGACCTCAGGTGCTCTTGTAGGCTATCAACATGGTTTGGTTCTGTCTGGATATGTCTGGTGTGGGGGCAGAAAGGGAAGGCTTTGGGTTCAGGAGCCCATCCTGCTTACAAAAAGTTGTCTCTGTTTGGAAACCAAACACATCCCTGTGCTCTGTAAGAGACGACCATCCCCCAGGCGGCTCTAGCTGAAATTTCAAAGATGTTCCTGGCTGGCTGGTGAGGGATCTTCCATGGCTTTGATCCCCACCCCGGTGCTGTGTTGGTGTCCTCTGGCTGGTGCTGGGGCCAGGGGTCCTCCTGTACCTTGGCTGACACAGAACTGCACAT
Organism: Daphoenositta chrysoptera; assembly: GCA_013397915.1. Classification (NCBI taxonomy): domain Eukaryota; kingdom Metazoa; phylum Chordata; class Aves; order Passeriformes; genus Daphoenositta; species Daphoenositta chrysoptera. The sequence continues at coordinate 163,077 of VZRO01000327.1, read as the reverse complement.
GAGAGCCCTGGGCTCTGGAGGGATGATGCTGGCTATTGGCCACATGCAAACATGCTCAGCCTGGGGTTTGTTGCTCCACAAACTAAAAGTAAGCACCAATATGCCTTTATGAGCAATTTTAAAGGTGAAGGATATTTTCTTTCCAATGTTTCCATATATTAGATTAGGCAAGTTTTCAAAATTAGGCACTCCTCAGTGGGTAGATGTTTTGTTTGTAGCAAAATGGGTTTCCATAAAGTGATGAATTCATGAAATGAAGTATTGAGGATCGTCACATTGTATTGCCAGAACAATGGGAGATCCATAAAATGATCTGCTCATAAATAATTTGTGATATCTGCTATGTAAAACACTCTAAGTCTTATTTTCTATAATAAACACTGTTTTCTTTTAGAGAAAAAGGGAGAGAGTAGGACTGTCAAAATATTAAATTACAGAAGACCTTATAATTTTATTTCTTGACATTTCTTCATCACAGTTTTATCACGTTTATGTAAAATACCAAGGTATTATTTGTTTTCAAATTATATATCTTGGTACATCAATAGCATTTTTGTATTATTTGACTGGTTTACATTATGATGAATGCAGAATGGTTGCACAAACCTTAAAATGGGTAATATTCCATGTAAATATTTTACAGGAAAAATCTCAGTGTGATGTATGTTATTTTTGAGGTGAGCTGTTGACACCACAGAAAAGACATGTAAAAATACAACTAAATAATTCAGTGATTTTAGATTTCTTATACTACAGTACTGGAAATTATTTTATAAAAAACCAATGAAATTCTTTTTGAATTGTTAAGGTAAACAGGGGATCTTTGAAATAACATTACAGACTTTCATTGATACATTTTTCCATCTAAACTATGTTTTCTTGAAATAATCCTTTTTTAAAGAGTAATGATTTAAATGAAAATATTTTGGTGAAAAGAATTTGTAGTGAGGACAGATAAATGTTGCAAAAATGGTAGAGAAAGTATTATTCCAGTATATCTTACTGTTTAGAGGAATCGTTTATTGTCGGATTTGTGGTGATCAGTAGACTAAAATTACCTTTGCAGGTGAATACATCATCATCTGATGATGACCCATTTTGGAGCTATGTTGATGTCTGTTAGAAAAGAAAAACAAATTAAAAAATCTCCCATTCTGTGCTCTTTAGTTATTCTTACTGTTAAATTAATAATATCAATCAAATGAAAATAACCCACTTCTAGAAATGTCCTGTTCCAGCTGAATTCAGAAGGTGCAGAATAAATGCTTTTTAGGGGGTCTTAAAGTATAATGAACTGACAGAGTAAAGGATGGTTTTCTCTCCCGCTGAAGTTGAGGGGAAATAGGGAAACCTGGCCAGAAGTGGAGTTTCCTGCAAGTGGAGTCAGTGTGAGTCCAGCAGTGTCTGTGTGTGAGCCTACCCACAGCTCATTAAGGGATCAGGGCCTGGCTTAGGAAACTAAACCCTTATCTTAGCACTATTATGTGCAGTACGTTAAATCAGGGGAACTTTGTTTCTTGGCTGATAAAACAAAGCTTGGATCCAGCTACCTAGGGTTTGGTTCTGCACTTCTTGCACATCAAGGAATTTGGCTTTACAGGGAATTTTAAGCTTTGAAAGAAATCCTGGATTAAGCTCCCGAATGATTAAAATTTAAGTGCTGTCAGATTTCTACATATAAAGTAAAAATAAAATAAAAATTAACATTTAAAAAAATAATACCCACAATCTCCAGGACCTGAGGCAGGCTTGGAGCATTGTAATGGAAATTTCAGTCCCATGTGCCACAGTAACTGCAGCACAGCAACTTTTAAAAATAGCCATAATGACGCTGATGGTGAAGGGGAAATATCACAAACCCTTTCTTTCCCTAACATGTCTAGTAAAACTGAAGAATGTGAAGCCAAGTCATATTTTGTTAATTTTATAAGTGTTTGAAGATTGCTGATGGCTACTTAAAAAGAGAGAAAGAAGTGGGATTTTTTGGCATCTGACACGTTCTCATGGCAGACACAAATTTTGGCCAAACAAAAGAAATGACAACCCTTGCAGAATGGAATTGACACTCCAGTTTCCAACAGATTTTATTCATACAGTAAAATGTGTGTTTCTGGATCTTTACTTTTTAATTCTGGGTAGCATGTTAGTGTTTTGAATGTCAGAGAATAATGTCTCCATTACCCAAATCATCTGAGGATTTGGTCTTGTTCTCTACATAGTAAGAACTGGTTTTGCGTAATTATTTTTCTCCCCTCAAAAATATAATTTACTGGACATTTTTTTTTTTTAACTTAATACATGAGAAAGTTTAAAGGTCAAACAGGGAATGCTTTTTTGAGAGGTTGAGATAACTTTGGGCAATGATCCTTAATGTAGATACATTTAAAATAAAATACTTTTAAACACCAATTTTAATTTGTAACATACTTAATAGCTTACATTTAAACTATCTAAATAAGAGCAAACATTTTAATTTTATGTCAATTACAATTTTATGTCAAAATCACAGATAAAAAAACCAGCAAACTTTCAAAAGGGCATAAAACATATAAAGTGGTGACATATCATGATACCTTTTTATTTATTCTTTTTAATTTGGTGGTATAAAAATTACCTACATCAGTGCATTAAGTCAATCCAAACTTGAACTCTGAGAAAACAGTAAAATTTTGTCAGGTTCACAGTAGAATAATAATAAAAAACTTGCAGTATTTATGATGTTGAGAAGTCCTTATTGTAGGTTACAGAACAAACAAAGTCTTAAGTTACCTCTTCTGATTTTGATGGTAACAAAAGCAACCATTTCAGAAATATAGTGGTGTTAGAGCAATCAAAGAGGCTGCTTTCTTACCATAATGTTAGCATCATCTCAGCATGTGGCACCAGAAAGGTTCTCTTTCTGCAGCATACCACTAATCCTGCATTGTCTTTATTATCTTTATTTTCTGATGCTTGTCCATGCTGATCATTCACAAACTGAAGAGATGGAACATTGAGGTCTTCAAATACTGATAAATTATATTAATATTAGGATACCCTATAAACTCTTTAGTATCCTATGAATTTCAGGTTGCAGTCAACCCGCAATATATATATAGATGTATACTAATATGAAATAAATATTTTATACTCATATCACATAGGAAGAGGTAATGATTTATAGCCCTGCAGTAACAAGAAAATGTCATCTCTGGAATACATGTTTATGGATATCTTTTTATAAAAGCTCATTTTACATGTGCCCATCCCCTTTTTTGGATGTAAGAAAAATATGTGCCTGAAATGTGTGTGTCTTTATTTCTTGGAGCCTATAAAAATGAATTGCAGATATAAACTGGAATGGTTGATTGGCACAAGCTCTTACTGGGATGCAGACTTGGGATTCGTGTTTTAAATTAATCTTGGACAAGTGAGGACATAAACTCTGACCACAGCACATCTTTGTTACTGCAAAAGCTCCTGAACATTTGAGTGTTTTTGTTGTTTGCAATAGCTCACCCTATAGACATAGCTGTGAAAAATGTCTCTTATGAAATGCAGGATGTAACCTGTAAGTAATAGCAACTAAGTCATTGGTAGTGAGTGGCTTCACAGAAACTGAATATGAAAAACGCCGTGAGTCCAATTACGTCATCTTTGCATTGAGTGCCTTCTCATATGAGTATTTCTGTTGAAGTCATTTCACATACCTCCCAAAATGACTCTTTCAAAATAATTACAAAATCATTTTCAACAGTGAATAAATGTGTAAAGGCTCACCAGTGATTTTAAGGTTGAAAAAAGGGGCCCTTTGTGTTAGATAATTTCATTGCTCTATGTTCACAAGTGATTAACTCCCCAATGAGATCTGATTGCTTTTTGTATTCAAACTGAAAAAAGACATGTAAAATGAACAAAATGTTGTATTTTGAGCCCTGACTATGGGGCAAGTTTAACATATGCTTTTTGGAACATCACAATGATTTGTTACCACCCATATTTGCTGCACATGTGCAACATGGTAGCCTGCCAAAATGCACACAATAGTTACATGATGGGTCACTGAAAAAATAGATTTCAAACAGAGTATCTAAATACTTAATTCGTATACAGATATGGGACCTCTTCTAAGACACTGTGGTCTATTAAGGAAATAATAATATACATTTTATCAGAAACACATGCTGCCTAGAAACCCAGTTCCTTCTTCCCTTCATGTAAAGGGAAGTCTTGGACCTTAAGATGCTGGGCTAGAACCTAGTCCAAGTACATGGGGGGTAGAAAGACCCTTAAAGGGAGAGAAAAGCTGTCTTCTCAGGTGGAAGGAAGATGTAGACTTATCCTACGATGTGGTGAGTGGACATGAATATAGTGACCATCCTCTTGCCCTTTCCCAGTGTCTCTTATTTGTTGCCATTCAGGATGTAAACAGATGGAAACGTTTCTAATCATGCTGGGCCTGCCCTCCAGGTGTGAGCCCGTTCACATCCCATCACTGCCCTTGTGAGTGGAGCAAGACTGTTCTGTTGCTCAGGACCTTGTCTGGAAACAGAGCAGGACTGCTGTCTAACTGTGGGTGTTCTGGAGCTGTGTGATCACAGCCAAAGGACGTTACCAGTGAATTCACCATAATAATAACATGGAAAATTACTCAGAGAGACGTTGTGCCAGGGCCATTGGTAAATAACTATTTCCCAAGTCAGCCACTCAATTCACATGGCATCAGAGGGTACAGTAGGTACCACATTAGCTATCAAGTCACTCCTTCCTGGATGGAAACCTCAAATGAAGCAATGACCCCATCCTCCCCTCAGCAGGGCCAAGTGTGGCTCTTTTCAAGGGTGATGGTTAGGGCATGGCACTGCTAATTCCCATGGAAATCATAGTTTTTGTGGAACTGCAGGATTGCTTGTGGACAGTCTTTGGAAACACACAGGGAGGTGCTGAGCTGTCACGGAGGCTTTCTGGTCTTCTGCGCCTGGCATGGTGGGAAATGCAGCTGAAGGGTCAAACGTAAATGTGTGCCTGGACAGCTCAGCGTGGTGTAATGGTGCTCAACAGATAGAGGGATTTGTGTGTTCCTTTGGCTATGTCCCAGCTACAAGGCTGCCCTAACCTTTTCAGGGTTGGGCAGTGACCATTATCAGCTGAGCAAATGTTGACTCTGGGCTACAGTGTCTTAGCTCTGCCACAGCTCATTTTTTAAGTCAAGGTGTGGGGGTGGCTGGCTGCTGGCACGTGTTCCTGCTGCCTGTTTGCTGGGACCTGCTGTTAAACTCACACCCAAGCGTGGGCTGAATGGAGAACTCCCCAAATGGCTTCACTTGGGTACCACACTGACCACTGGCTTTATGCCAGGGCAGGACCTCTCTGCGTTTCTGCTGCAGGTTCTCCCCACCCAGGGCTATGACCTCAACCCTTCTGCTCAGTTTTGTTCTCCTCCGAGGGCACCAGTTCCACATCTCCAGTGATGGCCATGCAGCAGCTCTGGCATCATGGTTCCCTGAACTCCCACACAGTCCATGCTGAAACCTGGGCTGGGAGATGAAATACTCTGTGTTCTCTCCATGTACAGCAACTGCTGCTGGAGATACTGGGTGTGACATGAAAACACCCAGGCACAATGAATCCCACTATTATAACCTGGCATGATATCTGTGTATGCAGGGGGTTTAAGAGCTGGACTTCTTACATTTTAAAAGACTATTTATAAAGGTAATCCAACAGAGTTGGAGGGTTTTTTTTTTTGGTTTGAGTATTTTAGTTTGTTTGGTTTTTTGAGAAAAAAAAAGAAAAAGACTTTATCTGAATTTATGGAACAGAACATAATGTTCCTGATTATGAATTCTTAATTGAATATGTCAAAAATGAAAACAATTATGGTAAGCTTGCATAACCCCTTTGAATGTCAGGTATTTGTAATTGTTCTACAGTCTACCAGTAAAAAGCAGCAAAGAATATCTGCATTTAATATAATAAATCATAAATACAAAGTCCAGTTTGAAGTTAAAAAAAACTAAAATGTGATTAGATGTGAAAAAGAAAGGCTGTTATGTTTGTCATAACTGTGTCTTTGATATATATGTTAATAGCAAGACTGTTGACACTGGAGAGATTGAAATTAATACTTGTCTATTAGTCCAGGGCAGAAGTTGTTGCCTGAAACCATAATAATTGATTCACTAGTGCATTTGTCTAATGGCCCTGCATTATTCTGTAGTGTGCCAGAATGGATGGAGCACTCACAGCCTACCTGTGTTTTGGTGTACATTGTAATCCTGATTGTATTTACAGCAATGTAAAATAGGAACAACCACGAAAGTCAGTTGGTGGCATTTGAATAAAATGGGTGAAGATCAGAATCAGCTCTGTGGGGCTCCGTGGGATTTAGGAGAGAGACTGTTAGCCATGAGAGAAGCTTTTCCTCACCCCTGAAACACCTCTTTGAATATTTTTAATATCTCTTATTTCAGAAATACTGATATTGGGAGTGAAGAAGAGTTAGAAGGGTGAATCTCCAGGAAATTCCAAGTGATTCGGTTGGGACAATTTCATTAGGGCTACTCCATGTTTGATGTCTAGGGATATTAAAGATAATTGTATTTAACATGGATATTTTAATTTGCTGCACTAGCATATTGAGCTCATTGATAACCAGACACTACTACTGGGCATAAAAATAAATGTCTTGGCTAGTGAGGAGAATAAGTCTAAGTTTGAATGGACTTTATAGATAATAATTAACTACATTAGAGTTTCAAATATATGTGTGGTTCACTTTGGAGGGAAAGAAATGCTTTTAGAGTAATATGGCTATTTCAATGTTGACAATGACTTTTACTATTTAGGAGATAAACAGTAAATTTAATTTGCATAATTAAGTTAATCTTTTTAGATTTTAATGTAGTGTATCACGAGTTGCCAGGCTTGTAAATGAGGTTTTACTAGTGAAACTCTTATTACTAGGACATATACCATTTCCCCCCAGCATCAGCACAGAGTGCACTTCTCATAGGTTCCTTTGTCTCAGGTCACCAGAATTTTACTCTTTTTTCTTCTCTTGAGGGTTGCTTTAAAAATTGTAATAGAAAATACAAATTCTGTGTAACGGTTGAAAGTCTATCGCTTTGCAGAAAAAAAATTGTACTTCTAGGGGCCTTCTGCCATAAGGACTCTCTTGTAAAGATGCCTGCCTTTAAAATGCAACTTTTTTGTTGGATGAACAGCCTAATGTTCCATGCATTGTACTAGTAGTAGCATTTTATGCAACATTGAAAGACTCAATTAATTTGCATAATTCCATGAGTATTACCATGACTTTAAGGTAGGTTAGCTTGCTCAGGAGTCTTGCCTGCCCAATATGTATGTTTGCCATTTTGACAAATTAATCATTTCTGAAAACAATTAATTATACTTATGACAAACTGAACCTTATACCCATGGGTCTTAAATTTTTATAGCAGAAATCTAATATTAATGTGTATAAGATCAGTGATTTAGTGAGTACCTTAACAGTCAACAATGCCTAAGGCTGAACAAAATTAATATTTTGTTTCCCATCTGGAGACTTCAGTAAAATTAATGAGGAAGGGTGCCTTTTGTAATACATAATAGAAATAAATTTACAATATTTAACCCGGGGATTCTACTGACATCAGCATTTAGATATTTGGTCTGTTTCCCAGTCTGGTGGAGGAGCCATGCAAATATCAAAATCGGTAATCCTGGCTAGATAGGAGACTTATATTTGTGCTTTTACTGGCAGAGGTAGGCAACCAGATTAATTTTCTTGTATGATGAAGTTCCTAATCTTAGAAAAAACCATTTGTTTCTGCTAAGGTAGAATTTGGATACAAAACATATTCAACCTTTCTAAAAATAAGAAAAAAGGGCAGTATCTACAACTTAAGTGCTGGATGCAAAATAAAACCTGGTGGTGAAAAATGAACAATAAGTCATCAACATGTAGAGTTTTATATATATATATATATATACGTATATATATATATACATACATGTATCTGTATGTAAAAGTGGCTGTGATCCCTAAACTACAAGAAAAAATTCTTGCCTATAAAATGCTCAGGAAAATGACTCACTAGTCTGTGAAATAAACAATCAAATTTTAAGTGTAAAACATGACTATTTAGAAGCATCTAAATTCAGCAGTAGTGCTTCAATAGTTGCATTTTTTTTCCTACTAGTAAACTCTGCACCTCTCACCACTCTGACCTTGGTGCACCCATCATCACCAAAATGAACCAGAACAGCAAGGACACTTCCATTCATCCCTTCCTGTGCTGTTTATTTTGGGATTATTTGTTATATTTTTTAATGGCTTCACATTTTTCAAAAGCAGTTTTTACTAAAGGCAGTGGCAAACATCCAGTTGAGTTCCTGGGTATAAGCTCATACCCCTGTATCTGAACATCTGTTTAAGGTCTGAACAGAATGATTTTCTTCCCCCTCAAATATTTCGTAGCTAAAATATCATCCACCAATTCCTGTGAATTTTTGGTAATACACTCCATCTGAAACATATTGCAAACCAGGTTGTAGTTGCTAAAAATACATGTGTAATAAATAGTTGATCTTCAAAAATAAAAGGGAGATAAGATATTACTTGTGTGGTATGTATATATACTCTTTGATTAGGTTTTCTTTTTAGGAGGAATGGCAGATGAAATGTAAAAATAGCATAAAAAAGCTACACAGGGCAACTCAATTGTTACTTAGATGGGAACAAACAACCAAATGTTGTGATGTGAGGTTTTCTGCAATTAATTTTAACACTTTAAATATCTCCTGTCTCTCATAAAAGAGAAGTTCTGGTAAAAGAAGAGTTATCGTGTGCCATCTACTGAACTTTATGATAAACCCCGGTGTTTTTCAGAGCTAACAACTCGACAATGGTGGTATTAGAAATAAGACTTAATAAAAAGGATTATGTGCCTAAATAATCTGACTTAATTGTGTAATAGGTCTGATACAATGTGTGGATATAGCAATACACTAATCTATGCGTGTGTGGGACTGAGAGTGAGACAGTATAATATGGTATACTTTAGAGTTTAAAATTACAAGTTAAGACAAACTTGTAATTTTCCCAGTAATTAGCCAGTTTTTGGACCAAAAGAAAAGCATTGACAAAAAATACCAGCCAGATAAATAAATCTAATGTTTTGTGATGGGGAAAAAGTGGTTTTGAAGTCCCTATAAAAACAAAGCACTCAGTGCATCACATTTTGTATAAATCTGCATTATTAATTCGCAGTAAAATAGATCCAGTTGGAGTACTTGTTTTTTTGCATTAAATTGGTCCTTTGATGTTCTTCAATGCTTCAATTTAGCCTCTAATTTTTCAGAGCACAAATGCACCAGCAGCTGTTGAAAATATCAGTTTTGCAGTAGCGTTGCTGGCCAATAAAATCCCAACAAGCCATCTTCCTATCTGGCTGCACAAAATAGCACTGAAAAAGTAGTCATCTCTTTGAAGTATCACTCCAATTATAGGTTTTAACCCCACAGGTCACAGTTTGATTATTTACACAATGCTAGTGTAATTCTGTCTCAATTCTAGGCTTTCTGTACTTCCAAAGCATTCGGCAGCTCCAGTGGAGGAAATTTCAGACGGCTGCTATGATGGCATTGACCTGTGTTTGATAGGGTTAGACAGCATTTGGCTGATCACTGTATGTTTTGTGCATTATTTAACTTTCTATAACGTTATTTAATGGTGAAAAAAAGGATATCGGGTTTACGTTTCATCTGTCTTTTGAAATCCATTTTAATACAATTCTTCCATGATACTGTGTTTATCATATGTAATGTAAGCACATGGTCTGTTAGTAAAAAGTTCATTATTTGACAAAAAAAAAAGAAAAAAAGACTTGCTAACCTTGCATTGTAAGTTTAGTCACGTGTCTCTATGCTGGGGTTAAATGCCAGTGTTGATGCTTGACAGTAAAAATGGGCAAATCCACCATGCTGGTTAAATTGTCTAATTTTATTACATTAGAGATTTCTTGGCAAATGCATCTGCCAGCAGGAAATATAAATGCTGCCTTTGCACTCAAGCAACTGGCTCTGTCGTTTCTGACTTTTTGATAATCTTTTCTGCATTTGCATCAAAGAGATTGTGGAGAAAAACAGATTTTTAATTGTTTACTGAACTGACAACCAACAATTAGAGTGCAAGTAATTTGATGCCACTGGGAAATGTTAGAAAATCACCTGTCCAGTGGAAGCTGAGGATTTATTTCTAATTCAGACTTTTCTGTGAGATCTTCTACTGTAATTTTGGAAGAAAGTTTATTACTTTGCTAAACTCTTTTAGGTTAGCTCAATCTATTCCATATTGCAGTTTCCATTAACTGCTGTTGAGTCATTTGTTTTATTGTTGCTAAACACGCAAAGACCCAGTTTGCTTCCTCTCAGTCCACAGAATTTGATGATATTAGTCTTAGCAGAAACTTTTCGTTAGTGCAAAACAAGCAGAGTTGCAACTTGTGATTTTATTCCTAGCAAGAGTGATGACGCAAGTCAAAATCTTTATTGGTCTTGCAGTATCCTACTTCTTTTTTCCCCTGCTGTTGCTG
>VZRO01000327.1:0-150000 GCA_013397915.1 Daphoenositta chrysoptera | reverse complement strand
TGTGGCTAAGACCCCTAGCCGTGGTCCAGGGCTGGGCTGTGCTGGGTGCTGGGTTTAGCCAGCATGAACAAACCCTGGAAAGTGTGGACTATTGTGTGTCCCTTTTGTGGAATTTCTAAGCCCTTGTAACCTGTTCCTACCACAGAGAATAGTGCTGGATTTAAGCAGCTCTGGAAGGTGAGATACATTTCTGTGTTTACAAGCTGTAGAAAGAGATTTTTTTCTGACAAGCCGTGAGGGCTGCACTAAATAGCTGTGGAGTAAGTGCAGATGAAGTGGGACATGAAATTACAACTTGTTACTGAATTGCACAGGTGTATCTCTAACCAGGTATGTGTGTACATCTCTTTCTTTCTATATATTGCTGGAGTTAAAAGCTTTTCTGTTTGCTTTCAAGAGGTAATGGAGATATTTCTACCTTTGAACATTAAGTATTTTTGAACTGTATTAGTATTAAAACATTGGTATATTGCTTACTGTCTAAAAGTATTTTATTTTTATGACAATTTTTTCTTACATGAGCAATATCTTAGTGTTTAATGAAAGGAAATTCTATGATTCGAGGTTTTGTTATTGGTCTCAAATGCTCTGCATACGCTGGGGACAGGATTGGGTCTGTAATCTTTATTTGAAACAGGGTCTGTGTACACCTGGAAAGCATGCAGGATGTCAGTTTTCTGTGGCCTAATTAAGTGTACTGTGGTGCAAGACTTGGCAAGGAACAAACATTTGCAGGAATGTTGTACTGTGAGAACGCTTCATACTCTGCATGAAGAAGAAAAGCTTGGCCTGTATCACTAGGATTTGCTGTTCTGCAGACTTGATTATTGAGATGTTAATAAATGAGAATTAATTGTAGTCTGACAGCCAGAGATGGTACTTTTAAGTCTACAGGTTGATGAATTTTATACCAGTGAGAGAAAAAGTCAGCTTGCAAGAGATGGGTAATAAACATTTTGTACCACTCCATTGAGTTCCATGTATCTGAATTCTCTCTGTACAATAAAAGGTATCTGCACATTTAAGCAAATAATTAACTGTTAAATGTGGGTATGAACACTGAAGCTGAAGAAAAGCATTTCTACTTACTTCAATCCAACTGCAAAAACAAGCAAAAGGTTTTCTAAAATACAAACTGCCCATTGTGCTGCATTGAGAGCATGTGAGAAATTTAATATGGTTCCTGCCTTTGCCTACAACATGGCAAGCAAATTCTTATTGTTGCATTTATTATTTGGCTCTGTATTCAGCTATATAAACAGCAATTACAAATGCAGAGGGTGTTGAGGCCTGTTGCTCTTTATGCATCAGAAGAACTCACTTGGTCAGTGCTTCTCTCCCCCCAGAGCAGAGGTTTGTCTCACAGTGGTGAGTTTTTGTGGTGCACAGCGCTGGTACCTGGTCTCCTCCTGCCCCAGAGCAGAACAGTGGGCAGCCCTTTCCCACTCAGGACGTGATGTTTTGGAAAGCTCGTTCTACTTCACACTGGGCAGAGAAGGTTCAGCTTTTCTTTGCTGGTGGAGGATCACGTTACAGCATCTGCTCCTGCCTCACTCAGGGTCTGTTGATTTCCTCTCTTTCCGTTGCTACAGGGGCATCTAAATCGTGGCTTATGCTGTTCCTGTCATCTTAAAAAACCCCTGTGGATCGCTCAGAGACAGAAAAATCACTTCACAGATGTTTATAATGTATATGATGCATATTTTGCTCTGAGGAATGGTGGTCACTCACCTGTGGCTCTGCCTGGCTATTGCCATCCTGAGTTTCATTTCATCAGTGACTCTGCCTGCTTTACAGGAGGATCACTCAATTAATAGAATCCACAGTGATCCCTTCTGCCATGTGCACTTGTCTGGGGATGCAAAACAAACAGAAGGGAACTCAGGCAGTTGCAGTTTCTGCTGTCTGGGAAAGCTGGGGACAAACCCAGAGTGAAGGAACACAGTCTGGAAGGTTTATGGGCATTGAGGTGGCTTTGCTTGTGCTGTGCAGTGGAATGAGCTGTTGTGTTGTTTGGAGGTGGCAATGTCCCCAGCATCCAGGACAATTGTTCACTGTCCATTCCAGAGAGCTGCCCTCAGCACTGCCATCCTGAAACTGGGAATGCATGTCCATAAACCCCAGATATTCAGCTCTGGGGAGCATTCCTCTCCTTACTGGGGCCCAGCATTAACTAGCAGTCTTCCTCATGTTGCCTCTCACTTTTATTGATAATTATTTAATTAAACTCTTATTTTTGAGTCTCTTGCTGTCAGTGTGGTAAGTCTCATAGTGACATCTTCTGTAACACTAAACCATGTTAAGGCTCACATACATAAAATACATGTTTCAATGCTGCTCCAATACTGTTTTAACAATCAAAAAGCCATTAGAATTAAACAGAGAACAGTTGATATTATCAATTTCTTAAAAAAATGTCTAGTGATGATCCCAATCCATTTTGCACCATCCCCATTAAGCACTAGAAATTAAAGCGGTTTCAATTTCCATTGTAAAAGTTTATTAGATTGTCTCTTAATTTTGAGAAAAGTAAAGCAGTGCATATGTGAAAATGATTAAAGCAGCAGTGATACATTTCAAAAGTTTTAAAAACCACTATTGAGGAGACAAAGAGCTACTCTTGTGGTCACTTGTAGGTCTTGATCTTCTGTTCATTGGAGTCAAGAGGAATGTTTCCACTGATTATAATAGTGCTACAGTGGATAAATATGGCTGGTTATGGGAGAAGAGTTGAATTTCAGAGAGGGAAGTTTCAACTGACGTTGTTTCAGGAATTTCCCTTTTTTTTTTACCCCAGACAGCTTATGCATGATGAGAAACACTTCTGTAAATGAGATTAGGAGACAGAGCAGCTTTGAGTGGATTCAAGGCTCACATATGAAAACCAACCTCCCTTTACAATATGAACTATTTTAGACTTGAAACACTGGTGTGTTTCTACATTTAAGTGTAGGTTGTGATTTAACTCCCCACTCATCTTCAATTTGTCACACATACAGTGATCCTAAGAAATGCAAAAATATTTTTATATACAGGGTGTCTAAAGATTTTACTTTCTTCATCCTTACTGCTACATGCTTCAGTGCAATATATTGGTATCTAAATATTTGGCTTTCGTCATCTTTACTGCTGTATGATTCACAGCAATAAATTGTTGCCTAAACACATACTTATGTACATAATTGAATCAGGTCTCCACTCTGTGGCTTGGCTTTTGAAGTAGTTCCAGTGTTTCCCATGGGACCGTGTGGAAGGCCAAGCATTACGTGATATGAACAACACCCAGGGAAAGTATTAATGTACATAACTGTATCAAAGGGGTAAATTCACATTTTCAAATAAACCTGAACACACTTCATTTAATCTAGAAGGTTATTAAAATTATACTGCACCATTTTGTCTTTAGCTTTTTAAAAATCTGATATGCTTCAGATCAGTGTTAATGCATTAGTACCATGTAGCTCTTGGAACCTCATATGAGAGACGGGCAGTATTTTCCTGCTCTACAAAGCTGCCAGTACTGAACCTGCAAACATTTAGACACCTGCTTTTCTTGTAGATCTTTACTGGAAGTGCTCATTCACCTAAAGCATGTAAATAACGTCAGGGTCTTATCTACAAGCTTGGGGCCTTAGTTGTTTATATTGCTCTATTTAGAAGAGTGGCATTAAGTATACTTGAGATATAATTTTACCAGAATGTATTGCATAGTTGTATTAACTCCTGGGTGAGATTTAGGTTGTGACCTCCCAGCAGGCCTAGGCATGTTACCTGTAATCTTTCACATGCACATGATCTGTCAGAGGCAGAACTCCCCTCTTCAGATCAGTCATATTTTAGGACTCACAATTGATATATCAGTCACAGCATAAAATGCTATCCTTCCTGTAGACCAACTGTTTACCAGAGTATAACACAAACTCTCCTCCTGTGTCTCATTTCATCACACTGTTCCACGTAGCGATGTTTCAGTGTGAAATGAAGTTTTTTCATGCTGTGCTTCTGAGTAGAAAAAAGACAGAAGTACATGTATGATAAATGGCAAAGGTTCCAAGAGAAACCTTGCAAAACAATACAATTTGGAAGCATTACATTTGCTTAAATAATTTAGTACATAAATGGATCTGTTAAAGTTTTATAATCAAATACTGTTTATGTAGCTTTGGGTAGAAAATCGGTTATAATTCTACTGAATCACTTAATCTTGTATCTTATTTAGAAATTAGGAAATATAACTAACCTGAGAGATATCGTTGTAAAGTACATTTGAAATCAGTAGCATTAGAGAAGTATACTTTTCTTTTAATTGATTTCATACACTTAAGTTTCCCATTAAAAAATAAATGTTTTAAATTTCTCTGAGGTTGAGTTCATTTTCTGCTGGTTTTACAGCAGAAGAAACTGCACAGTGTAAGCAGATAAGCTATTTAATCCAATACGCTAAGAGTGATATTTAGATCTGGTATTTGGATACTAAAATATGAACTGAGTTCCATGGGATATTTGTGTTTGGAATTTATTAATAAGGTAGTTATAAAAATAATCAGAAATTACTCTTGCTATCATTAGTATTGGTGCATTCTGAAAATAAGGACTAATACTATTTGATCTCAGAAGAGACATCATTTGCTGGGATACCCAAAATTAGGGATCATTTAAAAATATGAGTATGTCTGTTGTTAATTCCCCCTGGAATGCTGAAATAATGGAGAGTTCAACATTTGCTAGCAAACCAAAGCCAAGCCTCTGTCAAGAGTCTTTAATGAAAAATTATGTCCAGGGCCAAATATGAGCTGGGAAGCTTAACTCCTCTTTCAAAGGATGTGTAAGTGCATTTTGTGTCTTCAGAAATGTCCCCATTGTCTAGACTGTATAAACATTAAGTGCAGGTGTATAAATCCTTAAAACAAGCACATACCCAAGCATTTCCAAGGTGAAGAACAGACTGACAGAAAAAAACCCCGTTGATAGTGAGGCTCTGCAGGGATTATTTTTTTTTTTTTCTCATCAGGCTTGCTTTTTCTGTGAGGCATTTTTTAGCCTGTTGAAACTTTCATAATAATAAATGCTGATTCTTCCTGTTTGAGTATGAGAATTGTGGTCCCCTATTCCTCTAACAGAACCCTCTTCCCAGAAATGTATCCTGCCCCACTATCCTTCCACTCAGAATTTGGGATTTATGACAATATTTACTTTGCAGGTATTGTCAACAGCTGACCAACAAGCAAAACAATTTTTTTCAGCCAAGAAGCTCTGTAGCTGAAAGTTCTCATGTGGAATATCTCCTTTTTTTGGTCTCCGAGAGTGCTATTTTATGGTGGGAAATCTTTTGATAGGAATGTTTTTTAAGGCTCTCATGTAACAACTGAGGGGTTCTAAATTCTTAACTGGGAATTTTTTATAGCTCTCAATTAAGCTTTTAAAATAAAAAGCACAGGATATTGCACTAAATGCTGGAGAAACTCAATGCTGTCATGAATTTTCTTAATTAAAAATCTTTTAATGTTTACTTTTTTTTTTAAAAAGCAGTAATTCATCGTAGCTAAGTAACAGCAGTGAAATACAATCTTTTGGTGACATCAAAGCTGTGAAATAGTGTGAAAAACAAAAAAGTCCTTAGTAAAAAATATCTACTTTTACTTGAGACGGTTTATTGCTTTTCCCTGGTAATAACCAGTTCAGCTTATATTATGGAAAGATCCAACAAACACATGACTGTTTCAAAAATTATTTAAATACTACATACTTCTAAAGAGAAAAAAATTAAGGGCTGAAATTTCAGTAAGGAAAAGAAAGGTTTTTTCATATTGGGGACCTCATTTCTCATATGAATTTGGTTTAACTTCATGGAAAGGAAACCAGTAGAAAATACTCTGAAGTCTGCGGGAGCTGTATGTGCAACCCCCCATTTTGGTGATACAAAATCAAAGGAAATTGTCTAATGTCTTATTTCTTGTGATGAAGCATTTATACAGGACTGTGAGTAGAACCCTAAAAATTGCACTGAGATGGAATTTATGTCTAAAGCTTCTATTGCAAAGGTTGATTTATTAAATAAGCATTTTTTCTGACACCAAGTGATAAACACTGATGTATCAGCAATGTAATTTAATATTTATGGTATTTACCAAAGATCAGAATTGTTGAAATTTTATTAACTAGGCCTTAATATTAAGTAAATGACTTGTGGACCCCATGTGAGAACACTGGGAGTAGTGCATGATCTGTCATAAAAAAACCCCACAAAAACAAAAAAAAAAAAACAAGGCAAAGCATGTCTGTTTTGCTCACTAGAAAACCTGATAATCATGAATAACCATTTATATCCAGAATTCCGTATTTCAAAAATTCTTGCTGTGTAGGAACAAGACAACCATGCCAAAACAGGAGTGGAAGTTAAATGGAATTAAAACATTACATTATTGATCATTCTGTTCAGTGTCCAGGCAGGAAATATCAGCATCTTAAATCTTGAAATGGATTTTTAAAAGCTATGCATACAACCTGATATAACATATACACAACCCAATAGATGTACACTGGTTTGTACTCCTGTCCTTTTCTTTTTTCACAAAAACAAAAAGAACTATTGGACTCTGAAAAAAACGTTCCATAATTAGACTTTCAGATATTGCACTCTTTGCCTAATATTTTTTTAATTCCAGATGTTTTCCCATCTGGATGATATTTGAAACCCAAAGATGTGCCCACCAGTACATATGTGACTGCAAATGAATAATATTTACTTGGCATGATACTTTTATTTATTCATCATCAGCAACTTCCTACATGCCCATCATAAACTGAAAATAAGACTGGATTAGCATGCAATGTGTTTTCATTTCTTTCATTCTATCAAAGGAAATCCAGATCTAGGCAGAAAACATACTGTGACAGCATCAACTAAAGCTCAAAGATTCTGTTATTTGATTTTGATATGTGCTTTGAACCATCAGAATTTTGTGTGTTGAAGGTCTCCAAGAATTGTCAGGGTACATTGAATGATGCAGAAACCTGAGTTGAAACACCAGATCACTAATGTTAGTTGGCTAAGATTGGAGACAAAGATGATGTGGCTGAAAAGCAGAGGAACCATTGAGTTGAAAGAGCAAAAATTGTATGATGGTCCTCACTTTACTGGAGTGTGTCCTTCTGAGTGTTTGTTAGATTTACAGCCTGGTCTTCTTGGATCCTCATCTGCTTTTATTTACTCTGATAACAGCAAACTGCAAGAACATTATATTAATCTAATCCTAGTAAAAAGTTTCTCTCAACTGCCACTCTTACCATGTATATTTGTGATTTTTGTCACAGAGACTGAAGGTTATTGTGGGCTGTGTGTTTGAAGGTTTTATTTTGAAGACTTCAGAGGAAAGTGCAGAATGCACTCACCTACTGAGACTGTCCTGCAGAGCACAAATTTCATATATGCTTTCTGTGCCCCTCATTCAACTCAGCTTGAAGGAAGCTTTCCCTCCGCTCCATTCCCTCTAGAGAAAACTGATTTGGAATTAGTCACTCACATAGATCAGGTCCTCTGCACATATTAATCAATTGCAATCAGCCATCATGTATAAACAGGTTTGTCAACTAACAGAGTGGAACTAGACTAGCAGTTTTCCTGGAGTCTCTTCTCAAGAAACAGCACTTTCTAAGGAAGGGTAAATCGGTGGGATAATCCCACTGTGAACTGTGCCCAGGATCTGGTGAAAACCACTGTTGGCACACCTGATCCATTGGACTCTTTGCACATAGTCGAGCTGGCCTGAATTTCTTGTACACTGTGAAGGAGATAAAGTGGGTTCAGTCATGACTGTCAGTGAGAGGGGCGTTTTTTGCATGGACAGGAAAAGTGGTGTGTCTAAATATCCTCCACCAAAGGCTGCTTAGGGCAAGTCCTTCTGGTACTTGAGCGTTTCAGGGAAACTTTGATTCTGTTTAGGTTCACGGGAGCTTGCTACTGCCTTCAGCACAATCCAGACTCATCCCTAGGCATTAAACACTCCACAGCATTTTAGTCAGTTTAAAAACAATACATACACGCCTCTGGTTCAGAAATGAGGTAATTTACACTGCATTAAACCACAAACTGCGAATATTCACTAAATATAAGTGGACTAAAGAAGCCTACATATTGCATTGCAATATTTTATGTGTGCAGAAGAGAAACTACAGCCCAGACTAACAGGATCACCTGAAAGAAGTTCTTATCAACAAAATAAAGAAGATTATAAATTATTCCCTTTAGCTTGAAATTTCACTAGAAATATGTCACCAGTAACAGCAAAAATGTAATACAGAGATTACAGTCTCTAACAACTTCATAAAACATTGTATTAAATTAGAGAAGAGAACACAATAAAAACATTAAGCAATTAGTTCTAAAATTCTTGAAAGAGTCAACACCAGGCTTAAAATCCCCAGGTCTCTACAAGATCAAAGAAAATGGCAAGGGTCTTACTGAGTGTTGATCTGTTTCTGAGATAGTAGTGGTAGAATGAAACTTTGATGTTTTATATACTTAAAGACATAGATTAAAATATTTTAATGAAGGTAAAAATTGACTGTGAAGTAGCCAACCTTAATAAAAATAGTGCAGTGTACATTTCTGTGCTTTACTTGCTTACCAATGCGTGCTTATTTTAAATTGGAACTGAGTATCCAAAGACCTGAAGTGAATGAACGCACAATTATCTTCTTTTATTTTAATTTGGTCTTGTTGATCCTTTAGGCTCTTTAAAAATCACAATGGCATAGATTAAAAAAAAAAAAATCTAAGGTCTTGACCTTTTATGCATCTATGAAATAAATGTAGAGTTCATAGCTGGGAACATGATCATTTTGGTTGATATAAATTGAAGCTGACAAGGGGACAGGCTCTGAGGGAGCAAAACCCACTCTTCTGTGAAAACCAAGACCAATAACAATATTTCTGTATTAAAAATGACATATTTTTATAAATATCAATATTGATTGACCATGGCTGTCGAACCATACAAGTACCTGAGTAAATGGTCTAAAAATTGACAACTAATTAGTTCATTACCTTTGCAAATTAGCAAAAATATAAGAATTCTTACGCATAAAGTTAAGCACCTCATTTGAGAACCCTAGAGCGGATGCTGACCAGTAGCACTGGTTGTTCACGTGGAATAGTACATGGTCATTAAAAACCATAGCCTAAATCTTCAGAAAACAAAAAAACATTAAAAATTACTCAGAGGCAACTGAAATCACTAAAGCAATACACAAGGCGAGAAAAAAAGATTTACTTTTGCTTTTCAAAGAATCAAACTTCCTTCTCTTAAATTCCTTCTTGCAACAAAATGAACAGATCTGCTACTGACTGGTCAGGAGGGGTGATGGGGTGCCTTTCCAGTGCAGCATGTGAAACCTGTGCTTGCAACTCGTTCCAAAGGTTCATTTTCTCTCAGAGGTTGAGATCAAATTCACTGAACGTGGGCGTTGCCTTGCTCCAGGTCCTTACTCTGCTCTGGGTTCTCTTGGCCACCCCAAGGGTGCCCTCTCCGTGGATGAATGCAGGGGTCTGTAAACTCTTTGGGGCAGGAGCTCAAGGAGCTTTACTTGTACAATGGTTTCCATACCCAGCAGTAGCAGCCATATCCTCATAAAATGCAGCACTGGAGATGGTCAAGGAAATAGTCGCAGCATGACAGAGAGAGATTACAACTTCATTTTCGGTCCCATCCAAAATTAACATGAAATGATATTGCCAAGCAAAACAGCCTCAGCACTTAATTTGGGGCATTAGCGATGCCATTATAAAATATGAGCTGCTGATTCTCACCCTGTCTCAGAAGCTTTTTATGCTTCCCAGATCAGCTTGCTTGGTGAATTAATCAGATGAAAAAGGCTCAGTTCGCCTGCATGAGAAACTGAAAGGATTGTCTGATGGCTTATGAAGCTATGTGATTTGTTTCATGGTGTGGAGACACTGAAAGAGAATTTTTATTAAAAAAAGAGGTCTTGGAACACAGTCCTGCATGTGGTCAGCTCAGTGGGGTATTATTTGAAGCAGAATGTGAACAAGTAGAATTGAAATGGAGGGATCTTTGAAGAGTAATGAAAAAGGGGATTCAGTTGCCAATAAAACAACTGTTTGGGATACTGAAGGGAGATTCCTCAATCATTTAAAATCATCCTGCTCAAGAAATTTATTGTATTTTTTTTCTTAGGGAACAAGGGGGGTAAAAGGTAGATGAACTCTTCAACAACCTAAAGCAAATTTCACAACTTCCTGGAGAATTTGTATGTGGTCATAATTTTCTCACAGCAACTGTCTTCAGGAGCAATTTCTTCCTTCTTTGACTGTTTATACTTTAGCAATCCTGGTTTCAAGTCTGCTGCAGGCCTTTACTGTCTTCTCTGGTTTCCAGAGAAGGGATAGGGATATCATGGCACAATGCCTAAAGGAATGAATGTTGC
Organism: Daphoenositta chrysoptera; assembly: GCA_013397915.1. Classification (NCBI taxonomy): domain Eukaryota; kingdom Metazoa; phylum Chordata; class Aves; order Passeriformes; genus Daphoenositta; species Daphoenositta chrysoptera. The sequence goes on along the minus strand of VZRO01000327.1, from coordinate 139,554 downwards.
TCAAAAAATATGCCTTAAACTACACAAATTGCAAAAGATAACCCTTGCTCCTGTTGACTCGAGAGAAGGAGAGAAGGCCCTGCAAGGTATTAAAACTTGAAAGGATGCAACTTTTCTCCTCAAAATCTGTGTAGTTTTAAGATTAAGGTCTCAGGAACTTGAGGCACCTCCTGTTCCCTCATGTGGGCTCTGTTTTCTTCTTATTACCCTTTTTTCCTCTGTCTTTTGAGAGAGGGAGTTGAACTCCCTCACATCATACCTGGGTTATGTACTCAAACTAAACTGTCACACTGATTAATGGCAATCCTTAGTGGACAGACAACTTGTCTTGTTACTTGTACAAATATACATGTAAAATATATAAATTTCTACATGTGTTGTCTATATACAGATTAATTATATATGTATGTATAAATTTACATTTAAGTGATATGAATTTAAATTCCGGACATTATTCGAAAATAAATATGGTCATATTAAGATAAGAATTATTTTGGTGTGTAGGAAAGACATAGCTTTCTTGACTTCTCAAAATTTTTCTTATACTGGCTTGGTAAAAAAGCTGAAATTACAATTCTTATTGAACAATGAAGCAAAAAAATAGAGTACATAAGTTTCCTTAGATGTTTTGGAAATATTTTATTTTGGTCTTGACTTTCTTCAGTCTATTTCTTTCTAAAGTTTTAAAATGCAAAATTGCTTGGGCTTTGTTTCTTTTCTCCTCCCATTTTGCCTAATATACTAATTTGAAATATCAAAAAAGAACTTTTTTGGCATCTATGCTAAAATGGTTTAGGATGAAAGATACATGCTCTTGTTTCACAAACAGTTTTGGCTACTAAAAATAACAGTTCTCTGGAAAAAAGCCCAAGCAGATCCCCCTCCAGCCCCAGCAAGGGTGTTCTGAGGCATCTACAATTAGCCCACTGGAGATTTTCACAGAATTACCTCCAAATCACCAATACAAGGGATCACTGAGAATCTGTGGAATTGTACCTGAGTCTGTCCTTCACTTAGAACATACTCAAAGAAATGGAAGGGCTCCCTTGTCAGTCTACACTGATAATTATTTTAAATGCATGAAGAGAGGAGAATTGAAGTTTGGATGACAGGTAACTACCTCAGTCCTGACCTGTCATCTTTCTTGTAGACATCTTTGAGGGCTTTAGCTTTATTTCTTTTCTGGATTACACTGTGGCAATATGATATGTCTGCAAGTCAGGCTCCTCTGGAGATGCGTGGTCAGTAATTAACAATGCATAACAATGCACAGTAATTTACTGTGAGACAAAGTTAAGAAGAGCACCTCATTCAATTAAAACTTGGCAAGGCAATGCAATTATCCACTCTGGAACTTTGCCAGGATGCAGTAGTCTGTACCTTATCACCTGAAAAAAAGTGATGTGGGATGTATAATCAGTATAAACCTCTATAAACTCTTGGGTTTTAATTATTTTTTTTAAGCCAGATTTGAAAGGTAGCGAAACCACACAGATCACAGGGCTCTAATTAAATCCAATTTCTTTTTCCTGACCTCACCAATAATTTCAGAGAATGTTGCCCTTAGATAAAATTAATTCAAGCCCACTGTCCAAAAGTTAATCCAAATCTACTGTCTGCTTGTCTAATTGTACCTCTATTTACTCAGGTGTAACAACGAAAATGCCTTGATATGAGGCTATTTCCATGAACAGTACAGGTTTTTTCAGGACATCATATTGCTTCATTTTATACTCGTGTGCTCCTCTGTCTGATCAGGAAAAATCCCATTGCAACAAGCAGGAATTCACCTGAGTAAGGACTCTGGTCTTCCTGGGATCCCTGATAAAAACTGATCACTCAAGTGATACACTCAGTCCATATTTGCAAATGATTTCTGCGTTCCCCCCACTTCTGGGAAATTCATTTGGGAACATTGATTGTCAAGGATTTTAACTTTTTTACCTGCTGCTGCTGCCTGTGAATTACCCTTCAACTTTGTTTAGTGTTGAGAGAGTAACAACTTTATCTCTTTCCTGGATGCAGCTTCCTTAGGGATTGAAGTCCACCTATGTTCTACCTGAAGCAAGAGTTGAGTTTCACATGTCTACTTTTTCCTTTCCAAAGCTTTTTTGGGTAAAATTTCAAAGCAGGGATCAATCTGTGCATAACTCTAATGATTTCTTGATGAAACATATGTTCTACTGTCTGGCTTAGTACTTTGAAATACATGATCACAAAAAAAGAGAACCTTACTGTAAATAAATGTTCATTAACATGGCCTGGTGAAACACAAATCTACCCAGGGAAGGGAATTATGCATCTAATGCTTGTGATTTGTCTCTGCACGATGAAAACTAGAATTCATGGTATCTAGCTATTTTCCAGACTAAAATCTCTTTAGCAAAAGTGTGCAAAACTAAATAACCATGAAATATAAATTTTAAGCTAACAAACGGAAGTTCCTGTGAAAGATCAAAAGTGGTGTCCTTAGGTTGGCTTGCCTGATATCTCACAAGAGTATGTTTGCAGAATGGGGCTAGAGGGTGAGGAAGCAATTAAGGGAGCAGAGAGAGAAGAGGAGGCTGTAACTTAGTGTAACTTTAGCGTAACTGCAACCATGAGAAAACTCAACTCAAAGGATGGTCAGAGAACTGCTGAGTTTATGTAGGTCTAACGTAAAATTTGCTTTATCTGTCTGAATATGGGCTTTAATCCTTCCCTCTGTAGGATCCAAACTGAGTAGTGAGCAGATTTTTGAGGCCAAGATGTGATCTCTAATATTTCTTACTGGCAGCAGTGAGGGTCAGAACCTGTGCAGAACATCCCAGAAAAACATGTTATTTCAAAGCAGGTAATGCTATTACAGCCTTTAGCTAGTAGCCAAGAGAGAAATGAGTGCCACTTCCAGAAGTTATTAACTTCCTTTTGTGTGGGTCTTCCTAAGGTCAGGGGGTGCTCTCGGGGTCTAGGAGGACCAACAGTGAGTTTCCCATTTCTCATCCATAAAGGATAAGAGCTACAGTGGCAGAAGACCTTTATTGCCTTCCCTGGTTCTGTATAGACAGAAAAGGAGTATCTAGGTTATAGATGACAGATTTATATGGAAATCGATGGGATTGTAGTAGCTATGGCAAATTGTATGCTGCAGTCTTAAACTTCTTGTAGAACATATGTTGTCATAAGAGAGGAAATGCAGTTATTAATAATAATGCAAGGGAATAACAGCCCCAAATTCTTGAAAAGTATAAATTATTAGTTAACTTATATTGCTTTATAGTAGCTAAATATACCAGCTCTGTATAACAAGCATGGATGAAGGATCTGCATTTTTTTAACTGACTCAAAAAAAGAATAAAAGACCAGAATTTACCTCTAAGAAACTACAAAGAAAAAATTATCTATGACCTTCCAGAGGATGCTGGGTAACTCGATCAATGAGAGAATAAGAAGAAATGGGTTATGACCTCAGCAAAGGAAATGAGCCCTGGTGGAAGCTTTCTCTAATGCTCACTAATACTCAGGGAGTTTGAGAAACCTGATATCAAAACAGATTGAAGTTTTGATGCTATGGAAAGATACAGTGAATATTTTATGCCACAGGAGAAGCAGAAAACCAGTTTTAGCAGGCAGAGTTGATGATTCCACACAGTTCTATTTTGCATTTATGTCCAGATCTGCCTTTGAATCAGATCTCAACTTATCATATTACCCTAAATCCTTAGGGAAAATGTACCTTATTTGTGTCAATATTTCTTGGAGACCTTCTATTCTGTGAAGATAGTTGTTTATCAGTAGCCAAATATGGTGCTGGGAAAAAAAATGGAGCTAGATAATGGAGAATTGTGTCAAATAAATACATTACACACGGTTTCTACCAAAATTTTCTGAAATCTTGAAAAAAATCCTGCACATAATTCATAACAGCTTTGTCTTGTAAATTGGCACTTCCTCAACAGATGACAGTTAGTTTCATTAATCTTGGCAGTATTAAGGGCCAATATTTTAAAATAAATTAATGTTTTGGAGCACTTTCTCCAGCAAGTTTTACATAAACAGACTTTCTTTCATTAGGATTCCTCTTTCCACTCTTTAGTTTCAATAAACTATTTTAAAGAAGGTAGAGGAGGAGAAGCCCAATCCTAACTTTGCCATGTCTTCTCCAAGCCAAGAAATACCCTCTTCTTTACCATCTTTCATTCAAATAAAGAGATATGAAAGGCAAGTCGTTAAAACCTTTTTCCTTAATTTTCCTCTGAAGTAAGTAAATTAGGAGAGGAATGGTGAGAAATTGAAATAATTGTCTTAAAGATTTGAAATTTTATTTGTTTCCTTTCCCAGGAACTTATACACTTCAATTCAAGTGCAGTGTCCAGACTATGCCTGCTTTACAGTTTGAAATAACACATACAACTGTTTGTTTGACATCTTGATCACAAACAGTGGCTACCTGTGCACAAGGTAGCAATCAGTTAGAAACCCAGTGACAAAGCAGTGCCATCACATTTTGTGGTCAGGGGCATTAAAAAGCCAGCATTTCATTTATTTTCTTCCTATGTGGCTTTTGTTAGATAAAATTACTGATTCAACTAGAGCCTGTGTAGTTAAGAGCCAAATAGTGGAGCTAACTCACAGGAGGCGTAGGTCATGCTGAGGGTGAATGGACAAATAGGAGATAATCTGAGCTTCAGGAACAGTAAATTATTCCCTTTTCACACTACCTATGGCGACCCAGGACAGGTCTGGCAGCTGATGATGTAAGTTTCTCCCAAAAGGAAATTTTTCTGTGCACTGTTGAAGTTGAGAGCCTCTGGCCATGCTTTAAGCCTGTAAAATGAAATGGAAGAGCTCATCCATAAAGGGAGGGGGCTGCACAGTTTTGATTCTCTCACTCTTATAGCAGCAAAGTGGAACCACATTAGCTCTGCTGGCTGGGCCTTCGACTCCTATAAAGACTTGTGTGTCAGGATTTGTTGCACAGTGTGAAAACCAAACATTAAACCAGCATACTTGTTTGTCAGTGAGCTGATATTAATTAAACTTGTTCAATTTACAGTAATAAAATAAAATAAATTTTTCCAAGTGCCAGAGTTTTAAACACAGTCTAGCATCTGAAAAACATCTTGTTTGTTTTGGACTCACACATCCCCACCACAGAGCTGGAATTTTGCTAACAGCTCCTGATATGTGAGCCAGAAGGGAGTGAAAACTCACTCTGCCTTCACTGCTTTGCGTTTCTCTAGTGCTAGCAAGTTATTAAGGACATAAAGGTACGTGTGTCAGCAAGTCAAGCAACTTTAAACCCTCACCTGGGGCTGATGAACAAAGAGATGCCGTATTTCATAGTCTTCTTCCTGATCAGAACCATGGTTTCAGGCAAAGTTTGCATTTTATGTAACATTTAATATCTTGGTAGTTGCCAACTGCAATGGGGTGAAACATTGTATACCAACTGTCAGCCTCATGCGAACATTTAAAAAACAGATGCTAAATCTTTGAAGTCATTGTTAAGTTTAATGGCTTCAGAAAATCATTACTCAAATCCATTCCCTAAGGTCTTTTTGTCAAGTTACAGAGGACCTAAACTTAAAAAAAACCAACTAAACAGCCCTCCAAGAATTTATCTGGCAATTAAGCAGATTTTTGCTGAAGTTTTTCTGTGGAATTAGAATGTGGTGATTCCTAGAAACTGAATTGCTAAACTCTATCAGGGTATTCTGAACACTCATGGAATGGTCTGCAGGTTGCCTGTTGGTCACACATACTGCATAAAAATCCCTGTTGCCATTTTTTGCATTTTGTGGGCATTTCCTCTAGACTATAGCAAAAGCATGATGTGGTAACATGTAGCTAAATCTATGTTGTGGCCTGAGTCTGGCTAATGCTGAAGCTGCAGTNAAAAAAAAAAAAAAGAAAAGGTAGTCTGAAATGATTGATCAGTGCCTACTAATGGCATTTTCATCAATATCCAGCTGATTTTCCTGTAGTTCTTTCTTACATATTTATACTATCCACAGTCTGGCAAAAATTTACAAAAAAGTATCCAAGTGATAGTTTCACAGCAGGTGCTGGATCAAACAGGTCTTGTTCTGTGCCCCCTTGGGAGGCCTACATGGATCACAGGAATCCTGATCCTGCCCTTCAGATGACCTGTGGTAAAACTGCGGAAGATATGCTCAGTTTCTTCCAATGAATAAACAAAGTGTACATGAAATATTTGTATAAGTATGAATAGGGGGTTTATTTTTCTATATATACTGCTTGCCTGTGTAGTTGATTGAAAATGGCATGAAGTAAATCTTGCCTAATAGATACTTATATAAGAATTTTATTTAAATGTCCAGCAGTGTAAATGTCAACATTTTTACTTTGATCGTTCTATGAATATACTGGTTTCAACTGGATAGTGAGGGAAGAAAATTGCAAGAGTATATGTGGGCTTTACGAGGAAAAATATATAGCAGGCTTATAAAACACAGTTTGAGAAAGTCTTACTAAGCTTCGAAGGCCAAGACCGAAAAGTATTCTGTAGATTTTGGATCTCATCCACTGCTCTTAGCTTCAAGCTGCAAGTTAGAAACTAAGAGAGGCTTTTTGTAACTTATTCATGTCATGTTTAGGCAATGCCAAATTATTTCTCATCAGAGCTGAGATTTATTGCAGCTGGATTATGATCTTTTGATTGTGCAAACAATGAGATCGAGGTTGCTGTCCTTTCCAGAGTCGTTAAAATCTTTGTCATGAATTACAAGAATCAGAAATCTGGAGGTAGACTGAGGAGAAACACAGACGAATATTCAAAATGCAGCAGACTGAATAGAGCAAACTGGAGTACAGTTCACAGAAGAGAAGTTAACTGTCTGAGCAGAATGCTTGAACCTTGCAAGAAACAGTGTTGGAAAATTGTAAAATGAATCATTAATCTATTTTCATGACAAAAAAAGGTAAAAAATATTAGAAATACTGCTGCAGTGAGGCACTGTTATTAAAATGCTAAGTATACTGCCACACATGCACTTCTGCACTATTTTTTGTTTGCTCCAATTTGAAATGTAGCCATCCCAGTTTTGAGTAAAGGTGGTGCAAGGTATCATATGAAACCCTGAATTTCCTCCCCCAAAGCTGGCGCCATTTCTGGCACAGTCTGAGAGGCCCACAGGTACTGTAAAACAACTGCACCATATCACCAGCAGCACAGAACAAGTTTTCACTCAGAAATGCAACAAAGTTAATCAGACTCCCTTAATTTATCCTGATTAAGCTCAGACACCTCATCTAGGTAATTGAATAGTCTCCTTTGCCCTGCAGTCAGACTCGCCCTCTGGAGCTCTGTACCCCTTGCATCAGCTGGGAAGGGAGGAGCTGCAGGTGTTCTCCCAGCTGAGGTGTGGGGAGCCAAAGCCAGGGCCAGCAGAAACACGAGGACTGGACTGATTCACAACCAAAGCCAACTGAAGGGTTGCAGACAAACGCAAAATTCCTGGTGCTCTTTCTCCTACCCCAAATCCCATTTGCTTTTCAGGGCTCCTTCAGTGTCTGGAAAAGGGCAGATAGATATCTGTTAAACCCAAGTTGCCTTTATTTCATATGAAGGCATATTTCTGTTTGTTTATATTTTAAAAGTGGTGATTTAACTAAGCTTTAAAAACAACCCCAAGACCCTCCAAAAATCTTAGTCTCACCTTTTCTAAGCAAAGGCAAGGTAGAGCTGAGCCTGCATGCTGACACTGGAGTTAGCTGAGTTAGCTGCACAGTTCCCTGTGTTACATGAGTAGTTCATACACAACATATGATGCTGATCTGAAATCAGGCTTGGTGTGCTGGCTGTTAGCTGTATTATTTCCACATGGAAAAGTATAATAATTTTTTTTCTGTTGTATCCAGCAAATTTCTCTTTCCTTTGAGGCAAAATATATTTTCTTCTCCCCTCCGCCCTCAGGTTTTATTTATCAAGCACATTTTTAATAAATGGGAAATAAGGAAAAAGCCAGTCTCTTATGGTCCAGTTTTCTGTGAGTCTAAAACAGATACACACAAATAAAACAATCAGAAATAAAAAACTAATTTTTATTTAATGAATTGAATTTCTTTGCTTGACAACTGATTGTGATTATGATGGGTGTGTTAATTATTCAGATTTATTAGCTTTACTGAGATTCGGCACTGGATTTTCTTGGCTGTTCTCTACAGAACACATCTGACTTAGTGTCAACATTTGCACTTTTGAAATCCCGGTGTTGCTGTTACAAGGTAAATTGAGACCTTTTAAGGATGCTCAAACCTAAATGAACTCCTAGTATTAAGCAGAAATTAGAAATGTAGCCCAAATGCCTTGACTATTTTAAACAAAATAAGGCAAGATCCGAGATGAACACCTCCACCCTGTCAAGGTTTTCTTGACAGTAAACAACAACTTCAGAAGTTCTTCCCTATCTTGTCATGGAGAAAAATAATATTTCTTTTGAACCTACCATTTTCTGATCATCTTGTCTGTAGGGAATGTCCACACCCGTATTTCTTGTTTTCTGGGCCAAGTGCTCTTAAACCAGCTGCTCTTCCCCTGATGATCACTGTTTCAGTGGCGCTGCTCTCCCTGGGCTATTGCTATTGATGAAGAGCCAGAGTTTGAGGATGATACACAACAGGACAAAGAATTGTTCTGCAGAATCTGGCTAATAAATCTGGCCAATGCCAAGCCAGAAAGTAAAAGTAGCAGGATTGGGCTTCAAAAAGAGCAATTCCGCTGAAACTCTATTCTAAATTCTCTGACTTTACATATGGAGAAAAGTTAATAAAAGGTAATAAAAGAAATGAAATGACTTGCTTTAATTTCCTCACGTAACTGAACAATGTTTCCTTTAGGCAGTAGATATTGTATTGAATCCAGTTATTTTCAGAGCACTGGACGCAAATGCCAACAATGAAATAATAAAACTGAACACTGTGAACACCTTGCTAACCATCTGTAAACCAATTTTCAAAGAGAAAATCACATCAGTAGAATATTTGACCCATACAGGATCTTGCAGATGTTTTCCTATAGCCTTTGGGATCTACCTCATTTCAAGGTCTATATAGTAGAAACAAATTGTGCATTTACACAGCGAAAGTCTAACTGAATTCCCATAAGAACCTTCAAAGGCTTTTATGTTTGACCAGGCGCTGTGTTCTGCTACTTTGGCAAAGAGGTATTAACAATGACTTGTTAATAGTAATGGAGCCATGCCTTCTCCATATGGGTTCCAACACTTAGAGCTCTATCATCTGTCCATATTTAAAAGCTCCACCTTAAAAAGATGATAAATGAGACCAACTTGACCTGGCCTTAGACCAAGTCATGGATTAAACAATTTCTTTCAGCTTGATTGGGGTTTTATTGAGGAAACCTGCTAAGTAAAAGCTATTCAGTCACAGTGCTTAAGTATCAAACGAGTGCATGGAATTTGAAAAACACTGCCAATGTGCCAGCCAGACCCTGAGTTACCAAGAGGACAGAGACCAGTTGCACAGGACTCAAACAGTGGTGAATCTTTCTGGATCCCCTGTTTCCTGCAGTATGTGGATCTCTGAAACACACAAACTCTTAAAGTTGTGTGTTCCTGTTCTAGAGCAAAGATGTCAGAGCCTTTGTGTGTGTGTGTATTTATGTATATGCAAGCAGAGAGGGGATTTCATCATTAATTTGTGACTCTACCCCACATTAATGCTAAACATCAGCAGCCTTTAAGGAAGAGCAGATAAGTGAAAGACACCAAGTGTAGTTTATAAGGTGAAAAATCCAATAGGCAACGGAAATGAAGTTTTGATTTTTTATTTATTAATTACTGTTCTATAATTATCTCTTATACGACACTCTAAGTTAGTTGGTAGATTCCCATTTTAGGCTTATGGTAACCTGTTTTCAGAATTTTCTACACCACTTTGGGTCAGTGCTGCAGAGTCTGTGCCTGCCTCTGACAGTGGGTTGAAAGGAGAGTTTAAAACCCCTAAACACCAGTGATGAATACTAATGTGCTAATGTGACTGCAGAGATGTTTACATTCATTTTTTGGCTCTGTCTTAGCATATGAGGGTTTATCACACGTACAACATATCTTTTTCTTTTTAATTGCCACGAGGTTTTTGTCTCAACAATACCTTCTGCTGTCTAATGAGTTTATTCTTTCACACATTATTATTGCACATGTTCCGTGCAAACAATCTGTATTGCTATTTGAATAAAAATAACAGCAAAAGGAGGAGCAAAGTCAGGGCTCGGGGAGCACACAGCATGTCACTCTGGTCTAATCTGATGCTCAGCATTGCCATAGCAACAACACCAGAGGAGAGCGAGGGGTGGCTGGAGCCTCCTCCTCCTGTTGATCCCAACCAATGGGTTCCTAATGCAGAACCAGCACTTACAAGGTGTGATTTCCACCACTTTTTCAGAAAAAATAAGACCCCAGACCTTACCTCTCTTTAATGTTTTGAAGTTCTACATAAGTGGAGTCAGCACAAAACTGTTCATTGGAACAGAATTTTTTAGAAAGTTTTTGTCATTGTTCAGATTTGTACCAATTAATAATTTATTAGAGAAACTGTAATTTTAATGATTTACATTAATGATCTCACTAGCAAAAGGTCTATTCTAAACAAAAAACCAAACCCAGACAAAAAACTATTGGAAGGGAGCAAAAAAGGTTTTGCCAGGAAGAGAATATGATCATTCTCAATCTTCAAAGTGGAAATTACTTAGAAGTTTAAAAATATTTTTCTGATAAACTGTAATTAGAATCTAAATTTCCTTTAATAATTTCTCTCGGAATTTGCTTTTTTATTTTAAGTCTGTTAATTAAGAGAATTAAAATTTATCCTAGCTTAAATTTCTGCCCTACCTTTAAAGTTCTGGAGTATTTTGCCGCTTGTCATTATTATTTGCGTTCTCATTCATGTACCACTATTAAGAAAATATTTTTTTTTAATCCATAAAAAATTTTGAGGTGAATACTATCAGGAAAGAAACCCTGACAACATGCTGCTGAATGGAAACCAGTTCCAATGATCTGAAGACAAGAAGGTGACTGAGAGCAATTTGAATGGATATAGGAAGTGGAAATCATGTTTCACCAACCTGACAGACTTTTGTGGTGAAATGACTGGTTTGGTGGCTGAGGGGAAAGGAGTCAATCCTGTGTGACTGGAATAAAGCAAGGCTTTTGCCACTGATTCCCACACTGTTCTCACAGGCACAATGATGTTGTGTGGCTGGGAAATGGGAGGTGGACGGAAAACTGAGAAGCTCAGCAGAACCAAAATCCCAAGCTGAAGGCTCACCCTAACCCTCATCCTCACCCTTACTATCACACTCACCCTAAACCTCACCCTAACCCTGAACCTGAGCCTAAGCCTAAGCCAAACACTAACCTCAAACCCATAACCCTTAACCCTAACTCTAACCCTAACCATAAACATAACCCTAACCCCTAACCCAACCCTAACCCTAACACTAACCCTAACCCAACCCTAAACCTAACCAATAACCCAACCCTAACCAATAACCCTAACCCTTACCCCTCTGGTCAGTACTGAGGTGGACAGTGCTCAACATTAGTGATCTGGATGATGGGACAGTGCACCTTCAGCAGGTTTGAGGATGACACAAATCTTGGGGTGGTCGATAAACCAGACTGCTGTGCTGCTACTTCCCAGGGCATCAACAGACTGGAGAAATGGGCTGACAGGAATCTCATGGAGTTCAACAAAGAGAAATCCAAAGTTCTGCCCCTGGGAAGGAATAACTGCAGGCACCAGCACAGTCCAAGCAGCTGGAAGGAGAAGACCCTAGAGGTCCTGGTGAGTACCAAATTAGACATCAGTCAGTAATGCATTAGGAAGGGTGTTGCCAGGGGAGGGAAGGACGTGGTTGTTCCTCTCTAGTTAGTACTGGTGAGGCCACATCTTGGGTGCTGTCTCCAGCTGTGGGCTCCCCTATTCAGAGTAGTGTCAGGAAGTGAAAAGCTACATAATCTTTAAAAGGATGGTATTGGGTCAAAATGACTTAAATTGTTTAATTTTGGGCAACGTAAACAAGGTTAGTTGAAAAAGAAGATGATTAATGGATGCTCATTTGTGCTGGCCATTGAAAATGTCTTCCCACAACAGTTTTCATTCCAAAATCCAAAGATTTAGATGTCCACTTCATGCCACTTAAATGTCACCACTTAAAGTAATCACAGCAAAGATTCCATCAAATGTCCTCAAACTGTAGAGCATCATTTAGCCCTGCTGTGCTATGAATATTACCTAGCAATGAAAAGATAGAACTTGTGACCTGAAGATTGACCCATCTGCTATTTATTTAGCCTTGGAAAGAAAGTAATTCTATATCAGAAAAACAAAACAAAAAAAGGAAAGAAAATTGCAGTTTGAAACCATACCACTGATGGGGTGATTTCGTTTTATAAGTATATTTGGCTTGGTTATGATCAGGGACTCAGCTTCATGTTTGTAAACTAATATTGAAATATAACCGAAGGTGTAAGTAAATTTAGTTTCTTTACTGTTTAGTGAATCCCATCTGCACCTTTGTGAGCTGAAAATGTATAAGGCTGATTGTGAATAACAGAAAAAAGGATCTGTAAGATATTAAATTTATGGTGATCACCTTCTGTCTGTATAATGGAATTTTCTGATGATACTTGGCAAGTGAAGGATTTCAGAGCTGTTAAATTCCACATATATCAGCTGGAGTCTATGGTTGACAAGCCATGTTCCACCCTTACGTAATGGTGTCCAGAAGTGAAACATTCCATGCTGATCTGCATTCTGTTAGGGAAGGTCAACCAAGGCGAAGCCAGTTCCCAGATTCCTGGACAGGAAAAACTGAAGGAAGGTCTCTTTGCCTCTCTATAGTTAAGCCTTCAGAAATTCTATTGTGTTTCGTGTCCCGGCCCAAACCACTTTTGGTTTAACAAACTTGGTCTCCTGCTTGTTTCAATTATGAAAAACACCTTTGAATCTCCTAAAAAGTGAAGTACTCTATTTAAAGGTTTTTGGAATTTGTGTGTATAAGGATTTTCAAGGCTTTATCTTTCTTCCCTCTCTTGTAATGGGGCACGTAGTCCTTGATATGAAGAAATCCCTAGGACACCCAGCTTTTCATGATGTCTGGCAAACCTTCAAAATATTTCAGCTTCTTTACAACAAGAAATAAGCTTTCTGATGAAACCCATCTTTTTGGATGTAGAAAGCAGTTTATGTGGCAAAAATCTGCTCTTCCCTCCAAGACAGGAAATACAGAAATATACTCTTCCCTCCAAGATAGATTAGTTCCACAGTTATGACTTCCAGTTTTATTATTAATAAGGCATGATGTTGATCATCTTCTTGTCTCTTATTTAAACAAGATGGCCATACAGTTCTTTCTAGTACAGCTTTGCGTTTTTTATTACGTAGAATCTGTTTCCTGAATACTTATTTCTTTAAATACCCAAGCACTGCCTTAGATTTCAAGCTGCCATCTAATATCATTCCTTAGGAGAATTCTTGCAAGGGTTCTATCCCATTAAATCACCTGAAATAAATAACAGAAATAGCCAGGACTGAAAAAAACCTCATCCCTCCAAATGACCACATATCTGGGAACACATACATCTTTAAATGATGTTTGGAAATTGACTTAATTTAATTTTTCTCTAGAATTAGAAGGGATCCATTTAGCCTGTAGGGCACAACCCAGTGAAACTTGAAGTTCAAAATACAATGCCACAGCAGGAACAAATGACAGTGTGTCTGGATTTGGAGGAGTGCAGACGAAAGCTATCATTTCTACCATTTGAGCAACGATGTGGAGTCTGTAGAGCTTTGGACTCTAATGATCCAGATGATTGTCTGGATTCTGTTTCAACACAGTCTGGAAATGCAGAGAAATAGGTTTCAAACTGCAAACTCCCAGAGTTGGATGTTACTGCAGAACTGATACTTCCCTGGATTTGTGATGTGTGTGAGATGACAGTGAAGAACATAGAGATATATTCTTCCTTGTCATCTATACTTATCTCTATTAGATCAATCTCACTGTGCTCCCATTTTATCTCAGTGCAGTAGTAATTGTAAGTAGTTATAGACTTTATTAAGCAACTTCAAGTAGTGTAAGGTTTTCTATTCAAATTTAATTTACTAGAACTATTCTAATAATTTCTTTTCTGGTGTAATCAAAGCTCTTCTCCTCTCCTTGTAAATTCTGACGTGCTACATTTAGCATGTCAGCATCTCTGAGCCTGAGGTGACATGTATGTGGATGAACTACACGGGTTGGTTACTCTTGTACTTGACACAGTGCACGGATTAGTCTGCTCTTGAGTTGCCACTTACACAGGATTATAATTCAGTTTGGACTCACAGAATCTTAAGCCTCTTTCTGAAGGTCAAATCTGTTTTTTCTTTGTGATATGTCAGAAAGATTTAATAGCATCTGTGTCCAAAGGGGAGTTTCTTGCAAAAACAGGCCTGAATTTACTTCTAATTGTTTCTGTCTGAGATTCAAATAATTTCTCAACTTCTCTTAGGAAGCATACGGTTCCCGTGTGGGGTAATTGTTTTCCATCTGGACACTGTCTGGTGGTGGTATTTGCTGTAGCTATAAGTAAATAAATGAAAGAGTCAAATAAATGAAGACATCTGTAAATAATTTATTTGCTGATTGATGGCTGGTAAATAAACTTTAGCTTCTTTCTTTGGTTCGATTCACAATCAAAATTGTGGAGTGACATATATACCAGCTTACTAGAAGTTTGAAGTTCAAAGGTAGGCTATGAGAAAACCTCTAGAGATACCCAGAAACACCAAAGAAGTGGCAGACAAATTCCAGTTAATGCAGCCTCTGACCTTAGCAAGCCTCTCGCTGAAACACTTTAAAGCATGTTAAAGCCTTTCTTGAAATCCTGCCCTGGTTGTCTACCTGCCCTCTGTTTTGATCATCTCTCTGTAGCCAGTCTTTAAAGAAGAAGAGTGATACAGCGACCCAGAAGAAGTTCACTTTAAAAACTGATGATTCTGTCAAGGACAGATGGAGTAAATAAAGCAGAGAAGGAAGAGGGCACGAAAAATGCATGTTGTTCTGGCTCTGGGGAGACTTGCCAGACTCGACTCAGTGTTTGCACTTTTTCAAGGTGATATTGTTCCTTTCCCTACTTTGTCCATGTGAACTCTCAGTAATGCAAAAATTATACATGAACATTCTTATTAGTCTTATTGATATATGCTTTCATACTAAGTGGAATGTTTCTGCTCATTAATATGTTGATCTATTGATTATTAAAGTTCATTAGAAGGGGGGGCACTGTCAGTATGAATGGGCAGCTTTGTATCTGAATACTTCAAACCCATCTTTGGAATACTTTCACTGAAGTAGCAAAAATGCCTGTGAAATATGACTTTTTAGCTTGAGCATTTGTACACCTACTGGACTGAATTTCAAACGGGACTCATTCAGATGTCAGACTCTTGCAATTAAAAACTATGCTTGGCTAGCTAGTTAGTTCGTTATTACACACTTTATGGTGTGAGCTGCAAATTAGCTACTCAAAGTCCACAGTTCAAAGGATTTGCAGGCCTAGAATTATTCACTGAACAAGATTGTGAATAATTTCAAATAATGAATAAATTCAATATACTTTTTGTTCTGTCCGTGCATAGCTTCTGAAGAGGGAAGGAATATAAAGGGGAAATCAATCAGATAAATTATTCATTGAGAATTATTTGTTCAGCTCTAATGCTTATGTACTTAGACAATATTTTCATTGGAACAGACTCTGAAGAGCTCTTCAGCCTGCATATATCTCAGCTACAATTCATCTGTAAAAGGTATTGAGGTTCTTGTTAACTGCAGATGCCTAGACCTAGCTGTAGACAGTAGGATTTATCTGATTTCACCTCCAAGTTCTTGACTAAGTTTAGGTACTTCAATAATTATTTAACAGGAATAATTTTTGTGAAAGTAGTTCTTTGTTGTTGTCTGTGTCTGCTTTTGGAAATAGTTTTAAGTGTTCATCCCAGTTCTGCTTGCTGCTGTTCATATCTGACTTGGCTATTTCCAGTACAGTGTGGCAACTTAGATGTTTTCTTTCAGGAGTTAAACCTTTTCATTCTGTAGTTAAAGAAGAACATCAATATAAAATCTACTCCTATCGTGAAGAACTACCTTTCTGTACTAATTGTTATTATTTTAAAGGACTCTAGGATCAAGGAATTCAGTGAGAGGTACAGCTCAATTAATATGCTAAGCACCAAATACAGTTCCCCTAAAATATGTATTGTTAAAATAGATTGTCACGATAGTAACAGATTCAGATATTTGTCTGCTATTTAGTTGATGTGGTGTATCTTAAAAACCAGAGGGTAAGTATGGAAGGGGATTTTCTTTTCCTGCTTACAGTAACCTCACCTCTTTTAATGTAAATATCTTTGTTGCTCACTGGTCAAGGAGACCAAGGAGTTTGGTTCCATCTTGTCTAAAATGCAGTGAGAGAACACAGAATAAACAGTGGATCTTGGATACTGAAAAGGGAAGAATATTAGATACTGTAGAAGAAATAATTCCTCTCACATTAATGACTTTTTAACTAATATAAAGAAGTTTTACTTTTCTTCTTCCTGCTAATAAGCATTCACTTTATTTCTGTAAGGAAGAGATGCCAGTCCAAAGGGACAATTCATGTACCTGTAAAAAAAACCTGAAATGAATTCTTGCAAAAAAGCCTCATACAATTTTTACCATCATTCTTGTTACATCCTTGCTGATTGGGAGCAAGGGGCTGGAGCTGAGAAGTTATGCTGATTTTGACTCTGCCACTGACTTACCATCATCCATTGACAAAGTTCAGGTTTTTACAATATCATAAGATGTTATGCTGACATCTTTCACTTATATTGATGTAAGAATTTGGGAGAAGGATTATGTTGTATTTTATAATGTACAGAGTTTAACACAGTAGGGGCATAATCTTGATTAGGGCCTCAATGTGGTACTATAATAGAGTTAATAAATAATGCTTGACAGCAGTCTAAGGATGGAGGTATGGAAGGAAATGAGGCATAACTTTTGAATAACTCTTAATTCAAATATCATAAATGCAAAGGAAACTACAAGGTAAAGTCAAACTTTGTTTCACAGGACAGTTCCATAATTTCTGTGACAAGAAGAAATGCAGCAAAGCACATGTCTATGGTTCTACAGACCAAAATATATGATTTAAAGATATTTTTTCATAAATGCAATAGTCAAAGTGTAAGGCCCTCTTATTGCCACTTGATGGTCCTTTTTCTGATGATTGTATATATTGCTTAGTTTACCTATTGGCTCCTTATGAATCTTCATTTAATGAAAGACATGCTGGTGATCCAGAAAGACTGTCTGGATAATATATTATGAATTCAATTCTTCCCTTATTTGCTTAACATTTAGGAAAAAAAAGTTTAATATTTTCTTTTCCTATGGTTTTTTTTCTTCCTTTTTTTTTACAGTTCATGGTATCATGTTGGTTTCTTTTATTCCATCAAATAATTTCCTAAGATTCGCAAAAGTTAAAATTGAAAAATAGAGAAAAAATACTTTAAAAGTATATGAATTCCTGCAAAATGTAAAGTGGGTGTTTCCTGTTAAATATGCAGTAAAATGCTGGGGTTTTGCATAAATGCACACCTGGTAGTACTCAGGTCGTGCTAACATTAGCATGAGGTTACTGTGGGAACCCGTTTCTGTTTCAGTGCAGTTGGCAAAACTGCAGTCATGCCCATTTAACAAGCACTAGGTCATGTTAATCAGTAATGAACTGCACTTAGTTATACAAGAATTTTGAATGAAATCAGATCTAAAGTTCTCCAACTGTTCATCAGGCATTAAAGAAACACTTTCTCCTTGTTCTTGCCAAAATGTTTTTATCTTTTCTTTTTTTTTTCTTTCATTACTAACATTTTCCAAATGAAGAATAAGAAGTGCAGTCAGTTCCATGTGTAAACTGATACATGGAAATCATCTGGTTTAGGCTGCACACATTGTGCATGACTGTTTTACTCTGACTTTGCTTCACCAAGACAATCTCACAGTGGGAAATCTAGAAAAAAAACCCAAACAAGGAAAAGATAACACAAGACATTTTAAACTAGAACAGGCCAATTAAAAAACATATTAAGAAGCAGTTAAGGCTCTGTAGTTGCTGCATACAGTATTCGGCAGGGAGTTGGTGTGCTGGGTCTTTCTTCTCTTTCCCTTGATATCAGTTACTGTCAGAGCCTGAAGAACACCACGAGCAGCAGAGGCACCTTCAGAAATACATGAACTAATCTGAGTAATTTTCCTGCATAGCAAAATTCTGATTTTGTCAATTAGTTCCCTGTAACTGTGCTATCTGTGAGCAGATGGGGTGAGGAGATTGGTTTTAGCCTAGTGCTGGTCTGAGGTGAGAGAACAGGCCATTTGTGGGAGCCAGTGCTGGATCTGAGGTGAGCTCAGAGCTGGTGGAGTCAGCCCCAGGCCATGAAGGGCTGCCCAGGTACATCCCATGGGACACTGCTCATGGGAAATTCATAATAATGTAAAAGTCACCGAGGAACCCAAACTGGATTGTTCTCCAGAGACCTTTTTCTGGTCTTTCTGAAGTGCCTGGGACACAAGTCACCAACTTTAACAAGGGCAGGATCAGATGGTAAAACCAGACTTCCCAGTCTCACAGTGAAGGTTACACCAAGGGCCGACAGCACAACCCTTGTACACAGATGGGCACCACCACATTTCTGTGGGATCCAACTTGGAGAATCAAGTGCAGAACATTTTATTTTTGCCAGCCTTGTAGCTACCCTTGACCTGGTTGTCTGGCCAAGAGACTGCTACTGCTTTTGCTGTCAAGGGGTGTTTGTGGCTGCAGAAGAGATGCCAAGGTTTTTCTGAGAGTGACTGCAAAGCACCCTGTTCCACAGTATACACTTGGCCAATGTCAGACACAACTTCTGTTGGGCCTGGGCCCACAAATGAAAGTTGTTTGTGTCTTTAGTTGCTGTTGGTAACTGGGATGGAATCAATATTTTGCCTGAATCAGACACATTGGTTGATGATACAAAATTAAAATTTTTAGGGCCATTCCAATTCTAGTCATGCATTCAAAGTATTGTTATGGAAGTTTACAAAACAGCTCAGCATTGTTCCACATAATTATTTTGTTTTTAAATTATATTCCAGCTGCTAGGATACCACTGAAACTTTGAAAAATGTCCTTTGTGTGGGGCCCTGATGTGTAGGTCCTGCAATAGCGCTTTCATACTAGAATTAGATATTAGCTATGTAAAGATTATGAAGGTGTTTGGGAGCTGAATGAAAAAGAAGACTCTTTGTATTTCAATATTTGGCAGCTTGGTCAGTGTAGGGAAAGGGTGTTTTTCATCCACAGAATGAAATGATCCAATACTACCCAGTACAAAAGACTCAAGAACAGAACTCAAGAAACAAAAAAAATCTTACTTTAAATCAAAATGCAAAAAAGGTCAAGATTTGTTTGTCAGAGACACAAGAAAAAGACAACAAAAAATATTTTTAAATCTACCATGGGAAATTAATACTGAGGTGATTTTCAGGCTAAGGCTGGGAACATAGCATTGTCATTTTAGAATAAACACCAAAAACAGATGCCACAATTTCATAAAATAAACATGCAGTGAAAGGGTAACACAGACATTAGCAGCAAACTGAGCCAGTAGCCAATACAGTATGATGAGAAGGAGTACTCAGTATGGTGTGATGTGCTGTAGAAGCCATTAGCCATATGGTGCAGTGTGAAGAGGGCCTCTGTGACTAAGTAACAGTTGTATGTTATGTGGTTTATAAAATAATTATGCAATGGCAAGCAACTCTTTTATAATTATTGGCTGTTTCAAAATATTTCTGCTAATCTGGAGGCATTTACTAAGTTGATGGATGCAGGCAGTCTGCTTCCTCTGCCTGCATGTTTGTAGATTTTGCGGAGCATCATCCAACTAAAGGCAGTGACCATTTTAAACTTGGCCACTAGAGACTGTATTTGTTTTTCTTTTTCTGAAAATTCAGGGAATATCCACATAAATGCATCATAACTTGGTGGGACACCTGCCAAGGAAGGGCCCAGTAGCTACCCTTCCATTATTCACTGCCACTTCTTTGCTAGCCTTCCTTTATCCAGTGACATCTCTGAAAACTGAGAGTGTATCACCAGAAAACCCTGTTGCTCTGTCACCGTGGATGGCATAAGATGATGACAATTTCAGCAGATTCTGTTTTTTTATATTTTGCTGTGTCTTTCATGCCTATATTAGAGGCAACAAAACTATCAGCAAACTGAAGAACATCAAACAAATGTCTTTGGTTTAACCAATAAGAAGATGGCACTAATTTCCTTTTCCTTTTCTGCTGCTCCTCAAACAAGCATATGGAAGATAAGTGCCTGTTAGACATTTGTACATTGCAGCACTTTTGCTTTGAAATGGGAATAAAGTAGTAAAGAAATAAGGTTTTGGGGAAACTTCAGCTACAAAATTTGCTGGCAAGTGAGGCTTGGGACCCAGAGGAACCAGAGGCACCAGCTCCTGGCTGTCCAGCTGTGGTAGTGGAAGGTGAGAGGGTCCTGTGACCCTGCAGTACCTGGATCAGATGGCTGGGGTTAAGGTAGGGACATGGGTCCGAACAGCTGGGACATCAAACATAATCCCCAGAAGTCAAGAAAGACACACAGCTTGGAGAGGTCCACACAACAATCCTTCCCTTTCTCTCCCTTTGGCACGTGGTGCAGGCCACAAAACACCTCCCATCTTCCTCCAGTAAACTTTAGATCCAGCATAAAACACCAATTGTAAAATACGACAGGAAGAGCCCAGGAGAGATCAAGGGCTGCCAGTATAAAGGTCTTTGAACATCCTCTGTCTGTCCCACCCACATGGGTCAGCTCTAGCTTGGTCCTGGAGACATTTCAGATCAAACGTGATTTTTATTATATGCATATGGTGTGTTGCTGTGAGTGCTCTAGAATAGCACTGGGATAATCTCCTTGTAGTAGGTACAGCTGCCATGTAGGTTTTCAGCTTTGGAGTGGTTGGCCAATTGATGTTTTGATAGTGTGGGCAACTGATGTGAACTGCAAGTATTGCACTAGTCTTATAGAAAGGACACATCATTAAAAATGCTGGAAACTAAATCTGCTATGAGGCTTCTGACAAGACTTCAGCATTAAAATGAAATTCTGGTCTATATGCAAGCAGTGCAGGTACAATGAAATTTTTTGCTATGACAAAAAAAATTTTGCAAAGCTGCAATCCAATGGCATGGTTTATACCAGATTTCAAATACTGAAAAGGAATCTGTTGCTAAGTATAATACAAGGATATACATTAGAAAATTTTGTCCTACAGAATAATACATGCACATATACACTCATATGCATTTATACATTTTTCTTACAAGAAAAAGGACATTGCTCATCAATGATAGCAGCTGGCACGACTGCTGAACCAGTTATTTTATTTTATCTGGTATTACTAGGGAAGATACCACTTTCATTTTTGCCAGCATTTGTAGTGTAAATGAGGAGCAACCTATCATAAAATGTTGCTACTGAGATCAAAGGAAGCAGTCCTTACTACCAAGCTAAAATCATTCTGGGGAAATGTTTTTGATTATGGTTAATGATGTAATCAAGCCACTAAACTGCCTAGAAGTTGGAGTTGCAGCAGGCGTGCAGCCTGCCCATTACAGAGCACCCAATCGACAAAAATACCGAGGGGAAAAGGTGTGATGGAGCAAACAAGACGCCAGTTAAATGTTTACTCTAATGGCACACAAAACTGGACAGATTTGATTAGAATACTTATGCCTGTCTTCTTAGGAGAAGAACACTGAATGGCTGAAGGTTTAGCACAGAAAAAAAAAAGCCAAAAAGCCAAAGGTGGAGAGGAAAGGACCAAAAAAGGTAATTTTTTAACATCTTTGATTTCTTTCTTTAAAGACCAATTACTTTCCTGTCCCCTGTGGGAGAAAAACATTCTTCTTCTTAATAGCAGAATCATTCTAAGACTTCTCTGATTCATTTTATATTTAGCAGATTACAGTTTTGGAGTCATCAGTAGGAGAGAACCCAGCAAACTGACAGACCTGAAATCATGTCCTTTGATTGTAATTGACAGGGAAAGCGTTTAAGGTAAAGAAAAAAAATATTTTATTCATCTTTGATTACACTGTGATGTGATTTGGTGACATAATACAGCTGTGAACTGTGGCAAGAAAGGCAATAATTCCTACTTGAGGCTTTGACATGATGTAGCCCTTTAGTCTTCTTCAAACCAATGCCTCCAGCTACAATAGTGCCCTTGATGGAGTCTAGACAGATATACAGACTGTTGCAATTAAGGAGGCAAACAGCTTTAAAATAACATTTCTCTAGGCCATGTATTTTTGTATTAAATGGCTAAGCTGACACATATTTTTCTTTACCAAAATTAAATTTAGATTATCTCTTAAATAATCAAGCATTGGATTAAAATTATTCACTTCAGAAGGGTTTTAAGAGTAACATGAATAGACACTTTTTCAAATCTACAAAACTATTGAATGAGAAGCACCTACTAGAAGTGAAATGTGCATTTAGTGAATTTATGTGAAGACACTATAAGGACTATATATGTCTTGTGGATATCTTAACTTTTTAAAGTTTTTTATTTGTATTTAATTCTCAAAATATCACTTTAATATTCCCAACAATTTACTGTGTCAGGATCTTACTACCTAGTGATAGGATTGACCTAGACAGGAACCTACCTTGATGGGGTTAAACTGGGTGTCCAAAGGGAAGTATGAGAAGTCACATGTTCCCCATTGTGCTGAAGTTTTTCACAATGCTGTTCCAGGAGATTTAAAATGTCTTGCTCATTACAGAAATGTTTCCTTACAACTACAAGGTGTGGGCAATAATTTAGAGATCACCTACTTCATCATTACAATGTGTTTATCACTTCCAAAAATGAAAGTGATATTTCATGCTCATGATCATGGTAATTCTTGCAAATGATTGGATTCCTGCCAGCACTCTGGGCTTTTAGACACAAGCAGTTTACCTAGGGCAATAAAGGAAATGTTAGAAAATTCTGTCACATCCTCGAGATGTGTTACAGACATTCGAAAAACAAGGGATTTGGTCATCCTCACCAATATTTTCTGATGAAACTGCAAATTCAGTAGCACCCAAGAATACAAACCTTATTTTTCATGCCACATCACATTTGTCTTTAAAAGGTTCTTTCTAAAATACTTTGCAAAAGCATTTGTGTTTTCTGATTTGATATACTAAAATTGGTTACAAAAATAAGGCAGTATACAGAATATGTTCAACAGAATAGTGTTATTTCATAAGAAGAAGCCCCAAGGTTCATCTCCAAACAAAGTTAATCAGCATATTAGTGTATTCTGAGTGTGTAAAGGACTGTTCTGTGTCATTGTTCTTAGACAGCAATAGCAGTTGCACAGACTGAGTTTCCTGTGACATGAAGGGCTCCATCACACAGCAGCACGAGCTGAGCTGCCTTAATCTCTCCCTTTTATAATTGTCACTATGTCTAAACTCCAGTGACCAGTTCTGGGAATAATATCATTCAAACTCCCTGCCCTACATACAGACATTGCCAAAATTTTTAAAATTCAGATAGTGATGATAAAACTAAACAAAGACCACTAACTTACACTAATCCATGAAAAATCAACTGGATACTGTTAGGAATTGTACCTAGATATTATTGGTTTTGTGCCTGATAACACAGTTATACAAAACACTGACATCTTTCCAGGTGAATGCTTCTATGGCTTGGGATGTTCAGAACTTCAGGTACATGAAGGCACCTAAAAAACGAAAAACAACAAACCCCATTAGAAGGCTTCAGGTGAGCTGAAAACAGTCATCATAATTACAAACTTCTAATGATGGACACCATTTAATCACAGCATTTAATAATTATTAAAAACAAGGTAGTATCTGCATTCTGGATTAGCCTTTCAATGCTCCCAGGTCTAAAAGAGGTGAAATAGTACACAGTCTTGAATCTCTAACTCTTTTTATCTTTTTTCCATTTGGTTATTGATATTACAGTTTCTAAATTCTGAACCAAACTGCTGTGACAGTGGACTTCAGCCTGAACACAAATACTAGGACAAGAGAAAAATTCAGTATCTAAGAAAAACATTTAATGACCCCTACAGGTTTTGCATTCACACAGACTTGGATGCTAATATTTTTACAGTGCTGTACTCTACCTATTGCTATGAATAGGCTTGGAGATTCCAGTTAGCACTCGTGAAGGAAATTCCACTCAAAAGGAGGTATCTCACTTTACTAATAATGTTGCAAAATTTGACAATTATATATTAAAGTAAGACATACTGATTAAACTACATTACCATATTTATTATCTGTTGCATTTTTCACAGTCAGTTTTCTGTTTTCTTTGCAGTACCAAGTAAAGGAAAAAAACCCCTAAAAATAAATTTCAAATGAAATTTATAAAGTTATAGTTAAAGAAACATTATCCCTAAAATTACCATTTGAATGATAAGCAATTTTGGGAGTAATTATAGTGCACACTCTACATTCAATGCATTCTGATATATGGATAATTACTCCTGGTAATATGTGTTAGTTAGATTTTATAACAACAATAACAATTTATTGCAAAATTAATTCCTTGGCACAATTTAACATTTATTGATGTGAAGTCAAAGTGAATTGATTTTATTGCAGACCACTTGTGATACGTTTTCCCTATGCTCCTGCCCTAATTGGTTATTATAGGTCATTTTGGTATTTAGTTTTAAAAATAAATTAATTTGGTACCAAGGTGCATTTAGTAAAATGGCAAGATATTTACAGCTCATGTGGTTTTATTTAAATAAAAAATGGTAAGGTAATGCAATCATCTTTGGTTATAAAGTGATGGATGAATTGAAAACATTTCTGAATCAGGTCAATGGTAGTGATGATTAGTGCATTGTTAATCAAGTTGCTGAGATTGCTATCAAAAGCTTTATCTCTTTCACTCAGACTGGTGAGAGGATCATGAATATTAAACAGATTCAAATAGATCTGCACTCATGTAATATGGAGCACTACAAATGAAAAGGCTAAATGAACCCAGACTGTGACTTTATGCACTGATATATCTCTTAACCAAAGAGGAATGTCTAATCCATTTCTATACTTGTATGAGGCTACATACATTGCAAGAATACAAAGACGAAGTATTTCATGTACCATATTCATTTTATGGGGTAAATACTTATTTACAGCCCTATCCATGTGAAGAAAGAATAGCTGTGGAAAGGTTTTTCAGGATTGAAACAATACTACTATAGGCCAGATTTTAATTTCTACAACACCAGTAAAAATCCAAATAGTGCACTTGAAATCAGCAGCCTCATCTCAATTACCTTGCCCCTATTTTATTATTGCTGACTTACTTGAATTTAAGATTTAGTCCAGTGTATAGTTTAATTATATGTCTGGAATCCTTTCAATCACTTTAAATCTTCGAGGCGATATAACAATTAATGTATATAATCACAAATGTATGGTGCAAATACGTAGAGAGTGGAGGCCTGAACCTGCACACATGCAGGTATGTGCTTAACTGAGTGCTCCTGAGAAACTCCATGGATGTTCAGCTGGATTAACCAGGGACACGAGGCTAAATTGGTTTTATTTTGCAGTTACAAGGCCTTCGCTAAAACCAGTTCTTTGCTACCAAATATAGAGAATGAAAATCCCAGATGAACAAAACAGAATGAAGAATCCAACCTTGTGCTTGTGTCTATTTGATAAGTAATATGTTAGAAAGAAGCCAAAACAGATCAGATGCCAGCAGCTGTCTTTCCAGGGAAAGATACTGACTATAGACTGAGTTCTTTTAAAGCTGGTTTAAATAAGTTTAGAGGCTACTTAATCTTTTATGAATGTAGAGCCTGTACCTTTGCAGTATAGCAGTCTGTAGTATAAACAGAATCTCAGATTGTCTCAGATGTGCTGCTTTTCTATAAGCAATGAAGTAGGAATTCAAATGTACTCATGACTGCTAACTGTGAGAGATAAATTCTTAGAAAATTACCATTTTACAGAAAAGATGTGGAACTAAGGCTCAGTGAGGTAATAGCAATGCAGTCTGAGATAGTCACCTATCTAAGGAGTAGTTTTCAATACACTGTGGTCATCGGTAAAAATACTCTTTTTAGTCATATATAGTTTAAGGGATTTATATAGAATTTACAAAATTTTGACTAATGCAAGTAGCAGAAATACCGAAACTTTAAAAGTTCTTGAAGATAATGCTTGTTTTGCACCTGCACCACAAAAACAAAGCCATTTTGAAGAGGAGGAATGTATACAGACAAATTACATAGTAAGTGTGTGACTATACTCAAACTCATGTAGCACTAGACTAGCAGGGCTTAATAACAGCATAATAAAACCATTACTTGTCTTTGTATTTCACACACCACCATGGTTTCCTCTGTACAGGGCACACAAATTAAAATATATGGCTCAGAAAATATCAGATCACAGCTTCTGAATCTGAAAATTTACCTTTTAATCTCAGAGAGGCAACAAATGAAAAACATCCCTAGTCAGAGCTGATCCTGCTGATTTATGTAGACCACCCTGAGCAGAGTGCAAGATGGAGACCACCAAAGTCACTTGCTACGGTTAAACTGCAGTGAGTCACAGTCCTGCATCCCTCCGTGTCTTTCTCCTGTTTAGTCTCTTCCCAGCACCGAGCCTGCCATTAGTGACCCCCCTGCCTGCTGGAGCAGTTTTGTTGCACTGTAACATTGGACTGCCTGAGCACATTCCAGACTGCAAAAGCAAACACATTAAAAAGCACCATAGCTCTCTCATCACCCCCTCGACATCAGGATTTTTTATCTTTTATTCTCAGGGAAAACCATGTTGAGGGGTGGATTTTATACTTTGATGTGAAGAAGCTGGGATTCCCAGAAGAGCTCTTTTCTTTGAGGATGGAGACACATTGTGGGTGAGTGGTCAGGAAAGCTCTGTCTTCCATGGTCCTAACTTCAGTTTTTATCTTGGACTCTAGAGAGCACAGTGGGCTGGAGATCTCCTGGGAGGTCATCCATAGTATCTTAGGCTAATCTGATGAATGGCTTTGAAGTTGAGGAGTAAGACCTTTAATATAACCAGATATTAATTGAGGAGTCAGGCAGGCGTAATTGTAGCTTCTATGTTTAAGTCAGATTCTAAATTTTAAGTAGCTGGAACTATTCAGGTAACTTCTTTGTTGGCAAAGCTGCAGTAACACCAGAGCCTTCAATGAATTTGCCCTTTTTCACTAGGGCTGGATTTAGCCCAAAGCATGCCAATTTTTTCTCCAGAGATTTGAATTCTAGATCTGAATCAACCAGCGGGGCCTCACTCATCTGCATTCCCTCCCTGTCACCTGGTAGACTCTGTTCTAATTGTGGCAAAACTGTGTCACCATGCACCTGAACCTTGAAAAAAACAAAGACACTTAAAAATGAATGAATAAAATGATGAAAATAAAATGCAGTGTGTTTTCTACATATAAGATGCGTTTCGGAGAGTGATGCAAATGCATTACACAATAAAAAGCAGACACAAATTCAGGCTTTAGCACTTTAAAATCCCTGTGCTGCAAAGCCCTCTGTCCCTACTGCTGGCTCTTAACTAGCTGTCAGCTGACTGAAATTAGTCAATCTCATTGTTTTGTGTGATCTTTTTTATGGGAAATATGACAACAGTCCCTGTAACTGGACATGAGGAACTACTTAATGTTACTATCTATCTATCTATCTATATATACACACACACATATATATATATATATGTAATAAAATATGATTGTTATTTTTTTGCCTGATTTATCCTGGTGCCTCACTTATTCAGCAGTTTAAATCAAGGTGAACTCTGCTAAAGTTGGCAGAATTAAAGCAGTGTAAAACAGATGTACATGAATGGGAGGAATAGTGTCCCCAGTCTAGAACATGCTAAATTAACCTTTATGTGCTATTCTGCCTGAAGAACACTTCTGGCTCCTAAGTGCTGAGGTATTTGAAGTCTTACTGCAAATCCGCAGAGCAAGATCTGGCTTACATTTAATCAAAGAGTGGAAATAGATGTTGAATACAGAAGCAGCAGTATGCAAGAGGAAAAGGAATGGAGGGAGCCAGTATGACAGGTCCTCAAGGCAGCCATGACCATCTTGGGTGTTTCTGGTTAGAGCTGTTTTTCAGTGTAGCATTATTTTAAATCAGCATATTTTATATATTTGACTAGGAAAAAGCTGAAAAAACCCTCTGTGTCCTGCAGAGGAATCTTAGAAGATGAAGAACAAAATACTCACAAATCTAAGCTGAGAAGAAGGATTATTAGGACATGCAGGAAGTTGATATTGTCTGTCAAATTACAGCCCTACAGACATTTCAGGATGTCTTTGAAATCACTACAATAATAGAAAAATGAAAGAGTAGCAAGAGAATGTTGATAGTGCTGGATCAGCTCTGTATCCATGCAACTGAATTAAAAAAAAAAATTCTATAATTATTCTTGGTCCATAGATCATTAATGTAAAGATGTCTGCAGGAAAAGTGTTTCCTTTGCCATTGACACTCCCTTCTTCTATCCAAAAGAAGGGCTTTAAAAAAAAGTCTAAGTCCACCATGAATGACATAGAATTAAAAACAACTTATTTTACCATTCTCAAAGCAATGCCAGTGTTGTTAAACAAAGCATTTCAGAAGATTTTGTATAATTACTATAGTCTATCATCAAGCATTTTTGCACTAAAGGTATAAACTGGCATAAAATAACAAAACTCCATGGAAGGATTGAAACTTGAATGATGGATACTGAGAACTGAAATGTTATATTTACTTTCCAAATTGCATATTGCTGAAGTAAATCAGATTCATTCTCAAGGACCAAGTTCCACTCATGGAGAAGAGTTTGAATTTTTTATTTTTTCACAAAGAAACAAAAGGCATAACTAAAGAAACAAATAACATAACTAAGAAAATGAGTTGTCTTCTAAATATAATTCACTAAAAATATGCTGCACTTGAATTTCAGAGGGAGCACTTTCAGAGGAATTGGTTTCATAAAGGTGAAAGATTTGATGTAATGAGTGGCACTAGCAAACTTCAGGAGATCATGCTTTTTTATGATATATTAGTATTCAAAAGATAAAGAACACCTGTGAAACCCCTCAAATACAGTGGCATGTGCTAGTCAATCTTTCTGAAAAGTATCTGCTCAGCAGTGCAGCAAGACAAATGATTTTTAATAGTTCCTTTGGATGGAAATGTCAAAAGATTATTACACATAATGTAGTTCTAAAACTTTGCTTAAAAATAGGCACGTAATAAGTTCAGGGCTTTATGTAGCTTACGATTTGGCCAAGTCATTGTACTCTGAGAAAACGAATGACAGTTTTATTCTAGTTCAATATCAATGCTTTTCTAGTTGCATCAAAAGGAAGGAATTCGTTTAATATGAAAGGAATTTTCAAAGAATAATCTTAAGTATGACACGATGTCAAAGGAAGTATGGTGGTTAATTGTTCAGTGTCCAAAAGTTAGTAAAACTGCAAAAGTTCTTTCTTTTTATATGGTTTGTGAGCTTCACAGCTGACAGAGTTATGGGACACAGCCACCTTAACCATGAATGCATCCTCACCCACTTTGGCTTCAAATTCAATCTTTTAGCAATAAAGCAGCATTTGCTGAAGTTCCATTGCTCAACTTGCTATGAGCACCACCATTTTATTACTCTTTTCTCTTTTGAACGTTGTTCATTATTTGTTCATCATTATCTACGTTTATAAACATCACATTTTGCTTTTGTTCTTCTTCCCCATGTACAGCTTTTTTGTTTTCTTTTTCAGCTCCTCTGTTAGGCTCTCACACCTTTGATGGGAACCTTCTTACCATGGGAGTCTTCGATCCACTGCTTGTGCCCTTGGCTTTGATCTCCCTTCCACTTGTGCACAGGAAAAGCAGCCATGCTATTTCCACTCTTCAATCCTAAACTGCTATCCCATGCAAGGCCCAAAAGCTGTGTGACGGCTCTTTCACCACAGCTGCTGTACTGGCTGGGTTGGCAGCACTGTGTTTGTGGTAACTCTGCTGTCACTGGGCCTTTCTGGGGACACTGTGGCTGAGTGCTGAGGGCTGTGATGTCCTGTAGGGATGGCCCTGTGCAGCCTCTCCGGGGTGCTCCCCTGCCCAACCCATGGCTCAGGTCACCATGTCAGACTCCCCAGGGCCACCCGTGCTGTCCCCAGTGACCCTGCAGTGTCCCCAGCCCTGCAGTGTCCCCAGCCTCCAGCTCCCACAGTCAGTCCCCAGAGCTGCTGGGCACAGGGGCTGGGGGTGTCCTGGTGCCCCCAGCCTGCCCTGCTCCCTGGCTGCCTGTGGGGCACACCGTGGCTGTGAGGGGTGCCCCTGCCCCCTGGGGCATTCCCAGCTCCTGGAGATGCCTGACCTGCACACCCTGAGTGATTTGGATTTCAGGTCTTAAAGGAAAGCACAATTTAATCCCAAAACTCTCCCTCCATCTTTCCAAGCTTTGGGGTGTGCCAGGAATGCACAAAGGGCCAAGGAATGTATGTGACTGAGCAGCAGAAAATGCCACTGGTGAAGGTGGGTTTGCTGCAAAATGAATGAGAACTGAAGGAAATAACAGAAGGACCTGACATGTTCAAGTTTCAGGTCGAAGACAGGGCTGTGACAGTGGGCACCCCTGCTCTGGCACTGCCTTGTCTGCCTGCCACAGCTCTCTGGAGCAGGTCAGATGACCTTAAAGGACTTTCTCTTCCTTGACTCTAAAGCTATTTTTTCCTGAATGTATTTTATGTATGTGTGTTTTGCATGAATGTGTCCATTGCCTACTCTGTTGTCTTGGCTCCAGGAGAAAAATAAGATGCAAAAGTAGACAACAACAGATAGGTGAAAATTCTGTCTACTTCCTCAGGATTCTTTCTGTCCCTCTGTGGATCTCTGGACAGGACAGCTAGTGGGACAAGGTATCTGGAAAAGCAGCAAACAGCAGCGTTCCTCTCTGACTCCCAGCTGTGCTGCAGCCCTGCTATGGAGTAGACTGGAGAGAATCTGCATTTCTCAAAGGCAGACCAGTAATATTTATAGAGCATTTTGTTCCTTGCCACTGTTGTTTTGCACAGAGAAGACAGACTGTAGATGCAGATGAGGAAGAACTGGAGGCAGCAGCCAGGAAGCAGCAGCCAAAAGGGAAAGCATGATCTCCCAGTATGGACAATGCAGCATTGCTGACAAATAAAACCCACCATACCTGTCCCCAGCACTAAAACAGCTTAATAATGAACAGGCAAAGAAGAAGTAAATTTGAGCATGTATTGAAATTCTGTGGAACACCACAACGAAATTATTCTTCTAGGATCCAATTCCACTTGTGAAAGCAGTCAGACCCCATTTTCAAACAAGGACTATAACATTTTCCCCATCACAAAAATCCATTCTTATTCTTCTATCTTTTTTTTAATCAAAGCTTGAATAGCCCATATATTTTACCCAAAACCAGGGTTAAGCCTTTGAGCAATCATTTTCATTAGCAGATGATGTCATCTCATCAGTAGGTATTTGTTGAGCACCAACAAAGTGAATAGTTTACAAAAGCTGGACTTCTTAGTTTAAATGAAAGTGTAGAACTGAGGGCTTTTCTTTTTCCTCCCACAGCATTGGCAATACTTTCAAATGTCTGTTTAATCCATTCTGTCAGCAGTCTCATGAGCTGATGCCTCTGCTTTAGGTTTGTGTTGATTCTTTGGCCAAGCCTTAAAGCTCTGTGGTTTTTGATACAGCACTGAAAGAGAAGCTTTGATGCTTGTGAATGTTGACTGCATGAAGTAAATAATGTGAGGTGGGTTTAAATATCCTCATTTTTTATTAAGCCTTCCAATCACATAAAACTGAAGGTAAAGAAAAGTCACATCAAAAAGAAATAATATCCTATGAAGTGAAAATACACTTAATGTTTCTAGTCCCCATATCTCACACCCAGAGTCTGTTTCCACACCATGGGTTTAGTTGTCCTGATGATCATACCTCACTTTTTCTAAAAAATAAAATAATTCTGTGGCAGTCAGTCTGCTGATCTGAGGATACACATTCACCTTTTATTGCAAAAAGATTGAAGTTGGAAAAGGTGAATATTTAGTTTATCAAGAGGGAATGAAAAACACTCATATTTAATGGATAAACCAAGGAAGAGATCAAAATTAAGTTTGGAGACTCAATATTTTAGGAAGTCTCAGTGTTCCTCAGCATCACAAAAGGTGTATTTTTGACACATGGTTTGCGTGTGGAAATCACTGTCAAAATAACATAACTGAAGAGAGATTCAAAATGGGATGGAGTTTTTGGGGAGGAAGAAGACTATTATGACATACAATGACAAATATGTTTTTAAAAATCCCTCCTGAGAAACCTTATGCTTCACAATTTTTTACGTTCTGGCTGCTGGGGTCCCACAAACACCTGGCAGAAACTCTGAACCAAGGACATCATCAACAAACAGCAAAAACCATCATCATGAACAAATCTTGGCTAACTTCTCTGGCAAGTACAAGGTGAACAGAGAAGTTCTAATTTTCCTGATAGGTAGTAAAAGATGGAAACAATTAAAGATTGTCAGGCTTTGTAAAACAGTGGCTTAGAAGGAGGAAAAGTAGGACATGTTTAAAAAAAAGAGGGCACAGATTTAACCCTAGCAATAGGAGAGGAGTCGCCGTATCTCTAGGGGTTTGCGGTGATGACACTGACAACTCTTGTGCCTTCTCAAGTGAAGGGAATAGAAATGATATTTCGAATACCTTTTTTAAAATTTCTTGTCTTTAATTTTTATTTGCTTCCTTTTTTCTTTCAGCTGAAAGGTAAGGGGATATTAGGAGGAGTGAAGTACAAAAAATAATTTCCTCATACATCAATCTAGCTGTGCTTTGGGGTGCATAGGAGAAAATGATGGTTTTCTTGTGATGGACCATTTCTTTTCCTCCACATCTCTCAGAAAGCTGAAATTTTGTTTAACTAACGTTTTCTGCAGCTGATGGTTCTGCTCTGACACATCTTTCTATTTCCACAGGCCTTTCCCAACAGTCCAAGGGGTTAATAGAAATCTATTAAATGCCTTTAAAATACATTTCACATGTTGTTGTGGCTGTTTCCTGGTGTGAATCTCTTATTATTTTACTGAGCCTTTTAGACATCAGCTGCTCCCCTTGCACTGAGCATTTGTAATCCCTCTGATTTGCCTGTGTCCCTGGCACAGCAGTTAGATTACTGAACCTTGGGGTTTTTTCGTGTTTTATACATGACTTACAAATTCCAAAAGTTAAATATTGTAGCTGGACCAAAATGGGTCTGATCTTGCTTTTGCTGGTGGCCAAGACCCATTCCCTGCAGCGCCAGCAGACTCAGGAAGGAAGAAGACAGCGTGGGCTTGCAGAGCTGCCATCCAGAGCTGGTTGCTCAACAGAGGAGGATCACTAAAAATGTTTTTCTTGTTTTATTTTAATTCCAGGGGTTTTTTTCGCTTTATTTGCTGGAGGATGCGTTTCCTCCCCGACACAGCTGCTCTTGCTCTCCCTCTGACGGCGCTCGGCCGCGCTGCACAGCGGTGCCCGATCCACAGCCCAGGAACATTTTCCATCCGAGAGCCGGCGGGGCTTCGGCCATTCCCATGGAAAAGGACACGCGCACCACAGGACGGCATTTGCACCTGATGCACTTCTTAAAGCATATTCTGAAATTCTTTCCCTGGCTTACGCCTCCTGGCTCAGATAAAGCCTGGCTTTGCCTGCCCCTTTTATGCACGGGGTGAAGTTTGTGGAAAACACAAGGATTGTTTCGCTTTGGTGGGTGCTTAGGAGAGAAAGTCCCAGACCTGTAGGATGAAAGGATACTTAGGATGTACAGAAGGGACAGGATGTGGTGAATTAAGAGTAAGAAAAACAATATCTATCATGTGGAATGTTCAAAGGGTTTTTCCACAGCTTCCTGGATGTCTCTATATTGCCCTGTTTCTGCGTTGAAGATATTAGACATGATTTGATCCACTGCCCATTATAGTTTCCATACCTTCAGTGTACTTGGAAAAATTAGGTTTGAAAGCTTTTAAGTTCTTTGAACTCAATTCTCAGTTTACATATGAGGTCAAGAAGAAACCTTTGAGAGCAGAATTTAGAGTGGTTCTGTTTATTTGTTTGTTTTAAATCAGGAAATTACAGTAAAGCAGTGATATTGAGAGGAAATATAAATAAAAGGGAAGACTGCTAAGTAATCACATAGTTAGTGCAGTAGTAAAGGGTCCCAGGTATGTCAGAGCACATCCCACCATGGAAAAGCCAGATGACATTATGGTCTGAGCAGCTGAGGTACTCTGCTCCAGATAATCACATGCAAAAACGGCTGAGTACCTTCTTATTACCTGTTTCCATTGCTTTATTAATATTTTTCTAGATAATTAAAACTGCATCTTGGGCTTCTGTGTTATCATGAGAGAGAGAAAAAGAATACTAATTTCTACAGATTTTTTAATCAAGCCCTTGATCTGAATTAATTATTCTGCATCATTGTAGTTCCAGAAAAGCTTCTACTGACTCCTCTGAGGGCAAGACACAGTGTAGAGATAAAAATACTGTACACTTAGAGACTAAAACTCTACCTACTAAATTTAGTGTTTCATATATGCCTTGATCCAGACATCTCAGTTATGCTCAGGAAGTCATAACATTTACTTCCCTCAATATAGCAAGGTACTGTTTTTCTTACGGAGTTAGTGTTGCATAAACAAACAGCTCACAAGCGAGGACAAAAAGCCTATGTATTGTAATAGATCTTTATTTGTCTTTAAATTGTACTGCTAAGCCTTGCAAATGCAAAAGGCAATCTTACAAATGGGACATCCTGAGAAACAGTTATGTTAACTCGGTGCCCCAGAAATCTTCATTACTAGACACCTTATTATTAGTTGATGCCACTGTGCCCCATGAAATGAATGTTGTGGCTCATTATCTAGTTCCTGAAGCATCTTTGATACACAGAAAAGCACCCATCTGTGGCAAACACATGGGTAATGTATGTAAGTTTGATCGTAGTGATTTTTTCTGTTGTTTCCACCTCTGTTTGCAGAACATCAAGATTTTGAGGACAAAATGAGAAGGTGTTTTGTCCTTGACTTTAGTGGGGAAAAGATCTCACCCAGAGCCTCTCACCCTTAGGGCATCTAGAAGATTCTGTGTGTGAGCCTAAGCTTCAGAGGCCACTGTTAAGACTGTGTTTTTCTGCTCCTCGTGCTTTCTCTGGCTTTTGCAGAGAAAATTCATGCACTCTTTCCTGCTCTTCTGTATTAGGACAAGATTTTCTTTGCTTGTACTTTGCTCGAGAAAAAATGGTTACTTTTCTACCAGGGCAAAGGTCAATGTTGTCTGTCTTCTCCAATATTCCCAGAAGATTGGTGCTTTTATAAACTCACTGATCCTGGTTATTCAAAGTATTTTTCTGGTCTCAGTGTACCATTTTTAACAAGTTTTCCAGGGTGTATTCTGTTGGGTAGGCAAGTTGCATATAATGTAACTTTTCCTCTATAGATATCACATCACTTCATCTGATGCTTCCTACTTTCACTGTCACATTTTCTGACTTTTAAAATATGGAGGTAAGAGTTTAAATAAGTAATTTATTATTCCACTTGAAAGGAGCAGAGCAAAACAAAACATTTCACTAGAGCCATGTTGCTTTTAAGTTCTGTCTGTCTGAACCCAATAAATGAACCATGTTTGGCTTTGAGGATGCACAGGAATTACACAGCAATCCTCTTGTCCTGGCAGCCCTAGAATAGAGTTTTGTAGTTAGGAAGGGAAATGTGTTCCTGGATCTCTCATGGAGGGGGAAGGGATTAAAAATGTCAATTTAACAAACTTTTCTGATGGCCAGGGTATGCCAGGCGACCCAGTGACCATCACACTTCATTCCTGGCTAACAGGGCGTTTTGGTCTATATTGATTCTTTGGTTGAAGTGCTGTCTTTGTGTGCAAGTCTGAACAGATTGAACAGGAAACCTGAGTGTCGGTGCATTTCACATACAACCCCAGCCTCTCTCTCTGGTGCTACCATCTTTCCAAAAAACATAGGGACTCTCTTGCACTCCAGGGCAACTCATGATCAGGGACGAAACAACATGTCAAATGTGGCTTTCCAAATTTAGCTGAAGGCACTCCCACTCATTTCCACCATTTTTTTTGGTGCTTGTGTCCCTGTGACCAGGGTCACCTCCCAGTAACTGTCCCCTCCCATTCATGCCTGAGCCATTGCCTAGATCATGCTCACTCAAAAAAAAAAACCAAAAAAAAAAAAGCAGTACTTGAGCAAGCCAACCTTATTTGGGGCCTCAAGGGAGCACTTACAACCTTGTGGTAATTTGGATAGCCTAGTGTGGGATGACAGTAGCAGAGAACACATCATATATAGCCAATTTTAAGTGTTTGTGAGAGCAGAAGGCACATTCTCTCATTAACTTTGACTTTATAAATGAAGATCTGATAAAAAAGAATATTTTGATATGCATTAGGTGATTCAATTAAAGTCTGACAGGAACATTTTCTATTCTGTGTTAGAGTAATGAAAACAGGATTTTTACTTGAATTTTTTGATAAAGATGTGAAGGTACTGTTCTGAGGTGTTTCTTTCCCTATAAGTCTTATTTTAGAAAACAATTACTAAAATCCAAGTCTATCTACTACTTCAAATCCACTGAGGTTAAAATAGATTAGGATTCACTTAGTTCTCATCGTATACCAAAGAGCTGAACACATTCTCTCTCAAATAGCGGGGGGAAAGTGAAAAAACAGAATTTAATTACAGTGTTAGTGTTAAACCCAAACTAATTAGGAATGAATAAGTATATCTGTTGAAATTCTCTGGGTTCAGAGATTTATAACTTGGTGATAAGATTCTCCTAGGGCAGAATCCTACTGCACAAACATAGCTTGGAAAAAAAAAGATATTTTTCAGAAACAGATGTAATAACTGCTAAAACAGCAAACAAGAATCATATTAATTTTATTGCAGTTTCATGAATTCAGATCAATTTTGTTATCAGAGCAGGAATTTTAATTTCTCTACAGGCTTTCTGTGGCACTCAGCATTGACTCAGCTGCTGAAAATTGCATTGCTCCACTGAAGTCAGTAGACCAATAGTGTTTAAGCTGCAAATTTAACACAGATTTGCAGAAGTATCCAACTCCCAGATCCTTAAGTGGCTTCTGAAAATCCCAGATGTTGTAATAACCTACTGATGATGCGGCCTTTGCATTTTGTCAAACAAGTACTCATTCTTGAAGAATCTGCAGTGTGGAATCTCTCTAAAACAAATTTATTTTGGGATTTTGTTTGTTTGTTTTGTTTGTTTGTTTTTCCCCCAGGGGCAGGGAGGATAACCTTACCTAGTATATCCTTGTTGCTGAGGAGACCTACCAGCACAGGAGGGAATGGAACATGTATTACACTGCTTCAGGAGGAGCTCTGCCCAGCCAAGCAATGCTTTTTGAGGTAGTGTCTTTCTTTAGAGACCAGATCTTGAAACAGCATTTAGACGGACAAGCACCTAGATTGCATAGACTCTGAAATAGATGGGCCACTATTAAGACTTATGTATACAAAGAAATTTAACATATCAGCAATACATGTGCTATTTTTAAATGATGGGTCTGCCCATTCTTCAAAACTTGCAAATATTGGTGCAGTTTCCAAACTTTTGATTTTGAATTATGCACCAGGAAAAACCAACGCTTTCCAAAAGTGGCAGGATCCTCTGTTTGAAGCATTATGGTTCCCCTGTATAGGAAAAACATTTTTCAGCAGTTCCAATGCTCTGTTACTCCATGCCATTTTTGCATTCCCTAGCTAAATAAATAAATAAATAACCTGGAATAAATGGAATACATTTTGGCTCCCTGGACTCATCTAGTTTAGCTGAAGTGCAGAGAAATAAAGATTAGATCAGATTCTTATTTTAAGAGTTATTTACATTTTAAATAGTAACATCAGCATGGTTCATCAGGAGCTGAAGAATTTTGGTTCTGGCAACTGTGGAGTCAGCCTAAAGAAACAAGTCAAAGGTTGTTCCCTTCAACATCTCAGTCCTTTCTTTATCTAGAAGGGCAGAAAGAGAAAGGGTAACCCATCGCATCAATAAATTCTACAATTTCCTTCTTCTCCAGGTAATTTTTGTGTAAATCTCTCCAAAAGGGCAGGAGGGTAGGAGAGAGCAGTGAGCAAACAAGGCTCCCTCCTTTTGGGGTCCTGGAGGGGACTGGACACCCTGCACAGAGCTGTTCAGAGATTTGTTTCCTTCCTTGGAGGGCTGAGTGCGAGGGATGACACCACTCCACTGTGAGGTAGACTAGACTTGTCATTCCCTAACAAGTCTATTTAGGCTTGTCAGAAGTTGATGAGCTAATTATGGCTCATTAGATGTGGAGGAGTCTATATTTAAGCTCATTTGGGGTTGGTATGGGAAAGTTAATAATATAGGTGGATGTAGAGGGAAACTGCTAAGCCTGCAGAGAATCTCTTTCTAAACTCTGTGAGATTTCCAGATAATCCCTGAAGCAGAGTGGGGAGGCAAAATAAGGGAAACTTTCAGTAGAAAATTGGAAAATAATGGTGTCACTTCCTCAGTTCCCCTCTTTCCAGAATTTAAATGAGAAATATCCTAGAAAAAAAAATATAAAAATCATAGAGCTAAGGCCATCCTCAGAAAATTATGCCAATTATGGTTGGATGCCCTTCAGGCTGCTGGAAAATGAGCAGGTTCTCTCAGAAAAACGGTCATTTTTACAACTCTACTGAACTACATTAAAAATCTTCCCATTCAAAATATCAACATTGTGTCAGAAAAGCCTGACACAAGCAATGCTTTTAGCACTATTGTATAACTTCAGAAACTTTTCATTTTATCAGTACATACTACAGAACCAGTATTTTCACGTTTTACTTATAAAAGGGGTTTTTCTGAGTTTGGCCTTTTATGGTCTTCCATTTTCCACAGGAAAAAAACTTCCTCCTTTGTAATTTCCATACCAGGCAAGTTGTCTATTGAGGCAATCACATAACTATTGGATTTTCTGTTATTCTCTGAATGTTCAACATGTCTGCACTGCAAGTTTCCAATCCTTTCTGAGAGCCACGGTTGTTGGGTTTTTAACATCCATCCTCCTAAATGCTCACTGGACAGCAGCATTCAATAAGTATTATCAAAGTGAACCAAAACAAAGAATAAGAAATGATCTTACTAAGCAGCAGCAAACCACACTGTTTCTGAGTTGGGTGTAGTTGCTGAAACAACTGAATGCACTCAAGTAGTCAGGATGAGTTAATTTAAGAGGATTGTGTTGATTCTGTGCTTTCAGATTCCCTGTGCACCAAACCTGTGGTGCCCACTGCACCTCTCCAGGCTCCTCTGCACGACATCCAGAAGCTGCACAGGGTTCAGCAATACCTTATTTTACAGCATGACTTCATATGATGTTACATCAACTGCACAAATGACAAAATCTGGAAAATTTAAAGTAAGAACCTGGCCTTAATTTGCACGATATTCTGTTCCCTTCTCAGGGTGTGTGAGTGTTGGCTTCTGAGTAATTTTTATTTCAAGATGAATAATTTCACACAAATATATTTTATCACTTGATTTTTGAGTGAGGTAAAACATTCCATAAGTACAAAATATATCTAGATGTTTGTGCTTCTGCTTTCTCCTGAGCACTGCACATTTAGTTTTTTTTTCTTTTTTTACCATCTCTAGTTTTTTTGATAAAGGCTATACTACTGTATTTGATGTGGATGTTCTCAAACAGGTTCATTTAAACTAGTGTAAGTCTATAAGCATAAAAGCCACTGTGTCAGGGTTGTTAAATCATTTCTGGTGGAATTGTTTTTCTTAATGCTCAAGTTAAGAGAATGTGATGTAGATGATTCTCCTTGCTTGCAACTTTAACCCGTTACAAAAGTATATTAATTTAAAACTATAAAAGCAAGATTCAGAGGTTTGTAGAGAATTATATTGTAGAGAATTAGATATATTTCATGTTTTTTATGCTGTTTGTTATTTTTGTTTATATTGCATACTTATTCACATTTTATTAAAGATAGGTGAGGAAGATTTAAGTTTGACCTTCACAGGAAAATCCACCATTGCACTGCAATATCATAGGAATTTTAATAAACATCTCAAGTGAATGACTGAGTTTCCTCTGCCAGCTTGCAGGAAACACAAAAAGAGATCAAATCATATGCTTACAACAATGAAAATATGCAGTTTTTTACTAAGCATGCTTGGTGTACCTAACAAAGTATCCATACATTCAGGGCTTATTTCCTGTTACTTTCTTACAAATCTGTACATCATCAATAACGTTGCAGATAGTTTCCCTAAATGTGTATACTAAACTAAAATAAAAATGCATACCAAAATATGGATAATTTTCCAAAATCAAGGATTTTTAATGCTAAAGCATTCAGCAATGTAGTTCATTTAATCATGTATTTCTCACTCTTCCCACTTGTATTATTAAATTTATATGCAAGTAAATTAATAGTGAAATTGGTGGCTTTCTAATCTATTTCTGAATTTCGAGAGAAATATTTTCTTAATTTATTATGTTGTGGATATTCTGTAATCGGGTATATGTATAAATTATCTAATAAGGAGCTCAGTATTTTGAAGGTGTCTTATGATATGAAAAATGGCCATCTTTTGAAATTATGGGATGTATTATCACAATGCCAGACTCTAATCTGCTACCAATTTGTGTCAGCTTTCTGCATTCAAAAAGGACTCAAATCCTCTCTAAAAGTAGGAATCAGCTGAAGGTTTGTCTTGGCTTCATGAGCCCACTGCAATTAGGCAGCATGTGAATGTGTGCCATATGCATTTATTGCTCTTCTAAGCATGTGTTACTTTGATGTGTTAGGTTAGAAATCTAACTCTTTTTCTTGGGCAGCCTTCCTCCTGGGTCTTTATACTGCTTAGCAGTTGAGTCCAGACTTTGAAACACAGCCTAATTTAGAGGCGGATGCTGCAGCTGCTGCTGTCATTTCAGCTGATTTTTTTTCCCCTTTGATGTCAGCTTAGAGTCTCGGTGGCTGCATCGGTCCCGCAGCCGCCGCGATTCGCCGGACGGGCACCGCAGCATTTTAAAGGTCTCTTCGCCTTTAAATCTAATTTGGGGAGCTCGAGTCTCTCACAATGCACTGTTGGTTTAGTGAGATGTTGAGTTCTCCCAGAGTATGTTCTTGCTGATCTGGAGCAGACACAGTTTTGAGTTACGTTTAATGCCTGCTTAAATGCTGTTACAAGAAGAGGGATTTTGTTTTTGGCAGGAGGATGGGATGCCTTGCCTATTCTGCCCTATCCTTTGCATTAGCACATGTACACTACAAAATGAACTTTTGCCTCTGAAAGTTGCCCTCTTCCTTTTCAATACTTTATGTTAACTCTATTTGTCGCCTTCTCCATAATTTATTTCTGCACCGATAGTGTGTGCAAGGACATTCCACCTCAATTCCTCTTGTTCTTGGACCATCCTTGGCTTTCCTTTCTGCTCTCTCTTTCTGTGCCTGACATGAGCTCAAGGAGTGCGGGAGCTTTGATCCTTTCTGAGGCCTTTGCAGAACAATTTCTCTCAGTGAGGTTCCCTTGCTGGGGCCAAGCCCTGCCTTCAGATGCGCGTGCATTTTCCCATTGATTCCAGTGAGACTCGCAGCCTTCTGAGGCCCTCTTTGGCTTTTAATCTTTACCTTAAAAAACAGAGACAGATAGTAGTTGTCTAACCCTTTTTAATAACTGAGGTCCTTGGTTCCTTTACTGTTTTGGCTGCTTTTTCTGTATTGTAATGGTGTTCCATATCACGCCACAAAAAGAGAGCAAAGCCCTGTCCAGATACGCTCATTTAGACATTAATCCTATGTGTTTATTTCCTAATTTTACTTCTATTGTAGCTACTTTTCTCTATACAAATCACATTTTCTCAAGGATGCAATGAAGTATATTAGTCTTTCCTGTACTTTCCCTGTTATTACTATATTTTGTCAAAACAACATTTTGGGTAGACTATTTTTTGCAAGTTTTTTTGTTCTTACAATAATGGGAGTGGTATTTTTTTCAGGTTTGATACTATTAGCTAATATAAAAGACACAATGGGCTAGAATGAAGCAATTTTGAAGGAGGTTTAAAATTTAGTAAAATGAAAGAATTGAATGTTTGAATTCTGAAATTTCAAGGATTTTTAATGAGACTACCAAGTGATAATAAGCAAAGGCAATAAAAATCACAATGATTTTCAATAAGTATAATTTTTATGTAAGTAAATTTACTCATTTGAATTTACTCAATTTTTACAGACGTGAATTTACTCACTATTGGTATTGATAGTACTGGACATTATTTAAAAATCTTAAAAAAATTTTCCTGATCTGACATCACATAATTACAGCCATGAAAGACTTTATGCGTACAAATTGCTATGTTAAACTCCGGGAACCAAACCTTTGTTTAGGAGCTTTTCAGGCAGCATCCTTAGATTGCTGACTCTTTCTGTTTTTAATGTGGGTTTGACAGTAGAGCAGGGGTTTGGGAACATTTTCTTTGTAGTGACAGAAGCTTCTTGCTGCTCAGTCTGTTAAAGAGAGAATCATGTGGAAGCCAAGATATCCTCAATCAAAACTTTAGAGAACATGTTTCAAAATTTGAGAAATGAAACAAAAAGTCTTCATGGCAGTTCAAAAGGCAGTTTGGTCGGCTTTAATTCAAAAAGAAATTTTAACTTCACAATCAGAAGGCTGTTTGCACTAACGTTTGAGAAAAGAAGGACTCTTAATGATTCTTCTGGAAGAGCAACTGTATTATTAATTCCAATACGCTACCACAATGATGAAAAACTGAGCAGCTGGTATGCACTGTAGTGATAAAGGTGATATTGGAGGTCTGGAGGAATTGTGAGAGTGATGGTAGGTAAAACTTTCACTCTATTGCACAGTCTGCTGCAACACGACAGGTGAGGAATAAAAACATATGCTGAGATTGCTCAAGTTTCTTTTGTTACACTTTGCTTCAAAACAGCTGGTTGTTTCTGAGAAATTCTGTTTTCATGAAAGCCACCACAAAGCAGGGGGAAGGCTCTGGCACAGGGTGAGCACTGTGAATTCTGAGGTATTTCAAATGGTGCTCTCCTTGACAGCCTGACTTGGGGAGGGGGTAAAGTTATATCACACTGCAGCAATACCCAAATCACAGATGTGGGAGCCAGAAAATTGTGAAAGAGGATTCCTGTGCTGCTGCTGAAGCCTTGGCTCTGTGCAGACCCACAAAACTTTGTAGGCAACAGTGGCCTTTTTTGCAGGGTGTCAGGTACTGGAGAATATTTCCAGTGGTGGTTGTAATTATGAGGCAGAGAGAGTGTTCGGAGCAGAAAAGCATCCTTGCAATAGTGCTGTTAGCTCCAGCAAAACTAAACAATAAACAACCAATGATGCATGACAAGGAAAAATTGTTAGAAAAATGATAATAGGATGGTGTTTCTCAAGAATCTGCTGTTTCATTGACAATGAAATGCCTTAAAATAAATCTGGTTTCAAAATTTTTAGTCTAAGTTCTTCTGGTTTAAAAATATACATAATGATTAAATATACATAATAATGAGTAGTAGTCAAGAAAAAGTATACTGCTGGGAAAAAATCCAAATATTCATATTTTGAAATCCCATATGAAATGAAATTACTGTGTTCTATTTTGCTGCAATCTCAGGCAAAATTGTCTGTATTTCATGAAACTGGAACATAAAAACCATCAGGAATTGTCTTCAGCAAGGTGTGCAATAATTTCCATTCTTGATGATGTCCCAGGAGTTACCCAGAGCCTTGAGAGATCAGCCCTAATGAGAAAGCATATGACCTTACCATATCAGGGCTTCACAACAGTCAAAATCTAGCTTGACCTTCAACAGTAAACCAGGTCCCTCAGGCTAAATCCTAACAAGTCTTGCCTTCAAACCAAGGCAAAAGGCCAAAAATGCTTATCCAGGGAGCAGCAATAGAGTTGGAAAATGAGAGGTTCTTTTTTGTCTGGCAAACATCGTAGTTTGACCTCTGTGTTCTCACTGTGCCAAGCCATCTAATCTCCAGGAGGCAGTCCTTTTTAATCTGCCAGGTGCCAAGCTGGCTCCCTTCCTGTCAAGACCAGTATGCACTGCCAGGCGTGTGGATTAGGGTTTAGATGTGCAGGATGACAAACCTCTCTCCTAAATCAGGATTTCAGTCAGTCAGAACCAATGGTCTGATGCTCCGAGACCCTCAGGACCCACCGTGAATTGGACTTGCTGGCTGAGCACAAAGGCAGCAGGTTTTCCATTTCTCAAGCTGGGTGTATGGAAGGATGCAGGGAAGGTAGGGTTTATACAATAAAAACAATGAAAGGAAGTATAACTAATGCTACACTGGCCAACAGTAAGTAAAAAATAAGAAAAAAATATTGTAATAACAGGAAATTACAATGTTTTTGCTTTCTGTTTTTTCTTAGCTTTGATTTTTTTAGACAAAGTCAGATTTTGAAGAATTGTTTGATAATACAAAAGTCATTAAAAGTGATTTTAGAAAGGTTGAACTAATAAGGAAAGATTTTTTTCCAGTCAGAGATTCTTCAATCATAAATTCTTAAAAACTAATAAATACATTGTGATTAATTAAAAACAATCCCTTCTAGCCACTGATGGCAGAAACATTACCTGGAACTTATTACAGACAGACACTGCTTTTTTCTGAACAATCTGTATTTGCCTCTGGA
The DNA here is from genome assembly GCA_013397915.1 of Daphoenositta chrysoptera. Lineage (NCBI taxonomy): Eukaryota > Metazoa > Chordata > Aves > Passeriformes > Daphoenositta > Daphoenositta chrysoptera. The sequence continues at coordinate 94,635 of VZRO01000327.1, read as the reverse complement.
CCTTTTTTCTCCCATAAATTGAGGTATTTAAATTTTCTATTCCACTTTGTAAAGTGGGTTTTCCCATGTATTAGCTTAAGAATAAGCTAATGAATAAACCTGACTATTAACCTGTGGAGGAAGAAAAGAAATGGCAGCACTTCTTATTGTACAGTGCTCTCAGGGACATACTGTGACTCTTGGGGATGGTGCTGTTCTGGGCCAGGAATTGGACTCCGTGATCCTTATGGGTCCCTTCCAACTCAGAATATTCTGTGATTGCTAACTTAAAGATTTATTCTTTTGAAAAAAATCCTAAATAAAAAAGTTGTAGATATTTTGTAGACAACTGAGGTATATAGTCTTTCTTGCAATATTATTCTCCCTTGAGAGCTACCATTAACCTGTTGGGCAAGAATAAGAACATGCCTCTTTGTGAAGAATAACAAGGTTTGCTTTGTCTTTACAGTGCTTGGAATGAGCCATCAATTGTCTATTACTCATTTGCCTTCATTTACTTTTTACTAAGATTGTCTTGAGTGTGGTTAATAAGCAGCAAGATCATCAGTCACTTCAAAGTGCTTTTGCATTCCATGGTTTGTTTTTACTGCAGTGAGCAAATGGAAAGATGATCTGGCAGAAATCAGTTACATTATGACTCATCTTTTATGTGACCTCCTTGAGAGGCCTTTGGGTAGCACATGGGCTTTCCATACAATTCCATGTAATAGCTGGCTAACAAAATATCTTTTCCCACAGCATTCTCTCAGCAATGCTGAAAAGTCATTAAAGGCTTTGTGTACAGAAGGCTTCAAACCCAGAGAAGTAAAATTTCCTCTGATCAATATTTTCTTTTTCATTTGAGTTACAGACAGGTTGTTTTGCATCTAGACTGGTGTCTTCATGAGGAACAGCTGAAGTGACTTCAGATATGGTCTTGATATCATGAAGATTTTGCTTTCTACTGTCAACCAAAAAAGTCTGAACTGCAAAATTAAGGCCAGACAACCAAAAGGTATGGAACTTCTCCCTCCTTGCTGTTACACATTATATCTGCTTTCACTGACCCCAAAACTACACAGCCATTGTTTTTCACTGGTAGCAATTTGGTGTCTCTTAGGACTTTCACACTTAGGGTTACTAACAAAAGAAGCAAGCCCATGGAAAAGAAGCCAAAGTGTCCTGATCCTGGTAGGAAGAATTGCCAACATGTCCTCTGAAAAGTGCAATTTCTTCTTAAAGATGACACTCTTTGATTTACTTTGGTCAATGAACATATATTTTTCTGCTCCTTGAAAAGTATAAAAAATACACCATTGCTCTCTCACAAGGACAAAATATTTTTCCTCCCAGACTCACAAGATGCTGGATTTTCTTGAGAGTACCGACAACATTTCCTTGTCGTTCTGACAGGATGCTATGTCCAACACTGCTTGTGTATCCCCTTCTGTTCCCACCTCTTCCCTGAAGCACTAGTGGTGGTCCTGCTGCATGTTTCACAGATGTTTCTTCCACTCAGCTCCTCAGTTGTTTTTCAAATGACTTCTTACAGCAAATGATTCCATGTGTGTATGCTCCTTCCTTTCTGCTGACACCTTTTCTTTCTATAAAAACAATCTGCTGCTGTGTTTCAGATCTAGAGAGACACCATCCCATTCCACAGATGCAGTTTTTTTTAGACTCTGCCATTGGTACACATGGTCAGCAGGCAATACCTCCCTCTTGTCTGTTCCTCATGACTAACAATGTTGATGTTTTGTTCTTTCAATCTTATTTCCCTCTGTTATCCTTAAACACTCTGCATTTTTTTTTCCTTTTCCTGTTACTCTGCTTTCTTTGTATTAGTGGCCCATATGGGATCTCTTCATCTCTCACTACAGCTTGGAGGAAGAAAACCTCACACACTGTTTTAGCCCAGTAACTACAGGCAACTTGTATGCCAACTTTTTCTTGTGCTCAGGAACTGAAAAAAAATCAGCTTTACATTTTCTTTATACACACACACACACACAAGCAAAATAAAATTCACTTTCTACAGCTGCTCACAGTACTGGGTACTGACTGATTCTGAAGAGACATGCAGAGATCAGACACTACCATTGAGTTGATTGCCTTTTTAGTTTGCATGTGATAAAAGCTGAGCTGAGATTGTCTAGTCATTTCCATTCTGAAAGGTGTTCTCATTTGCCTACAATAATCTTTGAAATCAAAATTTTTCTTATCAAGTCATGACTGACCAAAAGGGGACTGTGATCCAGCTTCCTTCAGCAATTTCTCGATATAAAGACAAATGAAAAAAACCCCACAAAACTTCTGGCTTCCTCCTTGTAACTGCATTATTTGGGACCAAATTTACTTGAAAATGCTCTAGTATACCTGAAGAAATATGCACAGTACTTTGCTGAATAAACCCAAGGTTTTGCCAAAAAAATTAGTGAACTAATACATACTACAGAATACATCGCTGCCCACCTTTGTGCATGTATGCACATTATGAACAGATATATAGATATATGTATATCTCACATCTGTTTTATTAATATGGCAGCATTCACCTAGATAGTTCCTTTTCTATTTTAACTTCCTTTTATCTTTTATATGCAAAAATATTTTAATGTTTCCTCCCAGAAAGTAGTGTAGCATATAGACAGAACATTTATAGGATTATTAGTAGAAAATACAATGTTTTTTCATTCTACAAAAGAATTAAAACAGGTTATGCTCTTAGTTTGTCTTTATTTTCCTAAAATGCTAGGTATGTGCTGAGAGAAAATGGAAACAATCTTTACTTTGTCACTTTGGATTTGGGTTTGAAGTAGATCAGTGATGGTCCGTGACAATCCTATCTATAAATGTAGGACAATTTTTGTTCTTTTCATATATATGCATCTCCACAGAGATGCATGTACACTGTCAACAATATTACCAGATTTGCATTTCTTCCCCCTCTTATTCTTTCTACATGAACATTTGGTTGAGCATATTTTCACAAAAACCCTGTTCTTTGACAATATTAAAGTTATTTTTTTAATGTGAAGAATGGAAACAATAATATATGATTTTCCTAAGTCAGAGAAGGCAAGGAGTCAGTGATAGGCTCAGACTGTGTTCAGATTTGTGTTCTTCACTTCCAGCTCCATGGACCAAACCATGTGACTTGGTAACATCAACACAGGCTGTCTTTACTTTATGCTGTAGTATTATTTAAGATTCATGTCTATCTTCTCAGCTTCAAAGATGTGTGATTCCGAGAAAATAAAAGCTACAGCTGATAGCACATTAGGAATGGCATAGAAGATGCAGGAATCATTTTGTCTCAGCTTAAATTTAGGGAAGTCTAAATATTGCAGAAGGTTTAGATATTTATATGGGCCAACCATATAAAGAAAAGTATATTTCTGTTTTTAATGGACGAGAGGGAGTGACACATTGTTGATAGCTGAATCAACACTTTCACTGCACCCTTTCCTCTCTCAAGTGCAGCATGAGAGTTTCTTACACTATGCTGGGAAGATGTCCAGATGCAGGAGAAATGCAGCCTCAAAGATTTTCCTTTTCTGGTTCTGTTTTTTCAATGCCAGGCCACAGCCTTCAGTGGATGGCCTGTGGGTCCTGTGCACTCTTCCAGCACCCTTACTGGTATGTGCATTATGACACATGCATCACTTCACATTAGGCTTAGATCTTCATTTGCCTAGAATCTCTTCAAAGTATTCAAAGCAAAAGCATGAAAATTTGGGATTTGAAGGATGAACATTTCTATTCTAAAACTGCTTAGACTAAAAGTGTGTGATTTTCTCACACTTAGTTTCATTGTATGTGTGTAAAAACATATAGCACTACATATTTATCCTCACCTTAACCACCATTATCTCCATGGTTGTGATAGTTTTTAGCAGCCTCTTCAAGAAACCACTTATGAAAAACTCTGTAGAAATGTCATACAACAAGCAGCCTTATCTGGCAAGAGACCAATAGTAAAACATTGTCCAGCTTAAGGCTGGTTGTAAAACCTTGACCGATTTCTCCAGGCCTAGGATTTCCCCTGAGGTGATGAGCACAATGAGCCAGGTGGGAGATGCAAGAGGGATGCCTGTGCTTCCAGAAGAGGGGAAGAACAATAGCAATAAAAATAGACACAGTTTCGGCAAAGTAAAAAAAAAAATAGCAATGAAAAGAAGCAGGGGCTGAGTAAAATGAACAGACCTGACAGCGCATTACTTGCCTAGCCAAAGATATTTGCATCAATATATAAAATATGTAAATGAATCTATGAGTCGTAGGCAAACATTTGCAGCTGTGGAGGATGTTAAAATTTGTATTTTATTCGATGGGATGAGAGAACAATGTGCAGAGAATAAAAACAATTGAGTTTCAAGAAGTGCTTTGGCAGCATTCAAACACTGGCAGTTGTCATCATCATAAGAAGATAGAGAAAAAACAAGGTTTTTTTTAAATTTAGTTGGTTCTTTTTACAGTGAGATCTGTCGTTATACAAATGCATATTTTTCTACTAGCATCTTTCAAATCAAAAATGATGTTTCACAACATATGTAGATTTGTATTTTTATGGGTAATATAGTTTCCCTAATAATCTTTCCAAGTGAAAGATTCTGCCTGATTCAGAGAAAGAGACTATTTTTTGTAAATTTGATTAGACACCTAAACTCATCAGTCCGTCTCTGAGCCATGTACCTGATTATGCAAAGGTATATGCAATACATTATGCGAAAGCTGTTTAGCTGGGATTGTATCGTGGCTGTAACCAAAGTGGGTTTAGAGATAATGAGCTTGCATCCCCGAATACTTAGGATGGCAGTCTACTCTCTAAACTGATGATGCAGCAGCTGCATAATGCAACAATGTAATTTATTCATGTAATATGTACAATATTGCTGTAATAAAAAGCCCATTGGCGGTTCCTCTAATTCTCCGTATGAGAACCCTGTTATTAGTAGCTGTGTAAGTCAGTATTTCAGCATCTTCAAATTCTGGCTATTTATAAATTTCAAGCCACAATATTTTAAAAAGAGAGAAAAACCCCAAACAACCTGAACAGTTTTACGTGGTCTGAATTGTGAATCTGTTCACACTGAACCAAAACCTGCAGCTTTTTTGATCATTGCAATCAGTAAACACAGCAGAAAAAAAATCCCTAAGCATGTCAAAGTGACCCTAGTTACTGAACTTTTTTATTTTCCACAGATGCATGTCATGATGGATATGAAAAGAAGTTAAAGATGAGACAAGGGGAGAAAACAAGTATTCTGGGTTTTAATGAGAAAAGCTGTAAGTCCCCTGATCTTGCCAACTTTTTCATTCAATGGTGAGTGTTGTTTATCATATGAGTGTTTATATTGAATGTAGATTTCTCTGAAGTAAATTTTAATGGGAACGTACTAAGTTTCAACAAGAGCCTGCATGTAAAGATAGTGATGAAGAGCATTGCAACAGAACGCTTGGAAATTAATCTGCCAGTTTAACCCAGTAACCGACATGCATACTAAAACACTGATGTGAATTGAAAATAAAATAACCACGCTTGACAGATATAATAGTTTAAGTGATTTCAAATTAACCACATCCCACTGACCGCAAGTGAAAAATGTGTTCATTCTCCCGCAATGAAACATGCTCTAGGGACTCATTATACAGAGTGGAGTAAGTAAAACCAGAGTGGAGTAATTGATGCTGAGGAGGAAGGAAGAGTGACAGCTATTTAATGATTCTCAAACTTATACATAAAGATATCACAAGCACTTAATATATTATTTTTCTCTTTCCAATCTAGAAATATTATAGAGTTAAATCTGTGTTGTGCAGTAATTGCAACACTTGATATAGCTGTTAGGAATCATGAATCATGACAAAGATACACCAAGCAGTAGATGAAAAGAGTGAATAACAAACAACCTTGTGCCAACATGTGTGCATGAATTACGGGTGCTCTGTTTCAGGAGAACAGGTGAGATGAAGTCAGGGCATATCTATTGTCCTAACTCTGCCTGTATTTGCTTTTCAAATGGCAAGAATTCCTTAAACAGTTTGAGCATCATGAAATCCAAATTTACGTGATTTGCTCCCTTCTTTTCACGTACACTGAGGTCTTTATTTGTAGACAATCTGCAGAATAGAAGATATGCAGGAACTCAGTGATCCCTATCCCTGGCTGCTCCACAGGGAAGAGCATAGAGCATATCATCTTTATGCTCTATGGCAATTTTGGTTTAATTCTCTAATCTCTATCTCTGAGTAACATCTAACAGGAAACATGATGCTCACAAACGCCAGGTTATGAACAGCTGAGCAGCAGCTACACAGTTAGCTGGCAGCCAGTGTTCATCAGAAGTTCTGCTGTGGCTGCTGGCACTAAAGGGTGTAGCATCTTCTGCTTCAAAGCCAACAGAAACAAACACATAAAAGTCTCCATCCAGAAGTCCCTCACAACCTGAATTTTTCTATGATTTTAGGGATAGCAGAAAGTAATTTGCACTATATATAATGAGGATGAGGAACCACAACACAGGTTTTAGAAAACTTTTGTCCTATCTTACATTTTTATCTATGGGGTCATAGACAAACTAGAAAAATTCATTTTCCCACTGCCACTCACTAACTCTACCCTTTTGACTTATTTTGCCACCTTAGGTGTTGTGCAAGGCAATCTCTTCAGCAAACACTGTGTTTACAAAGGTGGTGATTATATGGTGTGTTATATCTGATCACAGGAAGAATCCCAGTGGTGTGGGAACCATTAAGAAAGGTTTTAGCAGTATGCACAGAAATTGTCCTACCTGATCCCCAAAAAAGGAACAAGAAAGCATTTGGACAGTGGGTTTGTGGTGTGCCTGGCTGTGACACTCACGTGCAGCCTCTTGAGGCATTCTGGCTTTAGAAAGCTAACATTTGTGATTGGAGCTGGGTGAGAATGTGAGGACCTGTCTGTGTAATTGCACTGTCAGGACTGTATAAAGGCACTCACTCCTAAGGGCTGGGCTTCTGGGTTTTCATACAACAACTAACTGCTGCTGATACTGCCAAAGTTGAGTGCAGGTTGCCAGCTGAGATCCACTTTTGACGAGAGAATTCTTCTCTTTCTTTCTTGGCCATTGAATTGAGTGACACTTGAGGGTTTAAAGAACTATCCAAAAAGGACAATAGCCAAAAAAATGTTTACCAAGTGCAGCAGGACACAGATTCCAGCTGATTAAGGCTTTGATTTTTCCAGTGTCTGAATATCAGACAATGCTTGCTTATTGTTATTTCCTTATGCAAAGATAGCATCACCACAATGCTGTAACAATAATAATAAATAATAATAAATAATCCCCACTCTCCATCAGGTTTAGTGTTTATTCCAAGACTGTTTCAGTGGGAATAGTGCCAGTAATTTTAGGCATTGCCTATTTTGGGATATAAGCAAGTGGAATGCATTTTATAATGGGGAGTTTATACCTTCTCTAATTTATGACTTGCCTAGATGGATTAAACTATCACTGTAAAAGGACCAAATCTCCTGCTGACACTTGGTGTCCCTCCCATGTTCCTAATCAGCAAAGTTAAGGCAGGAATGTTCTGTTTGAAAGAATCCCTTGTCGTGGTGTTTACCTGCAACTTGGAGACCTTTCACAGGAGTGTTTATGAGACCTGGGCGTGCGTGTGCTGCTGTGAGCTGACAGAGTGCCACTGTGTGAGAGACTGATCCTTCACTGAGGACCTACATCTCTCTTGGGAAAATAAAAGCCCAAACCAAAAGAAGAAGGCAAAGAAAGAAAAGTGTGCATGTGGGAATAGTTCCAGTCCCCAGAATAGACAAAACTTATAGTGAATGATGGTTTCTTTGCTGTCTCCTGGCTATGGTTTTCTGCAAGTTTCTTGCCTTAAATCTCTTTAATAATTTATCAGGAGGCAAAACAAACATGTTTTTAGGCATATGCCCAGTGGTGATGTGCTTATGGTGGTGTATTGATATTAATTTTGTGCCAAAGTCACTTTGCTAAAAGTCACAAAGAGGGGACAATTTTCTATATCTTTAGAAGTCGCAGTTATGATTTTTTTTATGAGAGAAAATTGCAGTCATAAACCAGCAAAATAATTAAAGACAATGCAAACAATCCTCCTAAGTATAATTTAACACAGGTTGAAAAATATGGTGCACATTGGTGGAAAGATTGCACTGAAGGTAAACACATGCATGACTGCTCAGCAAGGAAGGTTTTTCAAAAAGATAACTTCAAAGTACTCAGACAGAAGCAAAATGGGAGGAATCTTGAGTTCTAGTGATTCTGTCTCTACTCAAAACCTCCATACCAGGGGTCAGAATTTGGTCTCTCTGTCTCAAGCCTTTCTTAGCAGCGTTTTGCAGAAAAAATCAGAAATGATAAAATGAAATCAGAAGGAATGGATTGTGTAACCCTTACAGTATCCCCGTCTGTGAAATGCAGCCCTCTCATACATATTTTCAGCCCTTTCATAAAGTCTATTCATTCAGCAATTATTATCCAGCCTCATGCCTAGCTGGAGAAGGGAGTTCAGAACACAGATGCTGCACCTGCCAGAGGGGCTATGGGCAAATTTCTTCATTATACACCAAGGAGATACTCATCTTCTCTACATTTGACCCAATTCTGAGAAACACCACAGAAGACCCAATGTATTTGGACACGAATTTGGATGTGAATGCAACACTGCAAACAAGTCAGTCCATTATAACAGCATAATATAGAAGCACCATCTGTGCCTGTGTTTGCAGGTAGAACAAATTCAATTTTCAAATTTAAAAAAGCCCCACCACACAATAAAACATAATAAAAAAGCCCTCCTTAGTTAGGATTAAGGCTCTGCTCCTGTTCCCTGTCATTATTTGCCCGTTCCACCAGTGTTGCACACCTTTAGGCCAAACATGAGTTGTGATAGGCTGTCATGCCGTTCGGGTATTATAGATGAAATCCTTCCAGAAGCAGCATCTGGCTCGATTTGTAAGCTCTGCAGTCATTTGTAGTGATGGGGTTACATGTGCCCTAGGCTTTGTCAGATGGTTTGGCTGCTTTTCTTCAGGTTTTTTTTTTTTTTTTAATTGTTATTATTAGTTGTTGATGGTGAGGAATTCATACTCTGCAATAAATGCTCAATTCACCGGCAATTTTCATGTTTAAGTAAAAAGACATTTCATTTACAATTAAAGCACTTTGAAACCTGACCACTAGCATGTTTTGGTTAGGTGTGCTAGTATTAGGTATAAAACTATTTATTTTTCTCCAGTGGTTTACTTCTGAGAAAGTTGTTGTCTGGTTGCCTAAAAGTTAGTGGTGGGAATGACCTTCTTGGCTATCTCACTGGTCTGTATCTGTAACACAGGGAAATTTCTAGAGGGCTGTAGAGAGGACCTACATATTCCCAAGTGTTTTTTTCTGTTGCATTCATTTTGTCACCACATTCAGTCCTGAAAGTAAATAAGGTAAATTCCCAAACAGGATTTAATGTGTTAGACCAAATGCCCAATTAGTGTAAGTCTGTTCCCTCTTTACTTTGGAATCTTAGTGTTATAAAGGGCCTTGCCTACCTTGTTGAAAGGCTTAATTTAGATAATTGTTATACCTCAGTGTGGTATCAGGTAGCATCCCACAATGTGTTAGTTGTCGAAATAGCTTACAGCCACTTTTACTAAATATAAAAATTAAAATGCGGGGTACAGTATGAAGTTTGTGAAGCATGATAAAGAACAACTTCTAGGAGTTTGTTTAAAATATTATTTTCAAGGTTTACGGGCAACCAGAGAAGAAGGATTCGAGGACTGTGGGACTAATGAAGCTGTGTGGAATAGAGGACAGCAAGATTTAAATATTTACTGATACCCAGAGAAATAATCCCATATTGCACAACTTTGCTTATATACCATTCCTCAAATTCCTGATCTATCCCTTACTGCATCTTTTCCCCTCACTTGGGATAATTTTAGGCTCTAAAAAGTTGCTGTTCACATATGAATGAAATAAATATTGAATAAACAAGGATGTTGATAATGACATACTTCTTGTTCTGCTGTCTTCTGTCATTATTTCAGGTGACAAGTAGACTATTGTGAAAATTAGTTGACATACAGCAGAAAATAAAGACCATCAACATAAAGTGAAACTTTGATGAATAAACCCTCCACATTACATGATATTTGTTCACAAAAGCTATTTATTTTTGAACACTAGTGAAAGAACAAATTAAAGCAATTCCAACTTGATTGCTGAACCAAGAAAAGGGTTAAAGTCACTCTCTTTACTGCTTAGCACTCAGCCATATCCATTGAGAAATTGTGCTGAATTTTTGTTATGAGTGTGTTACTTATGTACAATATTTTGCAGGCAATGACTCCAAGAAACATTGGAAGCTGCTTTAAACAACTTGCAAACTGGTTTGACATGGGTAATGAATGCATTAAATTTTGTTTTTCATTTGCAGTGTTTAGAACACTACCTGCAAGTGCTCTCAGATGCCTCTTGAAGAAGGAAGAAAGGATTGAGTTAAAGTTTGTCATGGAGATTTTTATTTTCACATGATCAATCATCCAGCTGGGGCAATGCATGGTACAGAGGTGTGGGAAACATGGCTTGGGACCTTAAATAGACTGAAATAGGTTTCCATATCTAGTTTGATCAATTATTACAAATACACTTAATTTTTAAAATCATTTGTTTGTGAATAATTTAGAATTGGAAATCAGAATTTAGAATTTGACTGAATCTTTTGAAAAACATTATCTGTTGTAACCATAACATTTAACTGCAGTCTTAATTCATGTCATTCAACTGCTGCAACTTATTTTTCCAGAGTTTTTCTGGCATCTGAATTTAAACCCTATGTGTAAGTTTTCACATTTGATCAAGGTCAAATTCATCTTTGAAGTAAAACAATTTTTAAAAGGAAATGTTAAAATTTGCTAGATCTTAAATATGATTAATTATGAAATCTGAGGTTTTGATAACTTTCTCATCATCAGTACTGATCTAAAAGTAGAAATTTTCTTTGAAGTGTCCATCTCTGAATGCTTTGGCCTTAAATTTTCTTTTGAAATATTTCATTTAATGCATACAATATCATTGCAGCCTGCTGTCTTATATTCTATACCTGGATGAAGAATTTTCAGGTTTGCTGAACTTAAAATCAAACTTGTGCTGTACCATGACACTGATTTCTCTTATTTTGTCTGGCTTGGCATTTCACATCAGTTCTGTCCTTTAGGGAAAGAGACATAACAAGATTTAAAGTTTGCTTCAACTGGTTCTAAGAATTTCTGTAGTGATGGCTTTGGAGCACTTCTAGTTACTCTGTTTTGATTTCAGTACTTTGATAAATAGTATCATAACTCTTTCTTCTGTTACTTCATCTGAATTTGTGCATCAAAAATGATCTCAAACAATAAGTTCTCTCGAAGAGATAAATCCAGCCCTTCCAATCTAGGAATACAAAACTTTTTTGCCATTTAAGGTTTGATTTTTCTAAAATTAAAATGGGCTCAAGTTGTGGTCTGGAGTTGCCTAGATATTTACTGTCTGTGTGTATCCATGTAGCTTGTTCACATAACCAAAATAGTTATTTGTGCCTTCACAAATAGAACTCATAAAAATATCTGTTTGTGAAGTCAGGCCTTTTTATAAGTGAACTAATGAGTTATTCTCATCAAGTAATAATTTACTGGAGTTAGGCAGATTGGAAAGGAGATAGCTCTGGAGAGGGTAAGGAAATAGCAGAAGGTTCTGTTGCATAGAATTTTAACTTTCCAGAAGACTCTCAAGATAGATGGACAGGAAAATGGGGGAGAAAGAAAGACAGAGAGAACTGGAGGCAGAGAAAAGCTAATGAGAACCAGTGTCAAAGAAATGGTAGTGCCCTGGTCTTAGTGAGAGAGCTTTGGAGCTCCCTTGAGGACAGTCACCTGTGAAACTCCCAGCGGGGTTCAATCCAGGGCGATGGCTCTTTGGGCTGTTATCACCGAGCATCAAAGTCCCACAGGACAACTCTGCTCTTGCTCATGTCCTTCTACCCCCTGGGCTCATTTCAGCTAACTGGTGCTATATGATTAACAACAGAGAAACAGGACAGAAAGAGTCCAGTATTTGAACAGAAATTTTACCCTTTATTTTGCTGTAAGTTAGTGGTTTATAAATGGATGTCTTAGACTTTTCTACAACTTGTTGCATGTGGGAAAGAATAATGGCTTAACAGAATTTTCTTTTTTATATGAAGAAAATGATCAGGAAAGTTGAAAATAATGATTTCATGCCGTGACTATAATGCAAACACATACTTAACCATCATTGTCTCCTCTTCATATAATAACTGAAAACATCTGTATTGTGCACTGAAACATTATATGCTGCATTACAATTAGAAATGTGCTGAAGTGTTGGATTGGGTGTTTATTTATGGGCCATGAAAAGTAAGATTTTCTGCGCTTCTCATGTACAGCTAAATAGCCATAGGTAGAGTACTGAAAATTTTGGAACCCAGCAGTCACTGTGGGAATGACTTCATTATTCACCGAAGGAGGTTTTTCCAGCAGAGCTGAGTTGCTGACAAACAATAATAAACATTACTGAAAGTTGGAAACAAGAACTCAGGCATGTTGATTCTGACTGTAAAAAATGCTCACGGGGCACGGAGGGCAAGACGCTCTCAAAATGACAAGGTACTACAATGGAGGCATCCCATTAGAGCTGTGCACATACATTTTCTCTATTGACACAGAAGGGTTCTGACAGGCTCAGCAAACAAGCAGCTTCTCCCAGCTGCCTAGTCTTTACCTGTTGCCACAAGTAGTCTAGAAACAGAAATGTATTTTTAATGGGCGCACAAATGTTTCAACGATGAAATACACTCTGGTGGGGACATAGCAAGTGTCTTCTTGGTGTAGCTTCTGAGAGCATTTGTAGCACAAAAGGTATCACTATGTCTTTTTGCTGAAGCACTTGACAATTCATGACCATAGCCTATTGTTTGAGATTAATTATATAATATTTGCTTTGTCTGCCTGATATTTTACTGGTATTTGAAATTATGTGATTGCTTTAAAGAGCTCACTCCACTATTAATTAATTTTGTAAATAGCTACTAGGTTTTTTTCCAACCTGAGCAGATACAAAATGCTCAGTAAGGTTTTCCCTGGAGCTTTGTTTTTCTTTCTCCTCTGACTCTGGCTCAGAGTTTAAAACCAAGAAAGCATAAAGTCCCGGCCCATGCTCATGATGGTGGTGTTCACAAAGAAGGACACAAAGAGTTTGTGGAGCCAGTTTCTCACCGAGCAGCAGAATGAGGAAAATCTACACCAGCTGGGGATTTAGGCTGTGATTGTTATGTGATCCTTGCAAATATATTTACAAGAAAGAACTAATTTTACCAATTGATGACTGAACTAAATGTAATTTAATATTTTCTTTGCCACGGCTGAAGCAATTTGAATGGCTCACATTTTCTCTGGCCATTGGATATGTCAGTTATTTACTGTTTCAGATTTGAGTGCCCTTGGCTCTGCCAGAAATTGTTGGTTGACTTTCAAAGTGGATCCAGATTTCTCTCAGAGAGGTCAACAGATACGCAGGATTTCTGGAAGTGCCCCAATTAAACATGCATCATTTGCACTGATTTTCCACATGATTATCTCAAATAGCCATGGAAAGGCACAGTTATCAATCAGGAGACTGAAGGATTCAGGTCTGTACAACAGAGAAAGCTGAAGACAGGAAGAGAAAGCTCATTTTTCTTTGCTCTCCAAGTGTTTACTGGGGTAGGTAGTTATGGTGGCAAATCAAGTGTAGCTGTGAAGTTAAGGCTGATTTTGTCTATCTTTATAGTGGGAAACCAAAGGGGTTTCAGCCTATAATGCTGGATTCTTTTGAACACAGGGTAGAGGAAATGAACTTTTAAACCAGAGGAATTCAGATCAGATGTCTGAAGTTAAAATAACAGACTGAAAAACAGTTGTTTGCCCTGCCCACAATGTCTTTACAGGTTGGACCCTTTTCTCTAACCTAGTTCTCACTCCAAAAATTCTCAATGGCTTTAGGAGACAGAAAAAACCCTAGGTTTGTCTCCTCTATGTTCATCTCTAAGTTCATCTCCTCTATGGTCTGCCTGTGTATTAGATTCTTTCCTGAGGCCTCTTGGTGGGTCTGTATGGGATCCCAGTCTCTCATCTGCCTCTTGACTCCCACCAGGCTGCTGTGTTCCTCACTAGTAGTGAGTACCCACTTACTTTAGTGAGCTCACCTCTCCCTCGCTTGCACATGGATCACTCTTTTATTATAATTAATATTTTTCCCCTCTCTTCCCTAAGAGAAAGCTGAAAAGATGTGATGATGCAGAACAGTAAACACAGCTGAAACTGGGTGAACAACATGTGACCATCCTTCATTATTTGTACTCGAATCTCAGTGTTGATGGCTGCTTTGAACCAGAAAAGGTGACCAGGAGCATTTTTGTCCCAAAAGATATAGTGCTCGTATTTGTTATTGCTTACCTACATGTAATGAAAAAAGTAAGCCAGAAGCAGAGTCTTAGCAGTAGATAAAGACCTGGAGGGACCTTCTTTCTATATTCTGGATAGTCTGGAAAACAAATTCCAGGTTGAAGTGCTGACTTGCATGATTGTAGTATCAATGCCTCACTAACTGCAGCCCTACAGCTTCAGGAGACTCCTTGCTGCTAATAAATCAGCTATACCTGGCTCCTATTCCATCCAGACACACCGTGGTTGTACTCTGGAAGCCCACTCTGTAGTAGATGGTGGTGGAAGCTCCTTGTCTGTGGTGGCTTAAAATATTTTGAGGGGTTTTTGTGGGAAGGTGAGAAGATGATACACACACATTTTCTCAAAGACGATGCTGAGTGATGTTTCCATCTGCTGTTCTCCCTGACAGGACTTCAGTGAAGATCCAACAGACTGCTGGGAGCAGCAGTTCCTCTAGAGGTACTGCCTTTCCTTGCAGATGCCTGCCTAGATTCCTACTTATAATGGTATGTATATCTACCAAGCTCAGGTGGTTCTGCTTTCCAGGTCTCCTTTTTCATCCTCTTTCACAGCTGGGAAGAGGTCCAACTTGCTGGTTGTGCAACAAGAAAGGTGTAGGTAAAATTTCTAAGAACTGTCCAGAAAATTACTGGTTTACACTATGTTTAGTAATTTAGTATTTGAGATATTTAATAATATCTTAAGCAGTTCAACTAGAGCTAAAAAATGGAATTTTCATGTTAGTAAAGAATTAAACTGATTTAGCCGAGTTTGATTTATGGTGTGTGAGAAGCACAAAAATTAAAATTGTCGACATTGTATTTTTTGTCACCCCATAAGAAACATCCTTCTTTTCTCCATTACTGCAAAGTCTCTATTTGCCTCTACAGAGTGTTATAATACAAAATAGAAAAGTAGATTCTGACCATGAATATTTAACCCATGTATTCACAGGAATCAGCTGGTACAAACCCCATAGCTTAATTGGTAGTCTTAATTATCTAGTTCACATCAGTCCAATTTATGTAACAAAACCAAGCTGCTCCATAATTCCCTGCTAGTATGGGATAGAATAACTCCATCGAACTCAACAGACCTACGTCAGTGTATGCCAGTAGGGAATTTAGCCTTAATATTCCGAGGAGCAATATGGCACATGATTCACTTTGGTTCACATTTTTCCCAAGGTCTTATGTAAAATAATTTTATTTTTAGTTCAGAAGAGAAATGTTTGTACAGACAGAATTGCATGTTTGTACAGACATTCCCAGAGATCCAAAAAGTATCTTTTTGTCTTCAAAAAGTAAAATACAAACCAAACATCCTCAAAAGAGAAAACAAAAGGGCAATTGCTGTGCTTGATCCAGCATCGTATTGGATGCTTTTGTGTTGATGCAGCTGTTCCAGTGTCTTCAGCCTCTGGTGATGGACCAGAGTGAAGCAGGAGTCAGTGGACAGATTTTGGTTACTCTACAATCCCATTTTAGTGTAAGGAAGGAAAACTTTGAACACAACAAATTTTAAGAAATTGATTAAGACAGATTTTTATATAAGACTTTTACCACCCTGAAGTTGCTCAGTTTCGTGCTAAGTTGAGAAGGCTCCTTGGCAGATTTTGAGCAAAGCTTTCGTTGATTCAATGAATTAAGGATCTACAGAAGCAAACAGTTAGGAAACATTAACGATCTGGATTATTGCTTGTCACAGTTTTTTGAGGAGACTTTGGAAATTCTGTCAAAGATTATGAGCTATAGATTAGTTCACACAAAATATTCCTGAAACTGCTGTGTCAGGTCTTCAGAAAATGTTCAAGTCCATGATATTTCTTAAGTAATTATTATTGATGAAGCTAATGATCCTGAAATGAAAAAGTGTTAGTGGTGGAAGCCAAGTTTGCAAAAGAAATATCCATATAATTCCTAGATCAAACTGTACAAAAACATATTAAAAATATATCCATGGTTTTCTCCCTCTAGCTCAATGTGAAAGTTCAATTCTAATTTTGTTTTGCTTTTAAAGTTAATTCTTTAAAAATATGGCATTTTTGGCAAATAAATTTCAACAGAAATGAAACTTGCAGATTTAAAGGATTTGATACAAATTTGTAATCAATTACTATTGTGTTTTGGATAACAAGTTTTATTATTTTTGGAAATACAGGACAGCTTCCAATTTTTTATTATCTTATAAATATACACAGTCACTGTTCATGAATTTGTTTAGGACAGGCTTTTCATTTCTATAAACGTATGATAACTTTTCACATTTCTTTTTATCCTAACTAATTCTAGAGAAACTGTGTGTTACATTTTGCAAAGAAAAGTAAAGAAAAGAAATTTATACTGTTACGTTTGGTCAGCATTTCATTATGCTGGTCAGATACTAATGCTAGGTATCATGAAAAATAGCAAGCAATACTTCCTTTGAAGTCTAGCAAATAGAGAAATAGCATCCAAGGCTTAGAATGCACCAGCTGTAAACACAGTGCATACCCACAGGCAATTACTGCACATTCAGAGTGGCAGTATAGCTTTCTGTATTATTAAATAACTTTCTGAAAACCTAATTTGCAGGGCAGTTTTATGATGTGAAAGGGAGAGGAAGAAGGTTAGGATAAAACTTAGCTTCATTCAACCCTGGTGGCTGTGGATTTCAATACCCATAAATATCTAGAGAGAGCCCTCCGCCTCTGCACACGTCCACGTTAATGTGCACAATGTCACGATGGTCACGAGGCTGAACAGCCCATTAGGGCACTAATTTGATCTCTGGCACACCCTTATTATAACCACCACAACCAGTATTCCCTTGTCAGGAAGCTTCTACACCTTATTTCCCATCTGATGTGAAGCTCAATAAAAATCCCTTAAAAACATTCATTAATCTATTGCATATAAACCAGTTTGTAATACAGATATAAGCCCCAAAGTAGTGCTAATTTCATGATGTTTGTTACTGCTAAGAAAGCCATGTTAACACTGGTGTTAACACTGGTGAGGTGTCAGGAAATAAAATAGGTAAGTAAGTATATCTGTATTTTTATCTATTGAAAATAACTTAAATGTTCTTTTCACTTATCATTAATATGCATAGCACAATCGTGGGCACAATGATAGTTCAGAAGAAAGGAAAGAACACCCAGAAATGCTGCTGAAAATTAAATAAGATAACCCAAATAGAGAGGGCAAAAACACAGTGAGGAAACCTCCTGTCTCTCCTTTCCAGCAAAACCCAAATAGCTGCATTCAGGAAATATTATTTTTCTAAGATGACTGTGGAGGAACCAACAGAAAACATATCCCAAGGAAAACTGGATGCAAGATGTGGGAATAAAAACTGCAGGATTCTTTCCATCAAAACTTCTTGCTCTGTCAAAGTTGTTTTATTCATATTATTAAGTGGCATGATCTGCCAAACAAAAGGAGGTCTGGGAAGCTGGGGAGAGCTGGGAAATGTGCCTCCTACTAGTCACTGTTTGCTTTTAAAATGGTATCACATCTATGGAAGGAGCAGCTGTAGGAGTACTCTTGGAAAGAACCTAAAAGAAGAGTGAAGAGATATTCTATTCAATGTATTTGAGGACTGAGTGGGGAAAAATGTAGTTCATAAGAGGAAAAAAAAGAGAAAAAAGGAAAAAACATATGAAAAAGGATTGAAGGAAGCAAAGCAAGAAACAATGTTATTTATTATGCTTCTTCAAATATTGTATGCATGTAGATGACCAGTCCTAGCAAATACACAATATTGCATCTGCTCAGAATACACACCAGGCATTATTAGAAAAGGAAAATTTGGTGGATGTGGCATCATGTGGCTGAGGAAGGCAAAAAATTCTCATCAAGAGCAGGAGAAAGCCAAAAATTCTCGAGATGTGTTTGCTAGTGTTGCATTTTAGCTCTCCTCATAGCAGTGCAGGTTGACAACAACCCAAATGAACAGCTCTGGCGTCATGCCACGATTCAGAGGAAAGCCTGATAGTTGGAGGCACGCTAAAAACACTGGGCTTGCTTCCACACTCTGTCAGAAGGGAGCTCGGAGGGATGGAGGCGTGGGTTTCCCAAGGCTGTGTGTGGATCCAGGAGTCAATGCTTCATACGTGTGGCTTTAACTCACAGCTCTGGCATGAGATGCTGCAATGACCTCATGGCTGTCCAATGCCCACCACGACAGAGCTTCCCCCTGCCCAAATTGCCCTGGCAACCTCTTTTTCTCATAACATCAGGGACAAAGAACAGGGTGGCAGCTGAGGACCTCCACACAGGAGAAATCCCCAGCTGGGGTTAACCTTTGCTGTACAGTGGTCAGAGTAAATCATATGGTGAAAAATGTCCACAGCAAAGCAGAGGACCTTATCCTTATAAGGATGCTATATTAAGGACTCTTGTCCTATCATATATTTATTTACATACTTGTTATAAATCTTTTTGCATGTATATTCATGCATGAAAAAATAGCAAGGTTTGTATTCCACACAAATAAACATTAACTGTTTTAGCATCATGACCCTCCCCCTACCCCCTCCCAATTCCCCCTCTACCTTTGAGAATAAAGTAATTTTATGCATTCTCTCCTATCCTGGGCATGAAAAAGTAAATGCTGTATTACCCCAACTTAGGTAACCCTTAGGATAATTTTTTAAGCAGCAGGAAACTAGGCTATCTGGCTGGGTAGATAATGATATCAGCTGCTTCCTTCCAAAACAACAGGTGCTTTGGCATAAAACTGTATATCATCATACTGAGATGATGACATCAGTTCATACTTCAGCTTAATTATAAACTACCTCCATTAATCCTCAAATAATTAAACATTTTGTGTATGGTGCAAGGTGAAATATAAAAGCAAAAGGTGCCTAGCTGTTCATCACAGGGTTAAAATGGCAGTTTCTGAATCGTTTGTACTTGTGTCTGCCTATTTTAATGTAAACTTCAAGCTGATTTTAAGCATTTGTTTATATTTTAATATTCCAGCCATGAGGTAGGTAAAAATAAATACTCCTAAAATTCAATGGAAACTTGATGAAATAACAAAGATATATTGATTGAAGTCACATGGAATGTATATGTGCGTAAATATCACGCAGAAAAAACAAAGATGTGAGGGATCAGGCTTTGCACGTACAAGAATAATTGGGGGATAAGTCATGGTTCATGGCCCCATAGCAGAATAAACATTGCAGCATTCTGTGTTTGCACATTTTATGCAAGAAGATCTTAACCTCACATTCAGAAGCAGTACATTTAAATAACATAAGATCTGGACAAACAAGAACAATTTATTGAAACAGATTGATTGAATTTTGTAAAAAAGAAGTATTAATGAAAAGTAATATTAACATAATTGAATTTAATTTCTTTTTTAAATAATTCAGTTCACGCAGTACGCAGTCACTTGAAAACTATACATTCTCTCCTTGCATTTTCACAGTGTCTGTGTATATGTCTATCATTGTTTCAAAACTCAACAACAGATTGCTCAATTTTTGACTTGATATGAAAATTAGTAGACAGAGTGAGAGCTGAATTTGTAGGCTAAAAGAGCAGAGGAGCACAGCAGATAAAAGATTATGTTCTTCTGCCTTTAAAATATAGCACTGACCTTCTTTAAAACAGATGCTATCTTCAGGAGCCAGATGTGTCTCCAAGCAAATTAGTTATAAGAAATACATCCAAGGACATAGCCATTTAAGAATCAATAAATTATGCATTTGTCATTTGTTATTGTGTGAGGCTTACGCTGACATCTTTGACATGAATGAAAGAGTCTCTGTCCACAGTAATAGCATTAACAATTTAACAGAGGTGGTTTTATACCAAAAGAGAAGTGGTTTGAAGAAATTACTGTTTATCACCATGTACATATACACACCTTAATTATTCATTGCCTGTCCACTTACCAACCTACTTCATGTTATGTAAGGTGTGCTAGATTAAAAAGTTAGAGGTCGGGCACGTGTGCTGCACTGCTGCTATTTCTACCCACTTCGACCTGAAACAAAGAAAATGATGCTAACAATTATTTTCTGTTCAGACAACCAAATCAATAAAGTTTTGTTTATTGGCGGCACGTTATGAAAAATCCCTACAAAGAAGAATTTTATTTTTCTAAAAGCAAAATCCATGGTGGAATTTTTTTTGTGGGTTTAGTTGAAACATTTGGATGACCATATGGAACTCTTAGTGGTGCCATGGGACCATGCAGCTATGAAATCTGATCACTATCTCCCTAGTGACAGCTGGAGCCTTTACACCATCAGAAAATTTTCAGACTTCTAATTTGTCATAACTACCTCCTGTGGAAAGAAAATATGTTATGTAGTTAGATACAAGAATCTGAGTCTACAGTACTACACATATCGGCTTCTCCTTCTTTCAGCTTTCAAGATTCAAATTAATTCCTTGCATCTTATGACTCATTGATGCAAGAAATAAAACATACACACAAAAAAAAAAAAAAGAACATATGGGGTGTTGTGAAATGAGGGTTAGCTCTGCTGTATAGTTATAGTGGAGAATGACTTATTTTGAAAAACCTACTTATGTAACAAATGTTGGTCCATGCACTTCAAAGTTTCTTTATATTTAAGCCTTCTCTTGAGTTTTAATCTGTTTAGCAAATTACAGTGTAGCTTTGCAATGGTTTCCATTATTTTTTAATTTTTAACATGTGCATTCTTTCATCACCACGTCAGGCCTGAAAAGACACAAATTTGAGTCACTTTTATTAGAGGAACTCATGGGAGGAGGAGATGAGAGTTCTTTGCCCACTGCAATCACACACTGGAGAGAAAAAAAGCTCTCAGCTGTACCCAGAAAACAAATATCCTTTTGACACTCAGAAATGTAGGTGTCCACCAGGCATTCACTTTGGAAAATAATGGGGAACATCCTTATGTATCTCTATATATCTCTCTGTGGGGGCAAATAATCCAGCAGAGCTGAGAATCACGTCCCCAATATTTGTTTGTTGCATAGCCTTGGCTTGGTTTCTGGTCTCCCAGGGCACTTTCAGAAATTTGTGAGACATAACTCGGTGACTCAGAGCAGGATAAAAATGTAAACATTTGTTATTATTTACTTTTCTATTGCCATTCTGGTATCCTTGCTAGCCAGGCATCAAAAATGCCTCACTTTGGGTATGGATGCTGCTGATTCACACTGTGGGTACTGTTGGTTCATCTTTGTGATGGATGTAGAGAGGAAGTTGGGTGCTGCATATGGAGGAAGCTGGGCGTTGTGTAATCTTCTTGAAAAGAAAAAGATAACTGTTGGGTTAGGATCCTAATCCTAGTGCTGCTTATGACTCTTGAACCTTCAGCTCAAGTCAGTATTTCAAAGTTAATGAGCAAAATTGACAGTAAACTTCTAATAAAGGATCCAACAGAATCGTTCTCCCAAGTCTGATGAAAATCAGTCTTTTGTATCATATCTAACCATTCTGGACAGTATGCAAGAAATCTAGGAGTACTAATCTGAAGCAATTGAAGAAATCTGCAGATTATTTATGACTATTGATTACATCAGAATGCAAAACTGAGGTAGATCCTAATTAATTCCAGACTAATTTTCTGTAAAGGAGAACTGGAAGAAGATAGGCTGTGCAGCCCATGTGACAGAAAAGAAAACACTGGATAAAAGGCACTTACTGTTCCAGTATGAATAGTACAAGACAGTGTTAGGAAGATATTTGCTTACATTACCAGAAATGATAAAAGACTTTCCATTAAAAAACGATGAGGAAAAACTGTGCATACCCTAGGAGAAAGGAAAGAAACGGCAGGGATAGCATCATGCTATGTAGCAACCTGCCACCAGCTTAGAAATGGACAATAATGACAAATGGACACAGGGGATAAAACCCCAAACACACTGTGAAGAGCTATCTTGGGCAGATGCACGACGTGTTGTGTCTATTGCTGACAGTTACCCAAGGTTTCTGCTTTTTCTACACATTGACAGTGTTTGTACTGTATGGCATGCCAATAAAATATTTTGATTTGAAGCTGAGCACTGTAATTGTTTTTTTCTTTCCTTAGGAAACAAACCATGATATGTAGTTTGACTTGGAGCTCATATTTCATGACGTCTCGTCCCCTCTCTATCCTGTTTTTGCAAAGCTTCCTTTTAGTACCAGTGCCATTCCCATATGCCCTGGAGCCCCGATGCTCATCATTCATACCAATTTTAAGGCATATGAAGTACCAAGAGAGGTTGGTAAAAGGAAGAAATTGTGTGGAACATCGACACTTACAGCTGAACATTTTTCATTCACAGAGCTGCAGCTATAGCTACACATTTGGCAGATTAAATCAATGCATTATTAAAGTAGTCTTAGGTCCAAAATGAGCTCAACATGGGTTTGAAATATGGCTGCTCTGGTCTCCTGAAGTCCTGATGTGTTAATCACACAGCCCTTTTGCCATAGTTGGGTGGTTGTTGGGGTGCACTCTGCTCGTTCAGCCTGCCAGGATGCCGGGCAGCAGCACCTCCAGGGCTCAGTCCGCAGGAAGATGCTCCAAGCAGAAATCCTGTGGGGTTTGCTTTTGACTTTTGTCTCAGATGTTACCCTTCTCAGGGTTGTTACCCTGCTTGCCTGCATGTGATTCATGAACTAGTCCCTCATGGATACCTCCAGGGATGAGCACTCCTATATAAAACCAGCCTTGTGTCTCGCTCTTGGCTAGCACCAGTGCCTCGGGCTTGGTCCTGAGGAGACAGTTAAAATATAATTTCTTGCCAAATTATATTCTAATTTTTGATTGCAAACAAAGGTTAAATAAGGGCTCATTTTATCATGTTGAGTTCTTTGCTATTTTTAGTATGCTGGAGTTTTTTTCACCATCGAAATATTTGTTACCTCTTTTTATAGGCTTTTTATATACTTTTTAAATCTTAGCCAGATTTTAAGGTGCTATTCCCCACAGTAAGCTTTGAACAGTTTATTAAAGCTGAGGATCTGGTCTTTCTTTTACCCAAGCCTATTTCACAAGAATATGAAAAACTACTGAACCCCAGTTTACCACTCTTTTTTCCAGCTACAGACAGGCCAAAGTTAAAATAAGACCCTATTTAAATACTAGAGAGAGGAAAGAATCACTGAAGAGCAGTACTTATACATCTGCTTTTTAGATGTTTCCTTAATTTCAACCTGACTGAATAGATGGACACTGATTTATAGTCTCCATGTATATATTGTCTGTTATGTCACCTTTTCTTTGGGTACCTATGTAATTGCTGAAATGCAAAAAAGTGGACTGTTCCTTTTTCTGAATAATTATTAAAAGGAAGAATCATCCAATTGACTATGAATATTCATTTTTCTTCATCTTATTACAAAAGGAGGTTGAATTTTGTGGTTACTGGGGAACTCAGGGCCTTAATCACAAGGAGCAAAAGATTTCTGGAAAAGTAGATAAAATCTATAATGCCTGTTCTGCCTGTTTCTGGTGCACTCTGTGAGCTGAATGAAAACCACTGTAATATTGTTTAATTAATGCTGAATTGCATGATGGCTGGTCTTAGCTCTCTAATTACTATTGGTAGTAGCTCTTCAAATTTTGATTAGTGGAGAGGTGAATCACTATCTTTGATGTGGTGAGGCAGCTTCTGCCACAAATTAAAACCAGGTAGTGAGGCTATAGATTAATTGTGGGTATGAGGAGCAATTAGGACAGTCTACCTCCCCCTGTCTTCTGTCTGAAGTTTGTCGCCCGTGGTAAAGGTCATAGAAATCAAACCTGAATTGTATCATTTTTGGATGAGATCTCTCTCTATTTAAATGCACTGTTTTGGGGGAAATCTGTAGTCATTCTAATTCAAAACATGTTAGATGTCATTTTCTTCCTTGGCAGCAGAAAGAGCAAGTGCCAGAGAGCGATCTGCTGCTGGGGAGGGGCTGGGGAGGCTCCTCGGGCCACACAGGGAACAGCAGCTTCCATCTGGAGAGCACTTGCTGGGGGCTCTCCTGGGGTACTGCTGGGTTTGACTGACTTTGTATTCCTGCAAATGCGTGAAGAGCTGTTTGATAGGGAGCTGAGCAATGACTTCCAGAAGCTGCACTCCTTGGAGCAGTCGGCACAGGGCTGGGTGAGGCCTTGCTGGGTGAGGAGGCCCCAGCCACCCTCCTGATGCTGCAGGTGCCACCCGCACTCACTGCCTCTGCCAGGGGGTCTGCAAAGATTTTGTCCTGCTTAGGTGTGAAATACTGTGCTCTAGTGTGAGATTTTAGGAGCTTTTCTTCATGACAAGTGAGTTTTCCTCGTCAAGTCAGTGCCTGGGTTAGAGTGTTTTTATTTTGAAGGTTTCCGTCTATGGTGTGTCACCATGTACTGGAAAAACAATCTGGAATAACAGGGAAAAAAGCCAATTAAAAATAAAATATATTATTGCCCCTCATTCCTGTTCCTCCAATATGATTATGAATGAAAACAATCTGATTTCAAGAGATTGTAATGTATTCATTTTTCTATGCTCTACCATCTTGTTTTCTCTGTATATGCTGCTCCGTTTTCATCTGCTGCCAGGATTTAGTATTTGAGCTTGGGTTTTTCCTCTATTTATCTCGTCCTCCCTTATCAATTCTAATTTACTCCTTTCTCTACATCCTTTGCTCCTATCCCGTGACTTACTGTCATTTCTTGCCCTGATTTATTAGTGGGAGCATGAGAAAATAGTTTCTTCTGAAGCTGCTAAATATGTCTCTCATTTATTCAGCTGGTGGGAGAGAAAGAAGAAGGAATGAGGTTCAGCAAAGTAGCCTTTGTAACCACAAGATTGTTTGCACTTTACTGCCGGAACATGCTGAGACTTGAAACCTTTGTATGATTTTTATAAGTAGAGAGGCTGTAATTGAACTTTCTTGCTAGACATTAAGAAGAAATAAAATATTAAAATATTTATTTTCTTCTTTTTTTATACCCACAGCTTTTGAAATCATGTGAGTGGGCGCAATTATATAAATCTCTGTGCAAATAATGAGACCCCTGTGAACAATTTTAAAGAGAGCAAAAGCAGCCTTTTGCGTATTCATTTCAGGGAAAAGCAGTCTGGTTGGAACTTTTTTACTGGAGAGTCTCACTCACCTACTGTCAAAACTGCTTTCTTGATGTCCACTTCTGACGGGTGTATAAAGCTGAAACTCTAAACAGTTTAAATAGCACAAGATTTAGGTGAAAAATGAGACACCCCACTTCTGTGTCCTGAGCTTGTCTCTGCTGATAATGAATAAAAAGTATAGACAACCATTCAGAAAAACATGTATCTTCAAGTGCTTTTTCAAATAAAGCTATCTCCTTTAAATCAGAAGAAAGGAAATTATGTACTTTGGCACTGATAGTCAAGCATTTTCTTTTGTAAATAAAAGTGAGAATTTCATAAACACAGTAACACCAACATAATCAGCACACAGAGCTTTGGGTGCAACAAACTACCAGCACAAAAATAACTGAAAAAGAGACAAAACTGCATGATAGGAGTTGTTGCCATCTCAGTGATCCTAGAAATAAAAAGGAATGAAAGCAGGTGAAAATAAATGAAAACAACAGTATGAAGAAATGTATAGGATTGTATATTTATATAAAAACTATGTTTATATAAACGTAAGTAGAAAACACCATATGGCAATAGAAAATGTGCCACCAAATAAGAGAAAAGAAATAGCAGCTAGCAGCTCTTATTTCTGGATAGTTCAGCAAGGGTACAATGACAAGGACCTGCACGATACCAAGGGAAGAGGAACTCGAGTCTGTACACATAAAGACCCTTGTTTTCTATTGAAATAATGTTTGACAGAAGAAAGGCCAGTTATAACCATTAATCTGGTTCAATTTTACTACAATTTATAGCCCATGAGAACAAAATAAGTCTATTGAAGTACATGACAGCAGCAGTACATGAGTTCGTGCTTAAAAATATCATTCTCAATGTTGGGACATCTGGGCAGCCAGATCTAATCGTATTTCTTTTCTCTGCCAGAACTAGAACATCTGACATTGGAGTTATTTGTTCAGACATTTCTAAACAGATAGTGCCAGATAACTAACTATAACCAAAATCTTTCCTTTTTTGACATTATTTGGACGTGTCTCCAGTTCTAAAAATCCTGTCATTGTTAAAGAAAAAAAAAAAAAAAAAGGCAGAAAGAAAAAGGCATGTTACGTGTGAACAAGAGCCCCACAGCCACATTTCCTGCTCCACTTTTGATCCCCTTTGTGTTGCCTGTGAGGTGTCTGTTTACAGCTGCTTGGTGGAGGATCCTCCAGAGGTGGGGAGGTCTCAGAGAGGCCAGAGGGATGGAGCTGAGTCCTGTTCCCAGCCTGCTCCCAGCTCCACAAACCCTGCCCAGGCCATGGAGAGAGCAAGGCAGCTTTCTGCTGACCAAACCCCCTCTGGCCTCCCCCTCTCCCTGCCCGTGCAGTGTGCAGGGGCTGAAAGGTGGAGGATCAGCACCCTGGAACTGCACCCTGTGCCCTGCTCCTGTGGCTGGGCTGTCCCAAAACCCTGATGGCGTTCCTAGGCTGCCTGTTTGCTCTGCCACTTCCTCCAAGTCACTTTCTGGGTTTAGACCATTTTCTTCAGCCCGTTTGTCTTATCACACTTCATGTTTTCCTGAAAGAATTTAATGGAGTGTGGGAGTTGTCATAATAATCTCCCAGGTTCCACATTTATTTTCCTTAGCTTGCAGGAATGTTAAGGCCAACAGAGAGAAAACAGAACTTGATCTATTTAAATAATGCTTAGTATAGACACGTTTTGATGCACGTGGAGAGGAAAGAGACAGGTGAAAACCAAGCAAAGTGAAGACTTGTGGAACACTCCCTCTCCACAGCCTTGCCACATGCTGGTCATTAATAGATTTCACTGATATTTCATGGCTAGTTGTCTAATTCTGTGGCATTCAACCTACTCTTAGAAGTGTATTGTATACAAGTTTAGTGTGATTTTCTTCTTTGTTAACAGTATTGGAAGTAGTTTCTGGTTTATAGTATTCCAGGGCAGACTATTCTGAGAAATGTGAGTTAGCTCTTTGAGAACATTTTACAGTGTCATCCAAGGTGGATATACAAATTTTGGACTTAATTCTTTAAAAATCTGAAAATTGCAAAACTTTGTAAAGTTTCTTAGTAAGATATGCTCATTTTTCAACCCATTCTAGTATTTACTCACATTCAAAATATCCATCTGGTTTGAAGAAAAATGTAAAGTGAAAATGAAATGTTTTTCTTTTTTGAAAAGCTCCATTACCCTAACTGTTTTTATCACTGGTGAGAATTTTTCACTCAGCTTCCTACACTTTGGGTTGGACCAATGCCAGAGCCCACTTCTATATGTAATATATATTGTGAGTATTCAGAATAGCCTGTTAATTAAGAATCAGGGAGGTGTTGTAGTCAGACTTCCTTCATGGAAAAGGAGTTGGCAGCAGAGATGCCTCCTGAAGCTGGTTCAAAGGAGGCTTCTGGATGATGGAACCAGAGAGAGAAAGAGGCACCTTCATGGCTTTCGAGTTGAACAGAAGGTCTCGTGATGTATGGAGCTGTGTGTGATGGTGACGTTCCCTGTGGCTTGTTTTCTGCTTACAGATTAATTTGCTTTATGTTCATCTGTCTGGCATGTGACAGTTAATTCATTTTCTCCTCAAACAGAGGCTAAAATTCTGCCATATGACCTAGGGTGAAATCCTGAACCAACTGAAGTAAGGAGAACCTTGCCCTTAACTTCAGCGAGATCAAGATTTAATCCTTATTCTTTACTTCTCTGGGGCCAAGCTTCATCTAAATACAGCCCCCTCAATTTCACTGGGATACAGAGTGAAAGTCAACTTAGAATTGAATGTGCCAAGATCTGTAGTCTGCACTCACTTAATAGTGGCTCTACAAAATTTATAGTCAATTCACAGACATTTTCCAGAACTCTATATTTAGTGCTTTAGTATGTAAATGTATTATTCAATGATATTTTCTCTTTTTGCTGGGGAAAAACAAGATAAAATTAATTTTAAAAGTAGTATGTTGGAGTACAAAACCAGCTGAGGCAATGGGAGAAATATAAAAAGTATGCTAAGCCAATTGGTATTTTACAAGATGTTCTAATTTGGCCCAAGGATTTTAGACTACTTTAATCAGATCACAGCTGGGCCCTTTTCTATGAATAGCCTTTTTAGGTTAATTATTATAAAATCTCTCTGGTCTATTATAACTGAGGAGATAGCACATTCTGTAAATGAAAGTGGTAGGCTGATAAGATACATTTTTTTGGCATTAAGTAACCATGCCTATCTTAATTACAATAAAAATCTTTCAGCTGAAGGCAGGTTGACTTAACTAACAAGCAATTAAAACAGGTGAAACTATCTTTGGGAGGCGACACTTGGCCACCTGACAAGAGTAATAAGATCTTCCCATCCTTGCAGCCTGTTTTCAGAAACCTTGAAACACAGGAGGGATGTAGTGACTGGATGTAGATAAATGGTATGTGGCTTTTTCTTTATATAGCACAGTATTGTTAGATTTACTTTTTTTAAGGGGTGAAAGGGAGTACTGTTGTAGTGCTGGCATCAATATTGCGTTTTCACCTTCATTTATATCTACAGTAGTGACTAGGAAGAATAACCATCCAACCTTTTAATGAAAATTTCAGGTAGGCCTACAAAAAAATCAAGGCTTCTCTTACAATGACAAAACTTCATCTTAAAAAACCCACTGGTGATCTGAAACAGGTATGGAGTACTCAGGGAGGAGAGGAACCCTAAGAAGCACTTTTTCTGAAAAAAATGGGGAGATTTGAGGGAACACGAGGCCTAAGTTTGAAGGTGATGTGGCAGTGAAGATTTGGAGCCTTATTGGACAGTGAAGCTTCTCTTGTTGTGGTCCTGTGTGAGCAGCTCAGAAATGTACCTGACTGAGAGGAATGGCTCAGGGAGTTGCAGCAGCTGGTTTAAAGTTGTTAGCAAAGTTCAAATAAAGTGTAAAGCTCGGTGCTTGCAGCATTTGGTTAATAGCAGGCCATTCCAGCATTTCGCAAATAAAGTATGTCTTGTTTAGGATTTCTAACACAAAGCAACACAGCATGAACCAGAGCAGGGAATACATTCCAGATGACTAAAAAAATGAAAAATAGCGTGGTAAGCAAAGATGAGGCTATGACTAATCAAATTGGCTAGTGGAGACTATTATAGTGCATTAAGTACTGAAATATTATGTACCAGAAGAAAGCTGGCAGGGCTGAATTAGTAAGGATGAGTCATTTATTAAAACTCTCAGGAAGAGGAGGTAAGGCAAAGGGACATAAAGTGAATGGAGCATAAAAATTTTT
Source organism: Daphoenositta chrysoptera (assembly GCA_013397915.1). Classification (NCBI taxonomy): domain Eukaryota; kingdom Metazoa; phylum Chordata; class Aves; order Passeriformes; genus Daphoenositta; species Daphoenositta chrysoptera. The sequence goes on along the minus strand of VZRO01000327.1, from coordinate 64,848 downwards.
ATGAAAATGCAATTAATCTTAACACTGAAAAAGGACAGCAGAGCCTTCTGTTTTCAACTTCTGCTTTGCTACTGTGGATCAAGACACTTTATCCTGTTTTATTTTTCCTAAACAAGTAGGAGGAAAATGAGCCCAGTCTCCCAAAACTATAAAAGTGGCTTTGAAATCTTGAAGTATGAGTAAGTGATATATGATTCCCTTGCTATGTCTGTTTTCTGATTTTGGACCTCATAAATACAACTTTTTGAAGTGGGTGCTAATCTTGCCATCACAAACTGGTGATTAATAAACTGAAGCCACGGAGCTGGCAATGCCAGAGCAGTGGTGACTCAGCCAATTAAGTCCTCTGATCTTCCTCCTTACTATGATAATAATGGGCTCACAGTGAAAAACTAATAAGTGATGAAGAAATTTGCAGTAATGTAAATATGAGAATGAAACATGAGGATGATGCCCTATGAGAGCCCCTGTGCTGGTGGGACTGGTGCTCCCTTCTCCCCTGGCATCCCCAGGGATGCCCAAAGCAGCCCCTTTCAAAGCAGTGCTGAGACTCTGCTCCCAGCACTGACTGATGGGGGCTGCAGGTGGGGAATTGGTGTGTTTTGATATTTGGTAGCTCAGCCACAGCTGTTAGCTGAAAGAATTTAGTCTTGGCAAACTGGTGGGGACTTGGGCTATTTTGTCTCCAAGACAGAGTCTTGGCTATTTCTGCAAGCACTGCCGTACATAGTATTTCATATTATCCTGACTGGTATCCTTGTAGAGAAGGAACTGAGAAACTGATACCTGGTTGAGGTCTACTCTGTGTAGTAATACCACATCCCATCTCCTAAAAACAGGCAAGACTGAGTACTTTTGAAGAGGGCAACCTGCATCAGACAGTGATGAATCATTCTCTGGAACACTTTTTTCCCAACCCCTTCAAGGGCTTATTTATTTATTTTTTAATTGCAGATGGTGAAAGACACAAGTAGCACATACTTTTGATCTGCAGGTAAATGGATTGGAGTTTTGGAGGAAACCAGTAGAAGCACTAGGACCCCACCCACGCTGTAGGAGGCTGTTCTTTGTTTCTCAGCTCATTATTAGTGTTTAGGGAAGCAAAAAACAGAAAGATTGAACTCCAACCTCAGACAGGAAGAGAGAATTTACTACTCCATCCAATAGATTCTGTGCAACACAATTAACAAGATAACAATATATTTCATCTGTCAGAAATGTTTATCTTCTCACTAATTAACAAAGCAACGCCACATTTTAAAAGGAATTGTAGCTCATGAAAAAGCTTGCATGCACAGATGCCCTGTGCAGGTTTGATCACTCAGTCTGCTCGGGAGATGGGTGAAGTGCAGGACAAGGGAACACGGTGACATTGCTTCCCCCTCTTCCGCAGTCATTACCTCCCTCGCTGCAGTCTTTTGTTTCCAGTTGCTGGAAATTTGAAAGGGTGGAGGGAACTGCTGCAGTAGGCCTTGCCCTTGCCCTCTTTGTTTCTGCTAGCCTTAATTAACCTCTCCCTAGGTTCACCAAATTTGTGATTAGAAATTTTTTTAAGTCGGGCTTATGCTCACTAAGCAGGTTTTCTCATAGCTCTACTTGAAACCCCATTATTACCATTTTGAATGCTGCACTGTTCATTCTAGAAACCCATCTTAGTAATTTATCCCATATCTCTATTTTCCCCTCATGGAAAATACAATTATTTTAATTCTTCTAATTGTTTTTCATTTCCTACACTCCAAATTTGTCTCTTTCCCCCAGGCATCTCTTCATCTTAGCTCATTGACTGGAAAGGCCTTTTTGGCTCTTTAGTTCCTTATCTCTATTCCAAATGGACTAATATTGTTCAATGAAAAAAATAATTTAATTTGTTATTTCTTTCATCATGCCAGTTGCAAAATTGGCAGGCTTCTTAGACAATTCTTTAGATTTGGGGGTGCTAAGCACCTCTCAAATTGAGATGTCAGTTTTAATGGAAAGTTATGTGGAACTTTGGATAAGAATGAGCATTTGAAGAGTAACACAGGTATAAACCTGCCCTGTTGTTCTACCCTACACATGGCACAAAATGTAGAGCACCTTCTTGATTTGTACAGGAATAACTATCCTGTTGTTCCACAGCTCCCATGGAGAGTAATCAGAGCATTATATTCTCACTTTCTTTATTCTTCTAGTTATTTTGTTTAATCTCATGTAATAGCCAATTAAATTGATTTGCCTTCAGAGCTGGGGAAAAATATAAATAAACCTGGCAGAAGAACAAAGTGGGAAGAGCAGAGGCTGGAGTCACAGAGATGTCCTGTGTGAGCAACAGGAAATCAATTGCCATATGGCCAGTTATAAATAGGGCCATCACACAGCCTCATTGCCTTTGACAGGTCCAGGTTCTCTGCTCAAGGTTTCTGTTTGCAGACTTTCTTACTTTTGCTCACCTCAGACAGCTCTTTTAGGCAGAGAAGGAAGAGGTTTTGTCGGAGGTTCTGGAACCAGTCACTTCTGTTGTGCTGGGAGTAAGAGCGAGCTGCTGGCAGCAAGGAGAAATAAACTGCTGGTGGCACAGGGCAGGAGAGGACCATCACCTGAAAAAAAGGATGGAGGTCTTAGGGCAGAGTCCCCAGAAAGGCCATATTTGTTTAGAGATGACATCTTTTTACTTGTAGAGATCCTTTCCTATTGGACATTTTTGCTCATGGTTGCCAAACCAGGGTTGTAGCAGTCTAGCTGGGCATTTGTGTCTTCAGCTGTGCTTCTGTATGAAAAAATACAACAGTTGTATTCTGGAAAGTGGTTTGGAGGAAAGTGGAGTGAGTCACACCATCACACAGGCTTGGGGACCCAGAGACAGGGCTAATGCCAGGGTGCAAGGTGATGTTTCCAGCCAGGGAAGTCTGCTCCTGGCAGCTGCACCTTCCATGTGCTTTCCCTGGCATAGCTGTTTTTTTTTCCCAAGGTATAGTAGTCCTGCTTAAGATGGAGAGGTGAGGTATTGCGAGTGAAAGCAAAAGAAAAGATAATTATAATGGTGTGGTAAACACAAAGGTCAGAAATGGTGATCTTTTGTCCCTAGCAGCTCAGCGCTGAGTAGGTGTTTCCAGGCCTGCAGCTCAGATTGAGTGAACGGCATTGCCTCGGTCCTTTGTGTGAGAGCTGCTGGATTTGGCTCCTGCGGGCACAGCTAAGTGACCAGCTTAATGGGCAGGACAGGCAGGTGCAGTTCTAGGCCTTTGAAAACTGTCAAGGTTTATTAAACTTTACAGCTTTTTGTGCATTCTCTTTATTTTCTACATAGCCCCGGTCTCGTTATTTTTCCTTTGGCTCACACATGACTTTTGTTGATTAACTGAATATCTGGATGTCAGGGAGGCTTCGAAGTGCCCTTACACAAATGGTCACAGGGTCCTACTTTCAGAGCTTACAAGCAAGCTCTGGCTTTTCTTTTGTTGAGTATCTTGGAATGCAATCCCTGCTTGGAGACTTGAAATGGAATTACACCCACTATATCATCCAAATTTGTCATATATAAATATAGATGTTGAGATGATTAAACACATTAGCAATTTTCAGTGGTTCTTTAATTTCATCATTCATTATTTTTATTTGATGAACCACTTTCTTATGAAACTTATTAAAATGTTGGTATAAATCTATTCCAAATTCCCCTGATGACTATGTTTATACCAAATGATATACATAATGATCTGCTTTTGAGACTGCATTAGAAATGTGCACTGGCTTTTCAGTTTGTAAGAGGCTGTGTATCGCTCCCATAAGGAATAATGACGAAGATTTCCTTTTTACATTAGGGAGCTGCAGCCACTCAGGCATGGACCCTGCCTCGCTGCCAGTCTCACCCAGGGCTTAAAGGCTCCCCGGGTGTCCTTAAGGGTTGGGTCGGGTCCTGCAGCAGCTCCTGCAGCAGCCCTCCCTCAGCAGGTCAGAAACACCAAGGTGAAAGGACACGCAGTGGGCAGGGTCTGTCTGCTGAATTCTTGTCTGGTGCTGTGCTCCTCTCTGTAATCAGGTACCTGCAGGAGCTGATCTTTCAGCTTCCTTTCCATCCCAGCTCCTTCCAAGGTTGCCTTGCTCCCTGCACCGACCACAGAGAGAGCCTAGATTGAGGTTAAACTGGTTTGAGGTTAAACACCTAAGTAATGAGACATTAAAGTAAAATTAATTGAATCCCTCCCTGAGGGATTTTGCAGCTCTCTTGACCATCAACAGCTAGGCTGGGTAGAGATAGGGACTCCACCCCGTCTTTGGATTTATACATTTACCTATAAAAACAGATTTATTTGGTTTCTTTTATACCTTTACAGTCTCACGAAAAGCACTTGGCTTTCAGATGTTTGCTGAGCAATATAGTGAAGTGTGCAATTACATCTCAGATTGAATTTAAATAATAAATAACAAAAATAATAATTGATATCAGTGGGTAAGTGCTTCAGGTCTTACTTTATTTATAAACAAACCCTCATCTTTCTGAAAACAAACTAACAGATGCCTAAAAGCTTCTGCTAAACTGGATGATCACGAAAGTACGTATTTTTTCCCCTTAGCCTTCATAGATTTGCTGAGCTATGAGTTTTAACTTTATCTTTAATGGTATATTACTAATTTTTCTCAATTTAATTTTGTTTAAATTCCTTCTTAGAGACATAAAAACTTCTGGCACCTGCAGTACAGTGCAGCATGGAATAGGGTAATTTAAACAATTCCCCAAATAAAGTATTCCTAACTACATCTTTGGCAACCCCACTTTGATCAAGTCTATCAGAAAACTGATTCTATGCAATTAACAGGATGGAAATATCAGTCTAAAAGGATCCACTATATGGCAAAGGTACAATGCTGGTGTCATGTCTTTCTGGTTTGTGATGTTGAACTGGTTGCTCTATAGTCAATGAAGCATCCTCCACAACATTTCTAAAATTTACTGTGTGAAAATACGGGTTGTTTCAAGTGCATCTGGTTTTCGCAACAAAAGTAATTTTTATTTTGACTCTTAACAGATTATTTATAAATGGTTTTGTTAGAAGAATCACTTAGTAATCTTGCAGACAAGATACTGATCTTGCAGATCATCAGGTTTTCAGAGTGGAAGAGTGATGTCTTCTGCTCTTACATCAGCTATTGTGCCCTCCCATGAGTCATGCTGACAGCTCATATAGCCGGGCTGACCACATATTTTAAAGGAAAAAGATGTTTCCTTGTAAATATTTTTACTACTAATTTGCTGTATTGCTGCTGAAAAGTTGCTGATGAGTATCCAGAAAAGAATATATTTTCCTGGTAATGAAGTGGTTTTTAACTCCCTGTGCTAATACTTTTCCTCACTATTTTTTCTCCCTTTCCTTCTGGCCATATGATAGGAAAAAAACCCCTTGTTGCAATGTCTGAGTTGTGTATAGAATTGTGTGGGACTTTTTTTGCTTTTGTTTTCTTTCCTTTCTCGTGAGGAAGTGTAGATGAGGAGGCCTTTTGAAACATAAACTCAGGGAAGTAAGCTAAATCAGTGCTAACATCATTATATCAATATAACCGAAAAAATCATAAAGGTCCTGTTTTAATAATAGCTCTCTAAAATCCATGCAATTTAAATGGAGCACAAACTCTGCTTTCTTGAGGCCAGAAGCAGTGCATATGAATTAGGAAAAAGAAACGCCAAGCAGACTTTTATTAAACCCTATATGTATTTGTCTTGTAATTTGTTTTCTGTTGTCTTTCTAAACATGTCCACAAAGGCACTTAAAAACACCCCTGAGCCGTGGGTTATAATGGATTGAGTGAGGATTACTGAGTGAGTCTTGTATAAAAATGAATGTTCTTAAAATATCCACCTTGGAGAGTAAAAAAGAAAAAGCTCCCTCTCTCTCTCGGGAGTATCCTCTCTAATTATTCATAATTAATAAATAAACAAAGAACTCTGTAGTTCTACATCAAGTAGTTATTAAAAGACTCTTAGAACTAAAAAGACTTCCTGGTCAGAAAGCAGATATCCAGCTGTGCTAAAAGAATGTAGCACTGAATCCAGAGGAATTTCTACAGAGCTTTTTTTTTTTGTGTGTTTGAGTTCAAGACAGATAATTTAGGACTGGAGCATCACCTTTTAAGTGTTTTGAAGCACACAGTTTCACCTAAGTGATCCAATTTGATCCTGAACTTTTAAGGTGAAGCTCCTGATTTCACGGCATCAAGTGGAAGATGTCTTGGTGTAGGCTTTGATTAACAGCAGTCCTTGTGGTTTGGGCAGAGGAGATCAGGCTGGGGCTGTGGGTAGCAGGGCAGGCTGGAGGAGTTCACTGGGTATTTTTTCAGTTAGATCTTCAGAGAGGACTTGACAAAATGCAGACAGAGGTGGCCGGGGACCAGAGGCCAAGGCGTGCAGAGCCCGCTGCATCGCTTGGCACTGTGGGACAAATGCAGCCTCCGTGGGAGGCAGGAGAGCAAACCTACCTTTCCTTCTGTTGACGGGTTGTAATGCCAAGAAAAAGCTTTTTTCTTTACTGACTGTGGCTGGAAGTGTGTCACTGCAATAGGTGGGAAATGGTCCTATGCTCTCCCTGCAGACGCTGCCTGCTCCTGGGGCATCCCTGTTGCAGCACAGCTCTCAGTTCCCCTCTCCAGAGCTGACTGGCTCGGGCTGCCTGTCCTCTTCCAACACACCCTCCAGGGAGCCCAAATGTTCTGTGTACTCTCATGATTTGCTGTAAATGTCCCCTGTTTTGTTTGCAGAACCCCTTCTCAGCTGTAATCACCTCAGTGTTGCCAAACAACTGGAATAAGGGGTTATTCAGACTCCTGTCCCTGCAGAATAATAACTGTTAGCTTATTTGCTGCTGTGCTGGACCTTCCAACCCCTACACAGCACGGTGGAGAACTAAGGTTTTCTTTATTGATTCAGACACTACTGTTTTCTTTTTTGGATTGTTATATTGAACATTCCCTTGATATTCTTTGCTTTGTTATTACTTATTTCCACAATAAATAAGCCCTTGGGATTTCTGTAAAAATCGATCATGTACCAGGCAAAAAAATAGCCGTTGTAGACAATAAAAGACATAGGAACCATTCAGTGAAGCAACACACCCTTTGGCCTGAAGATCTTGCTTTCTTTAGAACATATTTTTTCTCTTTCACCTGGATTGTGCTCAAACCAGATTATTGAACTCTGAAGTGTGATTTTCAGTTCAGGTGCCAAGAAATGTTTGTCCCAGCATTGCAATGTTTCAAAGAACATCAATAATGCCAAACAAAGAATATAAAAAAACCAAACATGACTTTATGTATTCCCCCTTCCCGAATACCCATTTAATCAGAGTGAAGACTGATGGACTTATGAGAGCCACCAGCAATTAAATAAAGCCTTCTTGTAGGAAAAAGGATAGGCACCCATTGAATGCAAGAATGATTTGAATGTTTTTGCTAGTTAAGACAGGTTTAGAAAATGCTGGACACGAATCAGTAGTAAATCCAGAAAATTCTTTTTTTCCTGGAGAAGTACTGAGCAGTGTGTACTGTTCCAGTCTGATACCCATAAACAGTCATGACATGAAAAATATACATGAAAAGAGAATAATGGAGGAAGTCAGGGATGACATTTCAAGCATTGGAAGCTTTTTCCTTTTCTTTTAAAAGAGACCTTTAACATAGGCCTGCTAGACCTTTGTTTGAGAACAATGCAATTACACATCCTAGAAACACCTGTTGAGAGGAATTTATTGGTACTTATGGAAAGAAAATTGAGGAGATGAAGGTGTTGACCTCTCTTATTAAAATTGGCTTAGTAGTGTTTCCACCACCTGTTACTACAACATTTAATCAGTATTTTTAGATTGGAGTAGGAATTAGATTAGTACCAGATGTTTCCAAACTTTGCAGTTATTCTAGTCTTTAAATCAGACCTCCTTTAGAAATCATTAAACAACATAGCTCAGTACCTTCAACTTTGTTAAGTTCTGAGGAGAAAATTTACAAGTTACTGTCTCCTCATACAATCAAAGACAAATTGTCAAACAGATCTGAAGGATCTTCTTTTGAGCCTGGCTATTTATATACCACAGTCCTCCTCAGGAAAGCAGTGACACGGTAGGATGATGAGTCTGAAAACTCAACAGAGGAAATACATGTAAGCACTAAAGGTCAACTTAATAGTTTCAAAGAGAAAAACCTTGTCACAGATGGTGAAGAAAGACTGACAAGATTTAAGAGTGTGGTTTAACCAGGCTGTGCATATGTGTTAACATCTCTGAGAATCCAACTTGTTCCTTTAAGACAAGCGTACTTCCACAAGCTGTCCTCCACGAGGGAGGTCCTTCTTCCCAGCCCTTAAACGGTCCCAGAATTACTGCTGAGAGCCCAAGTGCCTTCTACGTGGGCATGCTTCCCTTCCCTGTGGGAAATGGAGCAGGGAGAGGCAGCGTGGATCTGGCACACACACACACCCCATTCTCACCATCCTGAGCTGTTCTGATGGATTATGGATCAAGTGCACAAACACAAAGTGGTACCTACCCCTACATGTGGTGGATGGTGTTTGGAGATGCTTCTGAAAGGAAATAGGAAAAAGGTTCTACAAGGATACTTCTGACAGTAGAGCAAAATTTGCCTCCCTCTCTCCCAAAAGCAGCTAAGATGCAAGTGCATGCATTCCAGTCAGCTCAGGATCCCTCATAATCCACAGCCCTCCTATAACGAGGGCTGGCTGAAAAGGGGAAAGGCAGAAGGAGGCAATGCAAACCCTGGCAGACCTCGTGCTGCCAGCCCAAAGCTGACATCCCTCATCCCACAGCTGCTTTGAGGCACGAGAGCTGGAGTGGGCTGGCAGTCTGTCATCTGTGAGAACAGTGTTTAGTCCAGGCTTTGATCCTAGCTTCCCAAAGACAGTTATTAATAATGAATAATTAATTACAGTTCCTGTGAGATGCAGGTGACTGCAGGCTGCAGGTTGTGTCACACAAAGGACAGGAGTGGTCACCCTCTGTTTTGGCAGCAGAAAATGCCTGTTGTTTTTAATGCCTGTCAGAGCCTGGCAAGCCTCACCTGTGGTGTGGTGTAGATTATGTTTAACAAGCTTTGCAGAATGAATTTTTTCTTTAAAGACTGAGAGGCGCTTGGGAGGTTGTTTTCTTTCAAATTAAGGCACTTTCACTTTGCAAGGGAAGCAAAAGAAATATTCGTGCCTAAAATTCTTATGTTCTGGGTCTTGCTGTTTTTTCTTTATTTGGGCCACAGTATGTTGAAATAAGAAATACATGGTCATGGAAAAAGTTTTATTTTAACCATGACAAATACTTTTTTATGACTTGCTCATGTGAAGTATTTTCCTTCTCCTGCTGCTTTTAAAGTGGACTTGAATTTCCTTTTCTACACATAGAATAATAAAACAATATAATACTGCAACCGTATCAAAATGTGTCAGGACTAAAACAGGAAGTAGTATATCTTCACAGTTTCCATTTTAAGGGAAACTAGAAACAGAAATGTAGAAGGACTGAATAAATGTGCAAAATACAAGAATGATTATTTTTAATTTCATGTTAAAACAATAAGAAACTACTTTGTTCATCACCATGCAAGACTAAATGAGAATAGGTAGAAGTGTGTTCTGCCGGGGGCCACAGGGATTTATACTATATAGGAAATTACTTACACCTTTATTTTTACAAATACTTCTGAAAAGATCATTTTTTTGTTGTTGTTGTTAAAAAGCAGAGCAGTAAGGAGTAGTGTTTGAAAGAAAAAGAAAATGATTTCGTATCTATCTATCTACATCTTATGTATCTCCTTAGTTTTTTCAGATACTGTTTTACCTTTTCCTTGTTAAAGGTTGAAACATTAGCGGTAATGTCGCAGAAGGGAGTCACGCAACTTTAAAACAATATGCTGTATCACGGCAGTTCTTGTTTAGAACCTGTCAAAGCTGACTGAAGTTACCAGGAAAATTTCATGCTGTCAGTGAGAATGGATTCATGATATTACAAGGAAGATTTCTTCCTACATAAAGCAGCTACGGATTCTTTAACTGTAACTGGGCAGACTGTTCACAACCAAGAATTAATTTGATCTTGGATTCAGCATGCAGTATGGCTGGGCCATTTGATGACTTGTATTTTTCCTGAATGCAGGATTTGGTATTTTTCTTGTTGATTAGCTCCTCTAACAGCTGAACAACATGTATGTAAGCAAAATTTTATTTTATTTTGAGAAAATTCTCTGCCTGAACATATTTTTCTTTGATATGTCCCGAATCAAAGCTTTCCTCAGGCAAACTTTTCTGATGAGCTAATGGAGGTAACACATGAACTAAAGAGACTCAGCTCAAACTTATGAGGAAATTGTTCAGCTCTCCCTGCCATTCCCCCCACGTCTCTTGGTTCAGTTTCTTGATGGTACTGGTATGTAGAAGTCAGTAACAGAATCTTCCAGACATTAATCTTTGTCTTTAGTATATCTTTATGAACTATTTAATGACCCGTTTAAATTCAATTATATTGGTTCTGTTAAACACAGAGACGTTTCCCACTAAAAACTTGGCTAGAACTGATAGACACTGACAAACTGCTATGATAGTATATTTTGAGAGACCTTGGTGTCCTAAATTATATATTTCCACTTAGGGAATTGTTCAAGAGAGCAGTAATAGTGTAAGCCCATAGAGTTACAGTAAGTACATCCATCGTGTCTGAACAGTTGTATTTAGTAAAGCTCTATTCCCAACTTCAGAGAGCTTTCAAGATGTTTTCCACTTGGGTGACTGCTTTGTTTTGTGAGTTTTAAAGATCCTCTTATTAGTTTAGGGAATTTAAAACTAATGTTAAACCCCAAACTGTAAAATATTGTATCAAATATTTAGAGAGGCGTGAGCTGAGTTACATGGAGACATGTAGTAATATTTCTTACACAACACAGAACAACTGTTTTGGCACCACTGTTAAATGGAGGGTCACAATATTTTACACAAAATAACCAGATTTTAGGAATATGTTTAATTTGACTTTGGATGGTAAGACTGTACAATAATTTTTATTTTACCTTGCCTAATTTTAGCAAGACATGATTTCATGCCATGTAACTATGTCCTTTACAATATAAGAGAAAAAACCAGAAGTTTCATAAATTAATTGATGCAATTAATTTTTTTATAAAAACCTGAAATTATTGGAAATATGGAAATATCTGTTCAGTGACTCAGTAGGAAGCTGGCCACAATTCAGCTCCAATATATCACACATAGAAAGATAACCCTCATTCTACCCTTCTCCTTCAGTGTACCAGAGAAGGGGAAATAAATGTAAATGGCAGAAATACTTGGATATTTTTCCTAACAAACTACTTCTTACCAGAAGCACTGAGGGTTTGGTTTTTTTTCCAGGTAGTGTTTGGACAGCAGGTCTCCATGACAAGTAACAATGACTTGGGAAGAAAAATGGCATAACTACAAATGTCCTTCCTTCCCTTCCTCCTTCTCCCCCCAGCTCCTCCTGCTGATCAGGTGCCCTATGGAATGGGATATTCCTTGGATCAGCTGGGATCAGCTGTCCTGGCTGTGTCCTGTCCCTGTCCTTGTGCAGCCCCATTCCCCTCGCTGGTGGGCGTGGGGCAGAAAAGGCCTCGGCTCTGTAATCCCTGCTCAGCAATAACTGAAACGTCCCCGAGTCATCAGTGCCATTTCCAGTGCAGATCCAAATCACAGCCCCACGCCAGTGCTATGGAAAAAATTAACTCTACCCCAGCCAAACCCAGCACATATGGCAAATTAATTTTTGATTGGCAGCTCTGAACGTTTGGGGTTATTCCCTGGTGAATAAAGCCTGCAGCTGCTGTGGGCCACCTGAGCAGGAATGGGGCTCTTGGCCAGTCCCACCCCGAGCTGCCCTTTGGGGACAGACTCCAGAAGCCTGCTCTCTGCATGTCCCCAGTCGGCTGTTTGCTGAGATAAAATGTTCCCAAAAAAACAGTAGGAAATTTCTGCAAGTGAGGAAAATCCCTCTGGTGGACACCACCTCTGTGTCCCTTGTTCTCTTGGAGCTAATGCTCCTCTGTGCCAGCTCATCTTGAGCCTGAGGTAGCATCTGAGAGCTGGGCCTTGAGAAGGGAAAATGCATAGCAGAGGTCTTTGTTTTTACCCCATTCCCTGGTTTGGGTTCCCTCTTTCGTTTTGGGTAGAACTGACACTGGACCAAAGGTTACCCTGTGTTCTCATGTCTCTGGCACGAAGCAAAACAGCAAATGGCAGCTGTGCCACAACTTTTAGCAAGTAAAAACTGTTTTCTTAATTTGACTGTGGGCAGAAATATTGAGAGAGGCAGTTATTGTGATCTTTAATTCTCTTTCTCTACACAAAGGCAGCACATAAAATTTTCATCCATCAGGCTTTTTATAAAACAAACAACAAACAAAATATCTGCATAATAATCTGGGGTTTAGAAACAAGGGGTTTTTTTCTTCTCCCCTTCTAGTTCACAGATAGGGTGTCAGGCTTATTTGTCATTTATGGTTTCTTTAGTTGTTTTATTTTTTATAAATGCTTTTTTAAATTATTAAAGAAATTACTAAACTGAGGACTAAGTATTTGGGTGCTTTTTAGGCACTAAAAAAAATCAAAGGAATAAGACAGGGAATATATTTATGGTATTTTTCTCTGATGTGCCAAATAATGTTTCATTATAGGAAAGGAAAGAGAGTAAAATGCTTTTTGCATTGTTTTGGATAAAAGCAAATTTAAGACTTTAAAATGTTTTTATCAGGCAATGAATTTGGCTTTCTTTAGGCAATGGCATCTTATTTTAGTACTGAAAGTAGATTTCATCTGAACTTAGTAAAGGTTAGATCCCTTAAAAGCTTGCCTCTCATTTCCACATCAAAGTACAAATCCAGTTAATTCTGTGAGATTTTGAGAGCACAATGAAAGTATATTTGTGAGTTGATTCTATAGCTCAGTATCTTTATAGATTCCTCCAGAGATTTCATGACACTGTGATAAAACTGAAATCTCAAATGAAATAAATTTGTGGGTTTCGTAAATAATTTTGAGATTTCACAAATTTTTTGCACTGAATGGATATAAAGTAAGTGCTGTAGAAATCATGTCATGAAAAACCCAAGGCAGGCTTATTTCTCTAGAAATTCAGTCAGGATGTGGAATAACAACATTCAAGTCTTTTCCAACTTGAATATCTAAGGCCAGAATGTCTAACCACTGGGATACTGTCTGTTCTGGTTTATGTCCCAAATAATCCAACATTCAGTGGAGGAACCTGAACTTAATTGTTCTGCTATTGAGCCAGTCTCCTTCTCCCAAGAACAGAAATTAATCTAACATGGGAGAGAACAGAGACAAGACCTGGATAATTGTCAGGGCTGGCTATGAAGACTGCAGGTCTGGACATTCTCCTGGGATACAGAAAAGCTGGATTCAATCCCTTCTGCAGCAAGTCCTGTTCTGCATCTCTGGTGAGCCCTGTTAACAGCCTATGTTCTGTGCAAGGGTCAGGTACTCTGTGTTATTGTTATCTTGCTTTCTTCATCATCTTCTTTACCAGCCTTTTGTCCCTGAATCTAATGAAAACCTGTGAATGTTCTAATGCTGAGAGATGGAATTTTTCAACAACAGAAGTATTTTAGGGAGCTTTGTTCTGGATGTGTTTTCTACTGAATTGTGCAATTTTCATTCCAATGACAATTCTTCCATCTAGTTCACTAGCAGAATAATTTTGGGGAGAAGTTACCTCTAAACCTCTGCTCCTACTGTGTATCAAAAAGACAACATTAAAGAATCATCCACAAGCAGATCCACCATAAAAGGATTTTTAATTGATTTTCTAGTTTACTATGTAATTTTTTGGTAGGAGACAGAAAAGATAGTTCTGGATGCACAAAAGCCCATTCTCTTTTTGTTTGGTTTGCAAGAATTTGAAAGCATTTCATACTCTGTCATTATATCTTTAAAAAAAAATTATATTATTTTTCTTCCAAACTGTTTTGTTTGAATGTGATTGCAAAAGCCTTCTAACAAAGTTTGGATGAAAAGAAACCAATTTTCTCTCCCCAAAATCAATCTACCCTCTTTTATTGCCTTCTGAAATACTTCATTCTTGTAAACAGAAGTTTTAAAGTGGAATTTAAAAAATTGATTTTGATAATTAAATTAGCTGACTTGACTTTTTGGTCTTTTTAAAGAGGCATTTGAGGAAGAAAAGTTCTTGTAAGGAGAAAACAAAAGTACCTTGTTCTTCATTGTTGTCTAAAAGATCCTACCTTTTTCTAGAGACTGGAGAAAAAATAGGATGTAAATTAGGGAATTAGTTTTTATATGATTTCTGGCACCTAAATTATGTGGATGAATCATTCAGGAGGACATCTTACAGTGGTGGTACAAGAGCCATGGCAGGGGCACTACTATGAAATTAAAACTTTTCACAAATCATCTCAGGGCTTTTGGTGTCCCTCTAGTTTTTCTGTGCTTTCTTACAAACATGATGTGTTTAGGGGTTGTTGCAAAATACAGGAACAGGTATGACCAGAAGAAATAACTTTGGCTGTTGAATACCTATTACCTGCAGGTATTCAGCAAATGGGGTTTCGTTGTTAATTGCTTTGTTCTTAGCACATGCAAGTACCTCCCTGAGTGAACAGGGAAGAGAGATTTCTCTGCTCAGAGTCCAAATGCCAATGAATAACAGTGATGTTTGGGGCATGTATTATACAAATGATTGAAAAGAGGTATAAATAAAATCATTAAAATAGTCCTTAATTACAGGAGTTTATCTACTCCCATTGGTTAAATACATATCAGACTTTATTTAGTTACTGTTTCTGGAGGTGTGATTGTGGATGAATATTTAGAGAAAAGGAGTAAATAATTAAAAATATTTTAGGAGTGCACTCTAGAATCTTATGGACAATGGTCGAAGGAGTGAGTTTTTCTAGGGATAATTTAAATATGTTGAAGCCAAATATATTTGAAATAATTTTCATGCATGAAGATTCACAGAAGGAGGCCTTTGGGAAGCAGATGAAAGGGGCATGAGAGCTGGCATGACTGGCAAAGAAGAAAGCATGAGAAGAATGTAAAAGAAGAGCAGGACAGTGTAGAATGGCTGGTTCTGCTGCCCTCAGTGGGGGGATTGTGCCTGGCCAGTGAAACCACCTGAGGAGCTGATGCCATTGCATCTGAAACTGAGGGGGATGATTTTGGCTGTCTGATTTTTGATGCCTGTACCTTTCCAAGAAATACCTCATTTAATATTTCAGGGAGAGCTAGAATTGATACACAGATTGCAATATGTATTTTGGGAACAATTTATATCTGAGTTTTGAGAATATTAAAGTTGGAATTGTGTAAAAGGAGGTCAGTGCAAGGCATTTTCTAAACAACCTTCATGAAATCATAGATGCTTAATATTTTAGGCAGAACTCTTCTAACTTTGATACTGTTCTTATTTTTGACACATATCCTGCATTTTTATACAATGTACATTTTAACTCCAGATGAAAACTAACACCAAATATTTGCTGTGAAAGGTGAAAGTAAGATAGTGGGAGAGATGGACAAAGAAGAGAATAGAGAAGAGACTGCTGTGGGAAGCCAGAGGTAAAGCTCTGCTGGCCTGGTCACCAGAAGGCCAAGGCTCTATATTTCAGTCAGTGCTTGGGCCTTTTGGGTAGGCAGCAGCAGTCAGAATTTGTCCCTTACCTTGGGAATGATTGGCAGGTTATTTAAAGGCAAAGCAGATGCTTCTACCTAATTGAATGCAAAGCACTAGTTTGAAAGGTCTTTCCATTGCCTGTTCCATTTTTGGTGGAGCAGCAAAGGGTAGTGATGTTGAAAGGAACATGCATATTCCATTTGTATCCTCTCTTCATCTAATGGCAAAACATAATTATTTCAGTAGAGATAAACTTTTGTGCTCCTGGGAGTTCTTAAGTAATTTTTGGATTAAATGGCTATACTTTGTTTTCTCTTGTAAGTGGTGTCACTCCACTCTCAACTTAATTATAGCTTGTTTGAGTAAGCTTCTGTGTAATGTCAAGTTTTCCCCAATGGCTTGAGAAGGTCAGCAAAGGTCTGCTCTTAATACTTTCCACAACAACTGAAAGGCTTTCCTTGTTTAAACAACAGTCAGGAAGAACACAATTAGATACCATTACCTAATTCTTCTTGCAGTGCTCAGTGGCAACTGTCTGAGTAGTGGAACAGTGAAGATTAGACTTTAAGAAAGATGCTGCTTTGGAGAGTAAGTTTATTGAAACTCTCAACACATCAATTGACCTTCGCTCCCTTGCACCCTGCAAAAGTGTGAAAGTGTAAAAATGCAGGAAGAAAATACTTATAAGAAAGCACAAGCTGGAAACGCAATAGGTATGTTTAGAAATTCCAGGAAGACTATAATTTTTTTAAAAATCTAGGCAATGACACAATGGACAGGACAAATGAACCTCTGTAATCCTCTGTAGTTCTGCACCTGTAATTTTCTAGAAATGAGATGTATGCAAACATATGACTTCTCTATCAGAACTGACTTGCGTTCTAAATAATCAAGTAATTATTTTTAGCAAGGCAGAGATGTTTCAGACAAAGGTGAGAGAAGCTCCTTAAATTCTGACTGCTGTAGGCTGATTTGGCTCTTTGCATATTGCATAATTTGACTCTTAATGTAGTTGTTTTCATTGATTACTATAAACTAAATTAAACCAAAGGAAGGTAAAAAACCCCCACAAATATAAGAACAGTCTTGAAACAAAATACTTCAAGTAAAAAAAGACATATCATTTTGGCATTAAGTAGATATTATTTTTTCCCTACTTTATGACCATTTAATCAAAGCAATTTCTATGCCAATGTTTTCTGACCTTTCTAGACTCTCTCTCCATAACTACTTGTGACCTGTCCATTGTGGAATGCTGTTGTTTTCCAGTTATCTCTAGATTTTTTCTGAAACATTAGTTTGATTCCCTTTTTTAATCTTTATTTTCTCACGCACCTAAAAGTGGTATCATTACCCATACTTACTTCTCTGGGTTTCTCTCAGAGTCTTTTTCATAATGAATAATCACTGAGTTCTTTGAAAGTTTCTTATTTTGCAGTGATTTAGCATCCCCTGGGCCTTACATATAGGTAAATGTTTTCTACATTCTAATAAAAATAAATGGGGATAAAGCAAATAATTTCCAGTGAGGAAACATCACTTATTTCTCCAAGGATGTTACAAGATCAGGTGTAGATTTCTGGGAATTTGAAGAAGTCAAGAGTTTTCCCTTTTCTAACTGATCTTTTTTCAGTTGCATTTTTGTGCAGTGTTTCACCTGATCACTTTGGGATTATTTTTCTTTTCTTACAAACAAGTCCTCCTGGTGCTGCTGGCCCCAGCAGAGAGAGAAGCAGAGCCAGAATGCCTCCCACGTTTTTCCCTTCTGACTCCTTTGAAGGCATCCAGCTTCCCACAGGGAGCATGTTAAAAGCTGTCTCTGGGCTCCTTACGGTGAGGAGCTGTTTGCCACTCCAGTACTGAAAGGAACCAGGCGTGATGGTGTCCCACAATCACTTACCAATCTCGGTTTTTATACATATTTCTATGTTAAGATTGTCAGGAGGACGTGTAATATTTACATAACGGCCCAATGATTTTTGGTTTTATTTTTATTTTTGTTTTTTTGATTCAGATGCTCAATTCTTAAGCGATAGCACACAGGCAGCTGCTGTCAGGGAAAGCAGAAGTGCTCGTTCAGGAGTACCACACATGAGAGGAGTCCTGAGCTTTCCTCTGTGATCCTGCCACACGCTTTGACCGCGAAGTGGATGCAGCGCCTGAAAGGGGGAAGGTGCAGCCCCTGCTCCGTGCCTGGGCCATTCCCGAGCTCTGTCCCGGGGGAGCCTGGCCCTGAGCACTGAACCTGCCCAGCAGCAGCCCTGCTGACACACCCACTCATTTTACATGGCTGCTGCACACCTGTCACACGGCAGGAATTTGGATTTACTGTGAGCAGAGGCGAAAGTCGGACACGCAGCAAGTGACCCCGCAGGGCAAACCTTCAGATCACCTTTCCAGCCCCACGGGCCAGCTATTCCTTAGCACTGGTTTCTCTGTGTTTTAAAGGCATCGACACGTGTTAAACAAAACCAAATGGAAAAAACGGCATGTGAATGCAAACCTCTTTAATACTCATCTGGCAATACTTTTCAATGTTGTGACTTAAAAGGGAAAAGGACAGATCATTTTAGTATTATTAAAATTTGTGTGGCATAGTGATGTCTTGGGATTTTAGAGATGAATGATATTTCTTCTTCCACATAGTCATTTGTGAAGTTACTAGGTAGAAACAGCCAGTTGAAAGGCTTTGACAAGGTAATGAGATTTATTTTCTGTAGTAATAGATAATTTCTCCTCATAGCAATAACATTTCGAGTGATGGTATGCACCCATGCATATGTACAAACCCTTTTTAGTTTTACGTGTGACCTGAATGTTAAGGTTAGTTGAAAAACAAAAAATATTTTCACTTGGTTCTTGTTGAGATTTCAATGAATACAATTATTCATAATTTCACTTTTATCAGACACTGAATTAATTATCAACATGGCTTTCTACAACCACTCTTCATGCCAAGCATTTTGTTGAGGGATAGCAAACATTAACAACATTATTTCTGTTTTGTTGTTTTAACATAGTTTCACACTAAAACATACAATTACTTTAAAATCACTTCTGTGCAATCTAGGCTATTTGTACACATGCATGAATAAATCTATGAACCCATGAAATTCTGCATGTGTCTTGTTTCTGCTTAACTTAGGCGGATCTGTGTGTACAGATGTGTGTAAGTGGACACTGTGTAAAGTAGAAAAAAATCTAGTTATCAGGGAGTTATGGCTTTAAAGCTGATCCCAACAGTTGACATTAATGTGATCAGGCTAGACCACATATTCAGAGCCCATGTCACTCCTTTTTCCATGTGATCTGACCTTCAGATAAGACTAGTGGCTATCTGAGTGCTGCAATTTCCTCCAAAGCCACCCATGATAACAGTAACTGTGGCACTAACGGGCCTGATACCTGTTATATCATGGGAGTGTGTAAAAACTACCTACATCTATTCAAAGAAAATGCAGTCAGTGTGTTTGAGGAGCTGTCACTGTCACAAGAAAGAAAAGGTGTCTGCATTTGAGTACTTGTCCTCAAGGAAAAAAATATTCCCCTCCACAATGAATTTTACTTTACACATAGGAGAGAACACATGCTGCACAAAGGAGTGAAATGTCACATGGCATTTTCCAGTTTTCAACGTCTGGTCTTTCACTGTGTTCATGCAAGAGGATAAATTATGTGTTGTGTTTGACTCTCATTTTTATATCTTTTTTGACTTCTGACTATACAAGTGTAAATATGACTGCAAAATTATCCTGAATATCTGCAAATGGTAAAGTTTGTTCTGGAGGCAGAGAACACAGCTTCTGCTTTAAGAACAAATATTTGCTTTTGGTGGTACTGTTCAGGTCCTATGTCTGCAAAGCTTCTGCAAACAATTCAGAAAGCTGAGAGATGTGGGATGCTGCAGAAAAAAACACTAATCTTAATGAACTTGTCAAAGAATTGTCACCACAGACCCATGAGGATGGGCTTCACTCACAATGACTGCCTAGGCTTATTTGGCTATACAACTTTTTTAGCATTTTGGCTTGACTTTCAGACCTCTTTATTGTTTTATTTAATAAACCAGACTTAGATGTGAAGTGGTTTCTATGGGTGCGTAAGAACAAGAATTATGTTGTTTTCCTTCCTTTCCTGACATAAATAAGTGACAGTGGTTTTCGTGCTGTGGAGGGGTCAGACAGGGGAAGGAACCTTCCCAAAAGCGGCCACAACACACAGGTGGTGTTTGGGCATGGTGGTGCTCATCCTTTGGGACCAGTGACAGCGGAGTTCATTCCTGTCTGTCAGTGTAGCCCTGCATTGTTCCCATGTGCAGGGCTGTGAAGTTGGGGCCACCCTATGATCATCCTACAGGCACCCTTTGCCACACTGCATGGCAAAGAAAGGCACCAGCCCTCAGAGGTTTCCTTCCCCAGAAGAACCCATGGGATGTTATCCTGAGACAGACCCATTTTTGCTGCAGCAGGATTTGTAGCTCATTCCACAACAGTGATTTTATCTGGGGTGCCACAGGCTCAAAGACATTGGTGAGTAAGTTATAGGTTGGCTTCGGTTGGGGAGGTTGCTGAGTGCTCCTCCACACATGTGCTTTATAAACCAAAGAGGATGTGTCAATTTCTGCAGAAACAGCTCTTAGCAGAATTTTTACCTCTCTAATTTTTGGAGAGAGGTGTTTATCTATAAGCATTCTGTCACTGGAAATATGAGCTGCATCAAACTTGCTGTGTGCAGTTTTCTTCTGCCAATTGACTTCTGAAGGGTGTATCTTTCTGGAAGTAATCTTTGGTGGTGTTTATAATTTGTAGTTTAAAAGTGGAGGAGATGCACTTATTCCACTACTTCTGTCTTAATTTCTCTCACTCTTAGGATTTTCAAGGTTTTTATAACCTTAGAGAATGCCATGTCGTGGGGGTGGAACCCCTTTTTATCAGCTTTTATAATTAGTCAGCAGTACAGAGGGCTCAGTGCCTGCTCATGTCTGTGAAAGCACAATCTACAAACAATGAGTCACGTAGTAAAACACTGGGCTTTTCCAAGGGGATAAACCCTCACCAAAACACAGCCCCAACCCCCCAGCACACATAATCTGCAGTGGTTTATGAGAAAGGCAGCTTTGATGGATTGGCCTTTAAGTGTTGGGTCCATGGCCCAGGTGCTGCTGCGCTGTGACGTTGCACCGAGAGGCACAGCCCACATACAAAACCAGCGACATCCAGGATTCATAAAGGCAAAATTCGACCCCCTTTTACTCCTGTTAGTCATTCAGGATGATAATGGGAGACAGCAGTGCTAGCACAGTGTGCTGGAGAAAAGGTGGGGTTTAACGTGCTGCCAGCACCGTGGGTAGTAAAGATTGGCTGGTTATCTCCCCCCGACGCGAGCGGCTGAATGCGAGCTCTGTTAAAGACAAAAGCAGGACAAAGGAGGAAGAGGCTAGACAAATATGATTTGTGTCTGTTTCTGCTCGCTTCTAGGTGTGGACTTTCAGATCTAAATACAATAAAGAGAAAATAGCGATGAGAAGAGAACAAAGTTGTCTGTCAACATGACTTCTATGACAGATTTTTCTTGCTGTTCAGCAACGATTCTAATTCAATTGCTGGCTGCTGTGAAGGAGATGAGATGCCAGAAGCAGAAGCGCTGCAAACCAGAACAAAAAATAATTACTAGTAGAAATGTGCTGCAAATAATTCCCTTGAAAATACAGTTGCATTGTTCTTCTAGTTTCCTATCCCCCAAATATTTTTGTTTTCCAATCATCGAATTGAAATACATTCCAAGGGTATGAAACCTTGCACCTGATGATACAAGAAATGTCTGAGCAGTTATGCAAGACCTGATAGCATTATATTCAAGAGATTTGCAAACCTAATTTTCTTGAAAAATCTTCTTCAGACAGGCTTTTTAGAGACAGA
Source organism: Daphoenositta chrysoptera (assembly GCA_013397915.1). Taxonomy (NCBI): domain Eukaryota; kingdom Metazoa; phylum Chordata; class Aves; order Passeriformes; genus Daphoenositta; species Daphoenositta chrysoptera. The sequence goes on along the minus strand of VZRO01000327.1, from coordinate 43,283 downwards.
GGGGGAGGAGGGAAGCAGGGAGAAGTCTGTCTGCTTTGGCAGGGAGAAATGTTTGTTTTGTTTCGGCTGTTTAGTTTGTGCTCTAAAATCAACTGACATCTAAGCATGTTCTGAAGGTGTTTGTTTTTTTTCTTTAATCTGTGCCCATCTATTGCAAACTGGTACCTGGATATAGTTTAGACCAACAAAACCAGATGAAGCAGGAGTGCCCTGGTTGCACCCCAGTGCTCAGATGAGAAAGACTGGCTGTGGCTTTGGCTAAGGACTCTGACCAGAGCTTGTCATTATGGCAGCTGAAGGGACAGAAATGTGCCCAGTTTACATCTAGAAAAACCTTCTATGGAACACAAAAACTGTACATCACTCATGTCCTGGAGTATGTCTGCTGAGAGAAAGATTGATGCTTGAGCCTTTTCTAGTTGGAAAATGGAGACACAGGGTGGGGAGAATTGGGTGCCTTCTTCCCATCTTCATGGCCCAATAAGGTTGACTGAGTAGACTGCCAGACAAGCACCAAAATACACCAATATAAGGGGTAGGTTTTATTCTCACCATTTTCCTGATTGGACCAGCAGATGGAAATGGAGATGTGATCATTTATCTTCAAAATTGCCCTAGTAATCTGCAGTGTTAGCACAGATTACGTTATAATTGCTAGAACTGGAATAAAAGAGATTGCAGCATCTGTAAAGCTCGTGGTAAATTTAAAGGATATAAAAATCAGCTCCATGTCAGGGGACATTCTCACCAGTATATTGCATTTCATGTACACAAATGTGGCGATGCAAGAGCAGAAGCTTATGACAAACATCATTTGAATTTTATTGCTGATTTTTTCTCTGCAGCTGGTCTAGAGAAGTTACTATAAAATACAGCCCTCACAGCCCATGCTACTGCAGCATGGCATTGTGCAGAACCCAGCCCCAGACAACAGGCTCAGTCCTATCAAAATTGCCGTGGGACAGGGTGTTTTTAAGTGTCCCTCCTTATATTAAATTTGGAAATAAAAATTTGTAACTTCAGTCTCTAAATGGTTTAATTTCACAGTAACATATTTGACTCTCTAACCTACAGGCAGAAAAAGGAAGACAAGCTGAGATAAAAATGAAAATAAATGTATGTATTTAACATTATTAAGAGCAGGATTTTAGCCTTATGACTACTGCAGAACCAGGGTAAGGTTTTGTCAGATACTTGCTTACATGAATGAAAGAAATATAAGGATCCTGATTAACTTCACTTAAAGCCAGTGTCAAACCCTCTGATAACTCCATGTAAACTCTTTGGCTGCTTCTATGTATCATGACCTTGCAAAGTTGTCAGGTTCTTGTATGGGTGAATCACACAGAAACTTCAGAGTATGGATTCAAGTGATGAGGGTTTCCTTTAAACTTCTAATGATAAGCTAGAGCTGCCATGGTTGCTCAGCCTAAGCTACAATATTATAGGTATACAAAGAAACCTTCAATTTTTAGGGTTCACATTGTTTTGTCTGCTAAGAAATCAATCATTCACAGAGGAAAGTAGTAGAGTATGTTATTTTTTTATCTTGCCTTTTACATTTTTGGTGTTTTTTAGGAACTGTTAAAAATTTTGGAGAAAAATGGGGGCTAAATTTTGTTCTGTGTTCCACTAGAGACTTTCACAGAAGTTTTCTAGTTTCACTTTGGTTTTGGCAAGGAAAAAAAATTACCCTTATAATAGCAATAACTGCAGTGTTAAGAATATAAAAGGTCATATATAAAAGGACTACTAAAACTGCAAAAGATATAATAGACTATAATATAGGTGAATACAAAATCAGCACTGTTGATTACATTCTCAGCTATTTCACCACACATTTATCATCATCAGAAAATAACAAAGGGAACTGTTGAAAATAATACAAGCCAATGTTGTTATTTTGTGTGCTGTTCTCAGAGCCATACAGCTCTGGAAGAAATCCAAATAGTAACTGAATTGAATAACATTCTGCAATTCAAAGAGATTGTGATGGGAAATGGCAGGATTTAATGAAATATGGTGCAAGTTTAACAAACACCATTTCAAGATGGGATGTTATTGCACAAACAGCAGTAAAAACTCTTCATAGAGATGATGAGCAGACTGACTGCAGTAATGCTCTATTGCATGAGGATGACATTTTAATTTAGCTGACTTGGCAGTCTGGAGGGTTAGATTTTGCCTGTTGCTGAACTGCACCTCTCTGTGGCAGGAGATCTTGTTTGCTGCTTCCTCTGAAGAGAGTGGCTCAGAGCTCTGCCTTCATGAGTGGTGAGTCTGAGCTGGCACTTCGGGTGTAATGGCAGTATCCCCTCTAATTTCCTGCTCTTCTTAGGCAGTTGGATTACAAACTGGCTACAGGCCCTTTCCATTATAACATAACTAGCTGCAGGACTCTGCTGGAGCACATTTCAGCAAAACTGGTTGTTAAAATCACAAGATGATTTCTGAGCTGGCTGTTAGAAACCATCTTTGGCAGGCTTTGCTCCTGGCGGATCCTGTCTCCTCCCTGGAAGCTGTATCTCCATGCTTAAGTAGCAGGAGGCTCTTATTTCCCCTAATCTACTTGGGCATGGACCCAAAAGTATTCACTCTGTCATCTGTCCCCGAGTCCCCACATTCTCTGGCATCCCGGGCTCGCTGCTGTCCAGAATGATTGGCAGGAGCTTTGCAGCTCATCTGGATCATGGATGCCTTTAGCTGGACCTTTAGCTTTACACTTTGTAGAGTGACAAATATAATTTGACGCTTCAGTCTCTGGAGGCTCATGTTGAAACACCTGAAAGGCTCCTAATTTTCAAAGAATGCTATGTGCAACCAGCTGCAGAAAATTGTTTCTTAAAAGTGTGTGAAGCTGGCAACCGAGAATAGTGATTTCACTAGTCGGCTGTGAATGCCATATGAAGAACTTTCATACAACAAAAATAAAATCCTCTTGTAGCTCTTAGCAATCTGCTGATTATTTTGCTTTATATTGTGAAAAGCTCACTTGTGATAATTTGAAAATCATGTGTTTAGAAAGGACAAATTTCAACAGTTTGCTTCCTGTGCGTAAATGGGCAGATCCTGCCATCATCCTTTTTGGCAAGATTGGATGATATAATATATGGGTGGTCTGTGCTTTAAAGAAAGGGGAAACACTACTTCGTTTTTAGAAGCGTCACAATGCAGTCCACTGCTCAGAGAATTAAACTGGGGTGTTTTTGTTTTGTTCTTTTGGTTTTGTTGTTTTTTTCTTTAACCTTGGAAAATACCTAAAATGTATGGGGTGAAACCAGATTGTGCTGCTTGCTGTTGTCTCTGTTGTGCGTATGTCTGGTACCCTGATGCACGCTAGAACATCAAAGTAGCATTTCTCTCTTTTTGACACAGAACAAACAGAACCACTTTTACTCTGAGTCATCAGACAGATGTTGCTTTGGTGACAACACGCTACACACACGCTAGCTACAGCCCGTGTGGGTCGTCTTCTCTGACACCAACACAAAGTCGAAGTACATGCTCCAGTAGTACAGTGAAGGAAGCAGTCACCAGCAGGGAAGACCAGACGAAGCATGGAGGAAGAATAATGATTTATTCATTATCCTCCCTGTTCACTGTGACCTAAATTGGACACCAATTAAAAGATCGGAAAACTCAGCTTGAAAGAAAAATGGATTTATCTCCGTTTTAGGTGCCTAGTGGATGGATGACTACAGGTGGAGGATGATGATCAGATCAAGATTAAAGAAATTAACTGAACAGGGGTATATTGGGCACATAAGTTGGAATTACAAGTCCAAACATCTTTTTATTTTGGACTTTGGAGTAGCGTTAAGCAGGTCACCTGATCAGTCATGAAACCTGTGGCTGCAGGAGGGAGAGCTGAATCACACTTGAGCCCTCACTGTCTACAATCAGTGCAAGAGCAGGTCTGAGGGTGGAACTCTGCAATTTCCTTTGTAACTCTCATGGAGAGGAACTGACACAGAGCTGTTAACAATTATGTATATACAAGGGACTAAAGAGAAAGCTCTGAGACTGCTGTAGGCTCAGTTATCACTGCAACCTCATTTCCAGAAACAAAAAGAAGGAAACAGGTGAGATCCGGAAATTCTCTGTGACTTGTCTACTCCTTTGGGCTTAATCTCATTTACATCAGAGCAAAGTTGTCTCTTACATCAGTTTCTGATGATGTTGGCAGTATTTTATTTTTGCTTTGAATTTCTTTTCAGTGTTGTGAAGGCAAGGGAAATTCAAGCTTCAAGGCTTCCTCTCTACAAATGCTAACCATAAGAATACTGTCTAGCCAGTTTTGTTGGTCTCTATAATTACTTAAAGAAGTACAGCATAAATATGAAGTAGGTGTAAATCTCTAACAATTCACACTTACCATTCACACAGATGATATTTATTTTATAGACAATATAAATGAGTCTAAATAGTTCCTGAAGCTGTGATGTCTCAGAAAACCAGGCTCTCTGCTACAGTGGCTGACAATGACTGCCTTAACCTCTGCCTGAGTGCCACTAAATTTCTGAACTGTCCTTTGTCCAATAAATAATGCTTTACAATGCTGTGTCAGTGGGAACCTATTAGTTGCTCAAATATGCTTATTTTCCTGTAATTTTATTTTAGATAAGAAACTAACAAATACACAGAGATGGAAAGCGTGTCTAGAATAAATGATGTCATGTCCTAGGACATAGAAACAGAGATGAATTACCAACCCATATTTGTAATTATGCATTGGACACCCTAAAGTACTCTGAAACACCTTGGTATGTTTAGCATTAGCAAAACCCCAGCCTCACTTTTAATACACCATGTTTGCATGTAGTTGCTGGTAAGGGTTAGCAAGTAATAGGACAACTATCAGGCTGTGTAGACTGGAAGCAGTTGGGGCTGCTTAAACAGTGTTGTGAAATCCCACATCATAAAAATATTATGGTCAAACCTACACCAATGAGAGAGGAAGGGTGGGTATAACACAAGGTCTTTGCAGAGCAGTGGGCAGAAGTGCAGTCTGGAAGTCTGCTTTGCGTGGTGCTGAGCTGCTTTGCTGGGGCTATTTTGATAACTTGCAGTGCCTTGTAGATGTGAAAGCTGCTGGGATGAGCTTCTGCTAGCCCGGGAATCCGGGAGCATGCTAGTTTCCCAATCATTGTATTTTCATATGTGATTTTCTGATGGATGAAGTCTTACAGGGAAACACAGTTGGGCTTTCATTTGTTTACCACTGCAGAGCTGTGAGTTGGGCTGCTCTGTCCCCTGTGGATATAGCAATGGTTGGAACACAAGCATGCTGTATGGGCATTTTCCTCCAAATGCTTATACTGTAAAATAGCATTGAAAAGATCATAAATCTATTCCATGCTACATAAATAAAAGTAGAGCTGCCAAAACATTTTAAACATTTATAATCAAAAATCACCTTAATACAAATATTTTTTCAAATTTTTCTTTCCCCAAACAAAGAAAAACAGCTACTGTTCAGGTTTTATTTCCTTTCTAAACTTCTTCAGAAGCAAAGAATGCTGTGTGGAGAGGGTAGAGTAGAGAAAAAGGGGGGAAAGTTACCACACAAGAAAAGTAAAAATTCTCATTTAAAAAGATTGGGAAAAAGTCAGCTAATCAAACTCTTTAGAAAACAAAGAGAGCAGAATCTTTTTTACTATTATTCATGGAATTTTCCTTTTTTTCTAAAGAAACTGAATAAACCTCTTACACATTACCTTAGCATAGTTTTTTATTGCATATAATGTGATTGCACATTGCACATAAGGTGATTACTGTTCGTTATACTTATAACAATATTAAGTTGTTCTTAGGAAGGGCATTTAGCTAAATATATCAAAGAACTTTTAGGCTTTCCCCAGGTTTTTTTCCCCAGCCTGCCCTTTAGGAAGACAACCTGCCCAAAAAGGAAATAGTTCCCTGTTGAGCAAGGAAGGATTGAGATGTGGTGAATGGAGCACAGAACGGGGCTCAGGGCAGGGCTTTCCTCACACCCAGCAATTCCCTGCTCCCCTGCCTCAGGAATCTGAACTCCACCGATGACAGAGGGAAGGTCTGAGGTGCCCTGAGTGCTTGGCTTGGTAAAGTGCTCAGCCACCTCCACGCAGGGGGAAGGACCAGTAAACCACATCACTGAGGATTTGCTCTTCAGGTACATGGCTGGGAAGGTCCAAAACTTGTAAAACTTCTGTTGCATCTCTCTGGAGATATCTGGCACAGTCATTCTGGGTGTTACATTTTGTTTAGCTCATAATGTATCTCTAACACTGGTGGACAGGGCCTGTCTGAAGGAACATGCATGTATATGCCTATAATCCTTATTTTCTCAGCAACAGGAATAGATTTCTTTCACTTTTGGTTATGGAGATGTTGATCAGCTGTTGTATAGGCTACTCATAAAAAATGTCAGGAGAAAGAAGCACTCTAAGGATTACATCAGCAGTCTCTTGTGGAACAGCCTACAGAGCTTTACAATGAAGGTGCCAACAGAAGCCTTATTAAGTAGACCTGTAGAATTAAATAGAGAAAAAAAAACCTAGCATGAATACAAGATATCCTCTCTCTGAGGGATAAGGATTTATGTATTTCTCTTCTTCCTCCTGGGGAAAGAGAGGGCTACAAGTTAAATTTGCTTGGAACTTCTTGTGCTCTGGGAAGGTGCAGAAGGAATTGCAGAGCTCAGGGACCCCAAGGAATGCCCAAGACTTGCACTCTTGAAACTGATGAAGCAGCTGCTTCAGTCTATGACTATATTTATGTATGTCTGTTACTAATAAGGACAAAATATAGCAGGAAAAAAAAGGATAATTTAATCAGTGAATATTTTTCTATCTGTTGCTGTCTGAAGCAAGTAAAGCAGCACTGAAATTTAGAGGTCTGTTACACAGATTAGCCATATAACATTTCTTCTCCCTTTTCCCATATGTGACTCATATATTTCTCTTGTTGCTGGTAATGTGGCATATAATGTAACAAGAAAGTGTGCTACAGAATTTGTTTGTTGGCCACCTCCAGTAGAATATAATAAGCATAACAAAGACAGCAGAACATGACACACAGCTTTCTGCACACCGTTGTGTTGATCCAGCATCTGTCAGTTCCTGAGAAATTAAAGCCAAGCACCAGAATTTGAATTGGGGCTCAGAACTACAGCAAAAGACATGATTTTGGGTCTCATTGTGCTCAGCAGGGGTCACGCTCCACAGCAGATGTACCAGAGGGAAAAGAAAACAGATGTAGGTATGGAGAGAGTCAAATCTCTGCACAGTGAAGCTGCTCCACATTGCTGGTGTTATATGGTGTTATATATGGTATTAGAACAACATTATGGTGGGGTGTTGTAGTTCAGTTGTTATTAGTAAGTGTCATTGTGTGCTGATTGCAAGCACTCAAGTGTTCAGAAGGGGGAATCAAGGATACCAAATGGGGAAAAACAATACACAGGAGTCTAATATCCTTAAGAGGATAAATTATCTTTTCCTTGAGAAAGCAGAAAATGTTAATGGCTAAGTCTGCCAAGACATTTTCTAATAGAAGTAAATAAAGATGCAAAAGATCATTCCAGTCCTTTTATGTGCAATTATAAAATATCACTTCTTACTGATCTTGGCATGACAAACTGATTGACTCAGTGTAGAACATTCCAGTGGCTTTATGGCTGGTGAATCAGGGGAAAAGTTATTTTTGGTTTTAAAAAGAGTAGAAATGAAACAGGAACGAGCCGATAGGCATGTGCCTTTTGGGAGTCTTCTTGGGAGTTACTGGGGCTTGGCTTGTCATAGTATGTGAAACCATATGTACAACCAGCACAGATTATTACCCAAGTGTCGCTGAGGACAGAGGCCTGTGCTGGCTGCAGCCAGCTCACTGCCAGCCATTTGGAGAACCTTGCATATAATAATCACAACTTCTAGCCTTTCCATGTACACACAGGGGCAGGTCTTTCATAGGTCTCTCCGCACATCAAGTAAAAGATCAACTTTTGAACAACTTTAGCTTATGCGCCTTCCTCTTCAGCTGTTTCAGCAAGGCTGAGGCCAGGCTGGTGAGATGCTCCTGTACTCCACCAGTCCCAGGCAGCTGAAACGGCCTCTGGGGTTTTGGGACAAATCTGATGTGCACCTCACAGCAATCTGGTGGCTGTGTAAGCCTCCTCTGGTGGTTGCTTTGAACACACTTCTCCATTAGCACAGAAACTCCACTAGCAGGATAAGCACAACCCAGAAGTGGAAAACATTTACTGACTGGAGAAGACACACAGAAGATAGTCAGGATCAATGCTCTACCACGCTGAAAATGAGTTTTCTCAATGTTTGCTGTAAGACATAAGAGAGTCTCTGCTAAGTAGGCAGGGAAAGACCCAGGAGCTGGTCTGACCCAGAGGGGGGACTGCAGCAGGGCAGGCACACTGGCCAGGGCAGCCAAAGGTGGAGCTTGAAACACAGCTGCATGTTTTAATCCTGGGCCCAGAGCTCAAACTGACTGTGCTGTATTCAGGAGAACACTGAGGCATGTGCTAAGTTCTCCCAGGAGAACCTGCTGAGTCCACCACCTGCTGGGTGGTTGATGCAGCAGGTCAAGATGATTTATTATGAGTAAAATAAAGCTCCAGATTTACTGCTATTAAAAAAAAAAAAAAAAAAAATTCTACCTTGAATGGAGCAAAGTGGCAGAGGTTGTAAGGTGTGCCATATTCTCACTCCAAAAAGAAGATGAATTCCTATGTCTTTGCTGTAAGATGTCAGTAATCTATTCCTGACCAGGGAAAATTTGCTCAGGTTACCGGTGGCAGGATTTACTCGGTAGTTTTTGTCAGTAGCTTAATAAGCCCCTCTCCCATCTTACTCCACTGAAGCTATGCCAAACATGGACTAATGATGGGGTGGAACAAGAAACCCCAAACCACTAATTATGCTATAAGATGTAGATTTTAGTGATGAGAAGCGGGAATTTGACAGTTTCCAACAGCTCAACTGAACAATAGTTAGTGTGAATTACCAACACTTTAAAATCTGCTGTCACAACCTCTTAGTCCTGTGTCAGGTAATGCAAACCTTGTGACCATCTTAGAGCTTCTGAACAAGAGAACAAGGACTCACTAAATGGAAAGAGCTTAAGAGAAGGGGCAGAACTGTGTGAAAAGCATTGATGAAGCAGAAACTCTCCTAAGGAGGTTGCTAATGTTAGAAAACCTCTCTGCAGTCTCAGAGGGATTGTACAAATGTTCGTACTAGTTGCTTGTCTGTTTTGATTCCTAAACGCTATTTAACCACGCAGTCTGGGGACTGGAAGCCTTATGTGTTGCATTTTTCTCTGTGATGCTTTTCCAAAGATACATTTCTTGCTGCAAGGAAGAAGAGCTCTGGAGCTGCTTTACTCCTACAACAGTGTAAAGTAGAAGAGATCTCAGGCTGGAGCACACTTGGTCTCTTCTGGAAATTTGTGTAATGGTCATAACTCAGATAAAAAAATGAAAATAATCCTGTGGCCTCTTTTTCTCTGGAGAAGTCATGTAAGGGACTTTTTGAAGAGTAAGTAAAATCCAGATTGCTGCTAAAGTGAATGGTAAGATAGTAGATGATTTCAAAATGGACCCAGTTTTGCAGTATGCAGAGTTTTTCACTATTGGATTTGGTGACCCTGGCTTAATTTGAATTTTATTTTAGTTTGCTTAAAACATTCAAATGCAAAGGAAAGAAAAAAGGAAAAGAAAGATTGTAATGTACTCAGTCTCATGCTGATAAGCAAGATAAATTCCCTTTTCAGCAAACTGGGCACAATATATTCCCGTGCCACCAGTATATAGTTGAGATATCTGGCTGTAAATATGGTTCTGTATCATCTTCATGCATTGAATGAGGTTTTTCCCATAGCCCTCCAGCTGCAGAACATTTTGAAGGCAGACTGTCACATCCTGCAATGAAAGAGCCAAGGTAAATGGAGTATGAGGTTAAGCAGACATCCAAGAAGGATGCTGCTGACAGCAAGGCAAGGCAAGTCATAGTAACTTCTGGATAATATGTGAAGTTTGGTGTCAGAGCAGCATGAAAAAAAAAAGTCATAAGGGCAGTGCAAAAAGTAATGGTCAGGTAGTCTTTCATCCTGAAGGCTGTGTCCAAAAGAGGAATGTGTGGGAGAAGTAAGGAAATGTGAGGGAAATACCAGTAGTGCCTTGTGAGCTGGGCTGCTGGGGCTGACAGGGACCCAGGCTGCAGGGAGGAGCTCTTCTCTTGTGTGTCACTGAGGAAGCAGTTTGGTGTTCCGTGGCTGTCCGAGGTACCCCCTCACATCCTCTCTTTCATTTTAGAAGCAGGTCAGAAATGCTGTGTTGGACTGTGCCTGAAATGTTTGATATGTCTTGAACCCAGTGTCCCCAGCCTGAACCTTCACTTGGCAGCACAGCCTGAAACCAAGTTTAAAGCCTGTCAGAGTTCAATATGACCCAAGTATATAAACTTCTGGCTTGTGTAGAGTTTTCTTGTCTCATGGATGCTGTGAACATTCAGAGCTACTGTAACTTACATCTCCCATTTGGAGATGTTCATGACCACGGATCTGACCATGACGTATTTCCCCCAAGAAATACTAAATTTTGATTTTTTTCAAACTAGGTTCTTACAATAGGATTTTAAATTCACATTTGTGTGACCTAGATACATATCTTAGTTCTAACTTGTTTTTGTGGAAGTTTGTAATTTGAGAAAAACTAAAGTAAAGCAAATAAGCTAAATCTCTATTTAGGTGGCAATTTTTAGGCAATGCTGAGTAAATAAGCACTTTTAAAATTTATGTAATCTTGAACTATTTAAAAAGATAGTTCCATAAGCATGTGTTTAGACCTATTAGCCCAAGGAGCACCCTTCTAAAGTCTCTTTATGTTACCATCTTGGAAGAGTACTGCTCCTTGCTTGCCCATAACCTCTAAAATCACTAGTGTGACATCACTACTTGAGAATGATAAAGTCTTTGGATTAATGGTGATCCACGTAAAAAACACTGTTAGCAGAAGGGTAGATAATTATGTGTTTCATTGCATTATATCAACACAAACAAATACTTTTTGGCTACTGAAATGCTATCAAGTGCAGATCATTAGTTTATGCAGTGTTTATGAGATCACCACAAATACCAATTAGTATGGCTGATGAAGAGGACATTATCTGTGGAACAGCGTTTGCCACCCCTATTCACAATCCATAATGGTCTAATCAGTCAGTCTGAAGAGCTGTGAATAAAGGGGCAGATCCTGGTTCTGTTTCAATGGGTTTGTATTGTTTTCAGAGAGTTGCATAGCACTATCACAGTTAATGGAGCTATACCAATTTACACTGGTTGAAGAACTGGTAAATGGAATGTAGGAGAAATCAGTACTTTTAAAGTTCTTCTGCTGTTGTCCTGACACTGGCCTAAAGTTTCTTGGTATGAGAATGTCACCCATGAATATGTAAGTTAAGGTCAGACAATGGCCAGAAGAGCAGATGTACAGTTTTTGGCAATTTCACTGGTTCTTCTGCAAATATGATTTCCAGATGTACTCCCTTGCTTTAATTCTTCCAAGAGCTATTTGGAGAAGTTTTAAAAATATTTTATTGTCTTAGTTTTTCTGGTTCCAGTAGATAAAAACAGTCCATCTTTACAAAGAGTACATTGTAATATCTGACTACGCTGTGGCAAAGTGTTGCGGTTTTATTTTTATTGCATTTTCTTAAATTGGTATAAACCATAGACACTGAAAAGCCTTCTTGGGAGAGGGGGTGATAAAGATAAAAGAAAGCAGCATTTAGTTTTCTCTCCAACCAGTTCCAAATGTGCCACTGTGCCTATTACATCCCATAAACACCAGGGCAAAAGCACCAGCTGCTCATTACTCTCAGAGGAAATGCTATTTCCTCTCATTTTGGCACAAACCACCCCCCAAAAGGAAAACAGGCCTAGTGAGCTGCAGCTAAACATGAAGTCTTTGTAATGGTGTTATATATAAACAATGTGACGTGATATGTCTCTTCTGTCAGCCAATCCCTATAAAAATATAAAATACAAAGATCTGCTAAACCAAAGGGCATAAAAGGTGTTTGCATATGAATCTGTTCCTGAAAGGAATTTCCACAAGCTCAGCCATAACTGCTACTCTTTGGGTGGCTGGGATGCAGACAGGCAGGGAACTAAGCACCCTTAATATGTTAGTGCCACTCGGAGGTCTCCTGCTAATGCCAGTTAGAGAGCAAAATCTATTTTAAAAAATAGAATCAGCTGAAAAGCGCTATGTGCTGCTTTACGTTAAATAGGAGGCACATTGAAACATCATTAATATTTGAGATGCTCTTTGATTTAAAACACTCATTAGTGCTTCCCAAGTATTGGAAAGCAAACCAGAGGGAGAATCAGCACTCTCTTAAGCGAGGACTCCTGAGGATCTTTGAGTTGTTGCTCATCCAAACACCAGCCTAAAGCAGCTAGGATCCATCCCACACCAGTATAATCCATTTTTATTAGATAAATTAAAAAGGTGAATGTTCTAAGCTTTTTGTTGTTCAAGGACCACAGCTGTTGCCTGCTGCTTTCATAGTTGAATGCCATTCCCCATGACTGTTTTTGCCATCACCTTTTTTCCCAGCTTGGTCTGCCCAGGAAGATCTGAAGCAAAGGTCTGGAAAGAAAAAGAGAAAATCCAGCAATTTCACTGGTGCCAGTTGATAAATAGGAGAGATTGGCATCTGCTAATGAAAGGCTCAGGGAATAAAAGTTGTAGAGCAGGGAGGATATACCAGGGAAAAAGGAGGATATATCAGTGAAAGGTCTTTTACAGAATGATGTGCTTGTGGGCTGGGGAGAAAAGGCAGTAAGTGACCAAGGACGTGAACACAGACTGGGAAGGAAAGGTGTCAACACAGGCTAAGATCAATACAACTGGAATACAACTTAAGAGGTATTACCTCAGTGGAACTTAGATTATATTGTTCTGAGGCATGGGTGGACACTGGAAAGCAAACCTCAAACTAAAAATGTCAAATCAAATGAGCAGGATGGACCAATTTGTAGCAGAGTTTCATATGTAGTCGGATGCCTTTCCATACTGGGGAAGGGAAAATGCAAAAAAAAAGTAAAATCACAGTTGTTACTTGCTAATAATCCAAGTAACCCATCTAAAAGATTGTGAAAACAGTAGCAGATGCTAGTAGATAGAAATTAAAGCACATTCAACTTAGAATGCAAATAGTTCTGAGACCCTAAGGTTTCCCTAAAGCTCTGGCAAACATTTGGCTGGATTGATATTTTGGGCACTGATCTGCATAGCATCTGATTGCGAGCTGCATATGAGCAATGCATAAAGGCAGATTTTTGCTGAAGAAAAAAAGGCTGCCTATTGCCTTCTGTGAGGCTGAGAGACGAGTTATAAAAAGCCTTCTGGCACATTGCCTCGATTTCTGTCAGCGTGCGGAGCCTCCAGCCCCCTTTTCCATCCCAGGGCACTTTGCAGCACAGAGCAGTGGGACCAGGGCTGCTCTCCAGCCTCCCAGATGTCAAACCCATCCCTTGGAGGACAGTGCCAAAGGCCCTGGGTCAGGCCAGTAGCTGATGTAAACCAGAATAATCCCAATTCCCGTCAGCCTGAAAGTTTTACTCTGCCAAAACACACATTGGCTTTTGGTCCTGGGGCTGCCAGAAAAATAGTGGAAAATTCTGGTATTGCTAGTTTGGCTTTTCTTCTCTCTCTCAGTTTACTGTAGCACATCAATGAAAGGCTGGAATGAGTCCAACACTTAAATTTTGGATAGCAGTAGAAGTATCTCCAATTTTTGGTAGTCATAAATGCTGTGGGTTAAGAAGTTGTCGGGTCTGTGTTACAGAACTGACACCTCTGCTGTCCAGTGAGTGCAGAGAGCGTGGGCACATTTTAGTGTCTTGGGTGAACGTGTGTCCTCCTCGCTGGGTCACAGTCCTTCAAACAGCATTTCACAGAAACATCTTGGTGTCAGACTTGACTCTGATTTCCTCAACCTTGTGCTGCTGCTGATGCCATATTTAGCATGTACTGTATGAAAGTCCCTCTGAAACGATTTCTGTCCCTTCTAACTAGAAATATGATAGTATAAATAACAATTTTATATTGCCTTGCTGTTTATAAAATGTTGATATCAAATGCACAGTAGAACCTTTATTGACAGAAAATTACACTGCTAGAGCTTAGCGTCTGGTTTTTTTCTGCTTGTTGACTTTAAAAATGTGCTCAATTTTCATTAAAATGCTTCATACAACAATATTTATTTTTAAACTGTTAAAATATTTAGCTTTTAAAATCAAAATAACAATTAAACCAGGTTAAACCCCCAAATTTTCATTGAAAAAAAAATCAAGATTTTATCAGCATTGCAGGAGAGGTTACACTTTTTTCAAAAATGAAAATATCATGAAATATTTCAGGTAGTCCAAATATTGGGTTTTGAGACATATTGAAAGGCTTGGATTAAAAACAGAGCCTGAGTGCACTGCTAATTATCCATGTACTGTGTCTGGTGCAATTTGTGTCAAAAGCCAGTCAAACATCCAGCAACATTATGGTCTCATTGCCTAAGTACATAAGACTGAAGAAGCAGGGAGTTAAATTCTGCTGTCTGATGTAAGAAAGTGTTTCTAGCACCGAAATCCACTGACATGGAAAGACAGAGAGGCTTTCATTGCAGCTAATGGCAGTGTACCTATCCTGCCAGTAATTACCAGGCTCCAGTCTTTGGTGCTTCTCTGCTCATGAGACTAATGTTTATTCAGAACAATAAATATAAGGTCTATGACACTTTTAAAGTAATGTTCAGATGTGTCTGTGTAACCATGGATGAGTGGTGCTAGTAGTTTTATGCTTTAGTAAACATATTTGACTCTCTGAGTGCTCCAGGGACAGTAGTGGAGTGTGGCAGATGCTGGAGAAGCTGTAATGATTTGCAATTTTGGATGAACTTGTGGTAATAGAGAGTGTAATGACAAGGTAGCAGGATCAGCTTTCATTGACTTCTTTTTTCTGCTTCCTACAGAATATTAATGATTCATTTAGCATTGATCTGTACAGATTCACAGCACAGATTTGTATCTATAATCTAGGAGATTGGTTAATTTTTATATCCTCGTGCTAAGTAAATCTTACTAGTGCTCACAGCTGTCTCTGCGTAGTTAATGACCCTGAATAAATTCCATTATAATTCCTGGATGATGCAAAGGTTTTTCACGGTGAGGAGCTGAAACCCTGCCCACCACCAGCCACCAGCCCAGGTGTAAATGAGAAGTTTGCCCCTAGACCAAGCAACTGCCACAGGGTTTGAACATTATCCACTACCAGATACTTGAAATGGGAATTTCATGCATTCATTCTCCCAGAAACAGTTTTTCCCTAGTCCTATGCAACACTCATGAATGTGTGCTTAGCAGGATTTTTAAACATTCGCCAGCTTTATAACAATCCCTGTCAAAATCAACATTTCTAATCATATACGTAGTTCTTAGCTTCATTTTTAAACTTTTGCCAAATCCAGACTTGTGTTTTCAGTTTCAGCCAAAAGGAATAAAGTAACTTATTACTCCCAGTGGGTGATGATCTTAGAAACGTTGTTCTTCTGACTTGATAAAAGAAAAAGTACTTTTACTTGAAGTAATCATTTCATCTGGCCTGAGCACCAATGTGTCAAACACAGAGGGCTGGAAGAAATGTTTACTTGTTTTCTTTGTCACAGGGGAACAGGAACATTTTTGCAGGGGGTTACTTAAGGCACTTTCAAGTTACAAGTAAAAGGATTGTTTCTCTATTTGAAATTTTAGGTACTTTACAATCAGAACCAGTAAAGAAAGGAAATGACTATGGCTTTTGGGAAACAGGTTTCTAACCAGTAAGCATAAACGTGATACTGATAGAATGGAAGAAAGATCTGTATTTAATCAATTTGATCAAATTTAACCTTTACAAAATTGAGCTTTGCCTGCATAAGTCATGCATACACCTGCTGTGCAAAAGGAGGAAATCTTCTGTATCTAGGAGACTACAGCCAGCTAATCAACTTTAACAGTATATTATTTTCATGTTTTAAATTTTTTTTCCTATCTAAATCCTAGGGACTGACTAACAAGAACACAGAGTACCTGTGGTGCCTTTTGATTTACAACCTTCTAGGTTTGGTCCATGACTCAAATTTATCTTGTTCATAACTCCATGAGCAATGTGAAATTTAGAGTTGCTATCACAAATGTATAATAGAAGAAGTAGCTGAAATTTAACATTAAAACAAATATAAAAATGGTGTCTATCAAATAAAAAAAGGAATAATAAATGTATTTCCTTTTGTTTCATAAAAGAATAGTCTTCTTCAGGTGCTAGACCTGTATTTAGGACCAGGTTTAGATCTCAATTTTATATTGTCTAGCACCTGACTCTTCAGCAGGAAGTGCTGATGTCAGTGGCACCATCTGTAGAGCAAGAAGTTTCTCAGTGTGATCAAAGATGTAGAAACAAGCTCTCCATAATTTCAAAATGTTTTCCCATCTGGAGTTGCTATCATAAGTGCTCTAGTGGAAGACTCTGGTTGTTTTTCCTGTCCAAAGTGGGGAATCTTCAAGTCTTGTGTAATAGTGAAGCTGGGCTGGGGTAGCAGTTCTGTGACGGCTGTTGAAGACATGCCCAGTGCATAAAACACTGACTTAAGCCAATGGCATCAGCTTATTACACCAAAAACCTATACATTTCTAGAATAACCTAAATGAGAAACAAAATCCAGAGACAATACCCACTTTTAAATTAAATGCTAAATTAAATANTTTTTTTTTTTTCTGAATAATTTCAGTGAAAATGCATGCCATTCTTGAAAGAAATAGAGAACATGGAAAGAGGAGATTAAATTTTCATTTGGGATGCATTTTTTTTTCAATAAAAAATTGTCTAGACAGCTCCAAGTTACACAGGTAACTTGGCTAGTATGAATAACCAGTGGTGGGGAGTCAGCAAGCCACTTTAGGAAGCCTGGAAATGTTTATTTTATCCTGGGGTTGCACAGAGAAGGGAGAATAACTCTTGTACTATGTCTGGTGTATCTCACTGGTGAATTCCCTTCTGCTCTTTGGGCTGGTTTTGCTGGCTGTGTAGACAGATCTCTTTTTTTGTTTACTTCTCTAGGAACAGCCCTCAAGCAAGTAAATGAAAGCCATTTCATTTATTATTTCATAATTCACCTGAGTATCAGTATTTTTAACATAGAATTTGTCCTGCACTGGATCATTAATATATCCTGTAGTGCTTTACAAAATAAGTGGATACATTCTTCTATTTGATGCATCTAAGTGGGTAAATGATGCATTGACTAGACAGAAATGGAATTCTGAGTTATCACTTCTTTGCCTAAGTTCACTCTTTAATTATCTGCTGCAGTCATTGCCTCACCCCTGCTTGGGAGATTCCAAACCACATTTTAATTAAAAAAAAAAAAAAAAGAAAAAAAGAAGCATAGAAGAGCTTTGACTCAGATGAATTTGTTACTCCTTTACTAAAAGTCAGAACCCAAATACTTTGATGTGTGAACACATAATGAACTTTTCTCTCCTGTGCTTTTCATGTTACTAGGACTGGAAAGAACACGGTAAATAATGGAGCTCCTCTGATAATCCAAAAGCACCACCAGGATCTTACAGAAAATCTATTCTTACAGGCTTTCAAATAACCTGATCTAAATACATGTTTAGAAAATGAGTATTTATTCAGAATGAAACAATGCTTCCTTGGTCCATCTCATGGGGAATCTCAGTTTAAACCAGCTTGAGTCATTAGAAGTTCAATATTAAAGCAAAATTGAATTAACTTGGGGGCAGTTTGTTTTTCTTTTTGGGGACTTTGCTGTCTAAAAAGTCTTAAAAATTATTCAGAAGGCTTTGGAGTTCATATACATGCAAAAAACAGGATTAGTGTGTGGATGAGTTTGGGGGTCTTGCATGGCAATTGCTTCTCCCCTTAACTTTTTCACCTTGACAATATAAATATTTGAAAAATAACAGCTGCTTGAGCATTTTCAGAGTTTTTTGGTTTCGATTTTTAAACCATGAGAAACCAACCACAAGACTTCTTATTTGTTTGTTTTTCTCACAAACAGAACCAGCCTTAAAGCCACTCTTTACCATTAATAAATCAAAGAAAGGAGGAAAACTCCTCAGGGCCTACAGCAACCTCCTGTAGCTCATTTCCCTAACACCAATATAGATCTATCATTAATATATTGTCTAACACTAATAGCCTTGATAGAAGCTACAAGAGCTATGGGTAAGCAATAGAAAAATGAGCTACACTGACAGTCGGATCTAATTGCCATCAAAGCCAGGGAGTGAAGAAGCAATTCACAGACTGAGTGGGAAGGTAGGGCTGCTGTGACAGAGGATATTGTCTTTGAAGGGGGAAAGGTTTGTCAGTGAAGTCTCACTGAAGTGAAAGATCTGTAGGGTTCTCACTTTACTCCAAGTATAAACTATGGCAGAGGTGAATCAGGGCTGCCACACTGCCTCTTCCACAGTTTTCTTTTTGATTCTTCTTCTTTTTTTTTTTTTTTTTTTTTTTTTTTTTGTACAGGAAATCACAGTAAAGCAAAATTATTTCCCAATGATTAGGTTTTGCTAGTGCTCAGAGTCAGCAAGCAGTGTGGGATCCCTGAGCAAGAGCTGGAACTTCTCCTGCTGTGCCAGCAGAACCCTCGTGTTGGCAAACCCTGCTCTCCTGTGTGGTGATGTTGGGCGAGGTGACCTGCCAAAAACTGCAGCTTGCTGAATTCTCCAGCAGAATATTTCTCCATTGAAACTCTGTCTCTTGTAACCCAGCATTTTCATCAGGACAGTTTGGATTTTGCAGTTTGGCTTTGTGTGTGAGTGTGCAGGATGAGGGGAGCTGGGCAAAGGAATCTCTAATCCCCTCCAGCCCCTTCCTGGGAAGTCCAGCCCAGAGTTCCTAGTGTGGTTATAGCTCTGTTCACTTTTAGCTTGGTGACTTGGTGGAAACACCTCTTTCTCCCACAATTCTATACTATCTAGATTAAAAAAAATCAGTATTTCAGAGTTTTCCACAGTGGTCCAATAGTTTCAGAAGTTTGACGTTGCATTTTTCATCTATCTTCTAAATAAAAGCCAGAGTTGAAGTGCACAATGGCACTGGAATAGTGGAGTTCTGGGTGTAAATCAGATCAGTTGTAGAGCTGGTATTGCCTCTATAGGCTATTGAGAAAAGCGAGATGTTTTCCATTCACTGTGCTAATTAAAGCTTTTTCATTCATGCATGTAGATTCAGCATGATTGCTATCCTTGCTTGGCACTGTAGTACCGAGTGTGTTATTGCTGATCAGATGA
Source organism: Daphoenositta chrysoptera (assembly GCA_013397915.1). NCBI lineage: Eukaryota > Metazoa > Chordata > Aves > Passeriformes > Daphoenositta > Daphoenositta chrysoptera. Next base: position 23,930 of record VZRO01000327.1, on the reverse strand, counting down.
CTGGTTTACAATTCATAAAATAATTTATGAAACAGTTCAGATCTCTTGAGCCTGAAGCCTGGTGTTAGAAATAACTTTAACTTAACTAGAAAAGCTGGGTGCTTTTGAGGTAGAAAAGCTCTGAAATCCTCATTAAGTTTCATTATAAAAAGAGACATTTTTTCTCATTCAGCTGTCCTGTGAGAGTATTTTGTTGGTCTCTGGCTATTGTGAGGCATGATACCAGCAGCATGACAAAATTCCTAAGACTGATTTGAGTAAATTTTTAGGCCGCATAAGATATTACAGAAGTGATAGAATGTTAAGCAGACAAAATAAATTAAAGTATCATCTAATGGCTGACTACATATGATATCTGTACACATTTAAATGTCATCTTGGGTACACAGCAGTTTGTGGAACAAGCAGATCAAGGCATGTGCAATAGCATTTTTTGGAAAGAAAATTCACTAGAAGAATTTGACAGTGGTTTACACTGTCATTTTAAATTACGTTTTAGCAGTGTCAGTTCGCACTTAAATTTTGAGAATATTATTTATTAATTTAGTGTAATTACTGCATACGGTGAGCCACTTTTACTTTGAAATGAAAATCAAAAACTTGTATTTCAAATATGTTCTTAAAAGATTCTTTTTTTCTTAACATAGACTTTTTCTTGTTGTTTTCACTGTCTTCACTGATGTGATGAGGTAAAAAGCTAATTTCTTTCCAAATGAATATATAATGATGCTAGAACTAAAACAGTTAACTGGATAGCTGATATTTACAAAAATCTTCAAATGTAATGACTTCAAGTTCTTTGTTGAATATTCATTAAATATCCTTTTCTCATAGGGCTTATAAATCCTCTGAAATGCAATACATACACACTTTAAAATTTGACAGAAAATACTCGTATTTCTAAGATAAAGGGTTTTTTCTTCTTTAAGCACTCTCTCAAATCATATATAATCAGGAACATTGGCAACACTGCTGCTCAGAGAAGGACAGAGTGAACATCAAGAAATCCAAATGAATTCAATCCCATTAAATGTAATGGTGTGGTAAATCTCACTATACCATCTGCTGTAGAAGGCTGAGACACTATTGGAATTCCACACCTTATTTACATAGCAGATAAGAATGTGTTGGGAGATTTATACGGTGAATGAATACCCAGAGACAAAACTAAGTTTCTAGTCTGTTCACATCTGGGGAACATCTACATCTGTAGAGCATTATACAAAAACTACTGTAAGTTAGCCTTTCCCTGAAAGACCCTGCCACTTCATTCCAACATTGCCCATTAAAGAAAAAACCCCAGCACAAAGTAGTGAGAAAGTTCCTGCAAACACTGGTGGGAACTGAGCTACTTCATCACAAGAAAACATAACCTCCCCTAATTTAGTACATATTTCCCAAAGAATTAGCATGGAACATCAGAACAAATAGGTTGTATCATATTTAAAACATCTGTGCTGTGAGTTCAAAAATCAACCTGTGGCAAAACATTAAGGAAAATATGCCACAGATTTATTTTTTCCCTCTCTTAAGCATTCAGGTTGACACTCTGCATTTTAACTAGATTCAAAACTTTCATTTACTTAATACTGAAACAGAGCTGAGCTGCAGCCCAGTTTTAAATCAGGTGATATCACAGGTGTGACTTGTACAATATATGAACTATAGAGGAACAAAACACTGCACAGTAGCCTCCACCTGATATGCTCCTCTTTATCATTATATTTAATAAATCTTGAGCTTGCTTGGGAATGGCATGTCCTTTGTGCACATTGATTGTGAAACCCATCACTTGTCAATTCAGTTGAACATTAAAGTTCTAATACATCAAAAGTGCATAGGGGAGCTGACCTGGGCTAAGAAAGCATTTTACACAGGAATATTAATAGAGTTCTTCTGCAGCTGCCTCATGTACTTCAGATTGGAAACCTCTGAACCAAAGCCAATTGACAGTAACATATTTGGAAAGGAAGATGCTTTTAAATTACCTCCTTTCCATTTAATCAGACAAGCAACCTCTGAATCCCAAGCCGTAGGTGAATGTTTAAGAGAACATTCTTTATATAGTTAGCTGAACCATGCCCAAGAGCACCCACTGACAGCTTTCCTATTACCAGAAGGACAATGAATCATATGAACTTTGCTGACACACATGCTATAATAATTGTTACATTTTCTTTTAGAATATATCCTTGGGCTCGCTTTTGGCCTCACCTTAAAGGTGACAGCTTGTAAGCTACATAACCTAGCCTGCCACTAAATCATCAATAACAGCTCATAAAATATCCTGTGATAATTTAGCAGTGCATTGGTTCTGATCCTAATGGAATCAGACATCAGTAGTTATGCTATTTCCTCCTTGGATTCTGGATACTTCTATTGAACATTTGTTAAAACAGTTGTTCATCTACAGTGTACATATTCCTGCCAAGCTTCATGGAAATATTTCTATCCATTATTTTTTAATGTCAGCTCTCAGTAGAAGTTTGTCTTTTCTGTTTGGAACTCACTTTGCTGCTACATAGACATCTTTGTTTCATAAAGCAGACACAGTTATAAACATTAAAACAGACACATTTGTATTCCCTTCAGGATAATAGCAAGATTTTCCCAACAGCTTTCCAAGTAGGAACACACAAACAAGAACAAGTTCTGTATTTTCTATGTCTCAGCCTTATTAATTAGGTCTTTTGTTTTCAAAAGCATATCTTAGGCAATCCACATTCATATCTACTTAATTTTTCTCCACTGATTGCTCTAAACGGGATTTCTGGGCAGTATTAGCATATTTTGTATGCTAAGGCAGTGCTAATATTATGATTTTTATATTTGTGATATATGTATTGTTACAGTGTTACAAAAAAATCTTATTGAAGCAATAAGTTCAATACTTTTTCCTTAATCATGGCAAATATTTGTCAGTAGAACCAGTGACAAAGCTAGCAGAGTCGAGATTTCAACAGATTTTAGGCAGTATTTGGCACGTGTTACCCGTTTTGTCCTGGATTCCCTTCTGGGTTTTTTTCCAGTTTGGCAGAGCCTCGGGGGTGCTGTGGTTGGGGACATTCCCTGCAGAGACCCTCGTGTCCCTGCCCAAGCTGGCAGAGCAGGGTGGGTGCCCTGGGCGCTGCCTGGCTCAGCCACCCGGGTGCCACACGAGGAGCTGCAGGGGTGTCACCGACTGTCACCAACCCCAGCGAAGAGCCATGAACGCTGCCTGAGGGCTCGCCAGAGCACCTACCTTTGAGTTTATGCAGCTGATTTAACCAGTGAGTTTCTAACCCCTTCAGCTGGGCTGCTTGTGCAGTCAAAAAGCTCCTCCAGAGTTGGAGCAGCTTTCTCAGTTCTGTGGTTCTATACCAAAGACTTCTGTGATTAGCCCTAGATGTCTAAAAATGGCTAATATTAAATCCCTTCTTCACATTAAGAAATGCTGGGGTTTACTTCATAAAATAATTGTGGTTAAAGACAGTGGTGGTGTCAGATACCAGTTCTATAAAAAAAATTTTGAGTTTCTTACTGTGCAGAATATTCTGAGACTTAATTTCCACATAATTTTATTAATTCTTGTAAAATATTTTAATTTTTGAAGTAGCTATTTTAATTTTCCTATAAAATAGAATATTTAATTATTAGAATATCTATTATAATATATAAATTATCTATATTAATTATATATTAATTATATATATAATATATATTAGGATATATAAACATATATATAAAAATAATATATATTTTGCTGCAAAAAAAAAAGACAATAGAATGCACGAGTCATAACTACTTTGTTTGATCCCGTTCTGTCCCATTTATATCTTACAAAGGCAGAATCATTTCTAGGTCTGCCCAACAAAGAAAGGCTATGGCTTATAAAACAGGGTTTCTCTTGACCACCTCCAAGAACTCTGTAGATACCCTGTGTGGGGCTGCAGATGCAGTGGGTATATGGAATAATTAGAAAATTACTCCTTCTGGCTGCTGTGAGGTTTGAGACCTCCAGAGTTTCATCCTGAGAGAATATGATACCTTTTCCTTCTCCATCTCCCCAGAAGGCCTTCCAAGATAAATCCCCACGGGTCTTTCTTGATCTCTCCAAACCTCAGGTTTCCACAAAAGCTTCAGTACCAGTGTTTTACCGACCATTCAGGAGTTTTGGATTTCCCGAGCCTACACACGGCCTTTGCACAGAACTTTTCCAGACTGTGACTAAACTCTCTCAGCAACAGCAAGCACCTGATTCCTCTGTCCCTTGTCACTAGGCTGATTATCTTCAGCCCTCTGATCTTCCACTTTCTCCTCCCCACACTCTGTCATTGCTCTTGTGTGAGCATCTTGTCTCCAGTTTCCCTTTCTTTCATACCAGTCTGTTTCAGATCTAATTTCCCATTTCCTCAACTTTGTCCTTGGGATAACTTACTGTATCTCATGTATGAATAAATACATATATAAACAACGATGTGTAAAGGCATGAATAAAGAGGCCTCATAGTAACTGCAAGATTTACTGTGACCTCTTTTTTCCTAACCTTTCCTGTTGGCTTTTCTTCTTCTGCTTGTTGCTTATGTTTACTTCATACTAGGATCTTGTCCTCCTTAACGTGTGAGGGCATGAAACACCTGATTTATTTGGCAATTCTATTAAAACAAAAGTTGAAGAATCCCATGGCAGTGTAATTCTTGTATACCCCTTACTTCCTTAGCCAAAATGAAGAGAGATGGTTGAGCTGCCTTCTCTAGAAAATGTGTTAAGTGCTAAAGAACATTAAGCAACAGGGAAGTACAGGAGTTATAAAGCCTCTCCAAGACCCACCTCCTATTATTCCCTCTGAAGGGGTCTATCACTGCCATTCTGGGTTGCAAACACTACTTGAGCATTATATAACTTTCTGCTTTATTTCTAAGACATGAATTTTTGCCTATGTTGTTTTTGTTTTCTTTTAAGAATGTCAATCCATTTCACAGAGTCTTATCTTTTCAGTCTACAGAATGATACCCATAATAAATGCAGTTATCTTTTAGATAGAGGTTGTTTTGAACTCCTGATCATAGGTGGAATATTTTGATGTGTTTTAATAGTATCCAATATCTCTATTTCACATATTTTGTGATATTTTTATAAGATCCCACTTAGGCAATTGCAAGTTTTTCTCAAACATGAGTAAATGTTTACTTTGCAGGTGGAAAGCTTGCTTTGTAGCTTTTAGTTCCTGTAATACAAACTCTGGAAGAAACTGCACTATGTAACTTCTCTATCAAAGACAGTCAGAACTGTTTTATTTGCAAACATTCAGCGTCACAGAAGCCTTAAAATATCAAGGTACTTTTTGACAGCTAAGGTGGCATTCATTAAACATGGGCTTTAATGTACTTCATGACACTTCAGTTGCTGGTATAACCCACTAACTGAGCTCACAATATTTAAGAATTTCAATACAGTCATAGAAGGAGCACACAGAGTCCTGCTGAGCACACTACAGAGTCTGTGTAAAGACCTTACTGCAAGGGGGGAAGAGAAGCAGGCAGACAGCAACAAACTGTGTTTATTCAGGAGATACACTTCCTATGTTTTCTTTTTTTATTTCAATTTAGTTTGCAACTACTTATGTACTGGTTTTCCCAAATGAATTATCAGACTTTTATCTTAGCTGTCCATTACAACAAAGACATTAACTGTTGTTTGACTTTTCACTAATCACTATAGAACACATCCTCGAATGACAACTACTTTGCATCTATACAGGAAATAATGGTGACCAGTCAAAATACTGAAGTTCTCATAAATAATGGTCAGAAAACAAAGTTATATAAATAAATGTATTTATAAACAGATTTTTTGGCTTTGTCTATTCTCAGAACACTGAAAAAAAATTATAAAAAGTTCTGTGATGGGACTCTGTGCAAAGCAGTGAACCATAACTCAAACCTATTGTGAATCAGAATCCATTATGGGTTCGAGTTGTATTCATTCATACATCTTATTGCTCATTTTTATACTTCTAAAATCCTTGTCTACAAGCAAACTTACAGTTTTTGCTTTAGTTCAGCTAAAAGATGGCCTGTTTTTTATCCTTAACCCCACCTATCCTAAATTGTGGAGATAACACAGAAAATGCTATTTTCTGTCTTTGTGGTTACAAAAATATATCATGGTATGGTCCTGATCCCTCAGTTACCCTGTCAGAGTGAGAGGAGGTTGGTGGTGCAGGTGGCCACAGGCTGCTGCTGCTGTAGCCCAGCCTCAGCACAGGAGCATTGACAGCTCCTTACACCCCATACGTGTGGGTGGCTACTTTTTGAAGAGAAAAACAGCATTGCAGCTTTTGTAAGACAGACTGAATACTCTGAAATGTTCTGCAGATATTCCAATTGCTAACTGTGGCTAAAGATGCCCGTCAGTCAAGACACTGTCAGACCATGGAACAGCCAATAATCCTATTCTGCTCTGGAATATTTTCAGAGAGAAAAACTTTTTTTGTATTTTAATAGAAAACTTAAATTCTTCAAAACCAATGCTGAGTGTAATCTTGCTTCTGAAAACAACCAAAAGATAGTTTCTCCTACAGAGCAGAAGGCCACTCTTTTCCTCTTTACAGTCCCTGCCTCCTAGAGAGGACAGTGATCGTACCTCAGAAATGCCACTCTTGAGTAGTAAAAATGTGTTTCAACATGTGGAATTTAAGAAAAATTATTATTCCACAGACTTTCAAATGTTTTGTATGCCTGTGAAAGATACAAGGCTCTATTTGACCTAGGCAAGAAGTACAGAACTCCATTTTATTGATGGAGGGATGTCAGCAGTAAGCATATTAATACTTATTCACAGTGTTTGTCCTATGGCATTCTGACATTAACTATGATGGAAAAAAATCTTAGGGTATTCCTAGTGAAATAGCACAAATAAATTGAATTCTTAATGGAAGCTTAGATCTCACCAAAGCCATTTTTTTATCCTGAGGTTTTAGCCATGCAGGATGGAGCCCATTAAGAAGAGCAGTGAAACAATATTGCAGAACAGTGCATGTTTACTCATTAATGAGAAGTTCTCATATAAAACTGGACATTTCTTGCAGGGTGGAATCTTTTCATTGCTGGTTTTGGGAGGGAGGAAGACAGCAGAGAGGAGGGGGAGGAATCCCTTAATTGTTAGAGCAGGTTTTAAACTGACAAGCCTCAAAGGCAGAATACTGACTCTTTGATCTTAAAAGGGTTGTAAAAGGATGGTCTCACTTGTGTTTATTCAAATGTTTGCAGGTAAATGCTGATAATCTAAACTGAGTCAAAGCTGCAGAATTTAGCATAAGTGATTTGCATATCAAGAGCCTCAAAATAAATACCAATTCAGAGATCTTAAATGTTGTCAAAAACTAATCATGACTTGAAATTAACTTGGGGCTCGTCTATGTAGGAAAGTCTGTGCTCAGGAAGCTAAAACATCCATTGGCAAGCAGAGGTCTGGCAGATGTGTTTAATGCCCACCAAGGGAGCCGAGTGCTGGCTGCAGGTATCTGCAGTCCCACCTGCTGGCTGGGGGCACGCCGAGCCAAAGGGCAGCCTGGCAGGGCAAAGAGCTGAGCCGAGTGTCCTCCCCACCAGGGCTGGGAGACACCCTTTGGAGACAGCCCGAGCCCAGGAACTAGCTGGGAGAAATGCTTCTAGGGAGTGCTCTGGCAGACAATTTGCATTTTGCTGTTTCTGGGCAGAGTTGTTGATTCTTGAGCTACTGGATTCTTGACAAGTTTTTTTTACTATTTGTAATTAGTTGTATTTCAAGTAAAAGTGTCATAGTTTCTAAATTACTTGATTGTCTTCAAAATCTATTTTTAGCACCCGGTTCCTGCTACTTGTTTTACAGCTAATGACTTCTTGGCATAATTTTGTGCCTGTTACTTGACTGAAGGAATGTACATCCTGTATGAGCACGGAGCAACACATTTGGAAGTACCGATCCTTCATACTTCCTCTCTGAAAGTCAACAGAGATTGTCTGTGGTTTCGAAGTCTTCTGTGTGCACAAATGTTGCAATTTATGAAATGAGATACTAATAATTAACATTTATCAAGTCAGATCAGCTGTACAACACAACTTAATAATATAAGATTAAAGTTTCAGCCTCTTGATTCCCTTGAGGGAAAGTTTAGGGTATGAACAAGTATAAAGGAGACTAGGAAATTATTTCAATTTGTGCAAAAATTTGCAAACTGCTTCAGTCTGACTGATATCTTGTGTTGGAAGAGCAGCTGATTGCAGTGTCGCAGAGTCAGGTCAGCACTCCCATCCTTCTCCTTCTGTACATTTCTGTGCAGTCCCAGTTTGCATCTTACATGAACAACAGAGATCTGTAAGACTAAGACCAGTTCAGGGCATTAAAAATGTATTAATGACAGACTCCCACATAAGGAGAAATCAGGAGCAAGAAACAGACTTTTTCAGCTGGTCACTGCTTACTAAACTCCCTCTTCAGGTGTTTGTCACCTACAAGATCTTTCTGTTCTGAGGTGTTCCTGAAGTTTGAGCTGCTGACCTTACAGGTTACTCTTCAGGGAATAAAGGTTGTATGTTACCAATCAATATAGCAACTTAGTAAATCATAAAGTGTAGGTTTCAGTCCTCTAGAACTGGGTCTCCATGAAAAGAGAGTAAGTGTCTACTGAATCCAGCTGTGGGTCTTGGGCTGAGGTTTTCATAGGGAATTAGGCATTGCACAGTAAAATTGTTACCTTTTTAAAGACGTAAATCTTAAGAAGCATAACTGAAGTCCTTCTTTCAGATCTAATGACCTTAGTTGGAGTTTGCTGTTGGTATACTTATGTTAGGCTACAATTTAACCTGAAATTATTTAGAATAAGAAGGATTTTGAGTAATAAATAGGCTGGTTTTGTGGTAGGAAAGCAATTTTTGAGAATTTGTGAAAATTCTGATTACTATCCTCCTTTCTCTGGAAGGAAGGTCTGGCAGCCCCAGGGAGAAGCTGGAGTGCTAACAGGAGCACTCAGCACCCACCTAACGCCAGCCCTGCCCTCTGATGATGGCACTAAATTCTGGCATTCAGAAACTTTTCTGCTGGTGTTGCCAGAGTTCCCCGAGCTCAGCACCTGCATTCCAGCTGCCTCCCCACCGCGATGGCTCATTGACATCTCAACACTGCTTCCTCCACCCTAGGGACTCTCCAACTTCCTGCCTCACTGCTTTATTCTCTGCCCACTTTCCCCAGCCCCATTCTACCCACTTTATATTAGACAGATGTCCACAGCTCATCTGACTCTGAAACTTTCCTTTGCTTTATGGGATGTCTTACTATTGCTTTTCTACTGCTCTCCCAACACCCTTCTTCTCCCCCCACGCTCCTGTCCACAGAACACAGAGAGGGGTTTGAATATCTGGACATCACCCCAAGTTCTTACAGTTGTAAAACAGAATAATAACACCAACAAGCTGTCACACCTGGTCATTAACAACAGCCAGTTTAAGCCTGTTGCTGTCTGAGCATGAGTCCAATCTTAGTCTTTCTTGAGTTACTTGAGCCTTTATTTTTAATAAGGATGCTTATATTTTTGAAATTGAAGTGTGTATGGAATAGTTTCCACCAAAGAGTGAGTACAATTCTCAAGTTCAGCACAATTATGTGCAGTTGCTCACTGTATACAAAAAATGACCTTAGAAGTTGTTTTTTCTTAGTTTGTGCTGATATTTTATTCTTTTCAATACACTTGTGCATATATGGTGATCCCATTTTTGTTTAAAGTTTATAAAAGCACAAATTGAGTTATTTCCTGTTGCAGAACCTAAAGCACGCTTTCAAAGATTAGGTTAAAGCTTCCTGAAATGTTCACACTAGCATAATAGGCTTTCTTACATGATAGCAAGTTGGGAGTGAAAAAGAAAAGTAGAATTAGTTTGGTGTCTGACTGAAGTAAGGTCAGATTATGGGTAGCAGTGTCTGTGTGGCAGTAGAAAGGCTTTCAGACATTATATGGGCTTCATTTGTATCCCCAAGAGTGGTTACGGTGCAGTAGTTTGTTTAGTTTCTTGCTAATAAGGAATTGTAGGCTTAATACATGCCTCTAGAAGAATAAGATCTTTTGACAGATTTGTTTTACATATTGCAGCACTGTGAATTTTATTTCAGCTGCAGTCTGATCCTATATTGCACCAAATCCCACTGGGAGATGCCAAAAATCTCAAATTCTGATACATTAAGAATTCTGAACACCTCAAGAAATTCTGCTTATGAGTCTTAATGACACTTCTTGGACTAAATATAAATGTGAGAAGAATACGAACAACCAATTTCTGGCTGCTCAGGCTCACTAAATATAACTGAATTTATAGTGTCTGGACCTCAGAAGATTTAGTGCCAAGCACTAAGTCTCGGAGGATTTCAACAACAAAATCTTACATTTTGATCCTGCCAGTACATGATTATCTTAAATACTTGAGTGATTCAGCTGACTGAGCTGGTACTGCTCAAACCCCCAAAGTTGATAGTATAGTTGTACAGTCATGGCCTTAACATGGGGGAGAAATATTTCTGTGGGGGATTTCTTAGTTCAGTTCAGGAGCATTGTAATTATAAGTCCTTGTGAGTGAAACTAAGACTATCACCAGGTTTATGGCATTGCTCCACTTCACAGCCACTTTCATAAACCCCAGATTAGTACGGTTCTATTGAGTATATTTTACATATTCTTTCCTAAGAATAAGTTTGTGATAAGCTATTTTCTCTATTTTTTTTCCATAACAGTTTTTGTTCAATGATTTCCAAATTTTAATGCCTAATATGATCTTTGAAAAGCTATAAAGTTTTAACAGACTCTAAATATAAATTGAGTGAATAAATTGCTAGGGAGTCTGTGGTTTGATCCCAGGAAATCCTGATTAATAGCCTTTAGGTTTTTTTAGACCACCCTGACTACATTGTGAAAACCAGTTGACTTATTTTATTGCTATTTAGACTGTAATTCAAGCTACTAAATTTATAACAATTTAAAAAAAAAAACATTAAATGAAGACATAAGAATTTGTATTTTTTCATGTGAGACCATATGCTGAACACATTTCTTGCTCTATTTAGTTTGGTCCTGTAAAAATATAATTCTCTATACTTGCTAAACACATAAAATCTATTTTTGGTGTAAAAGGGGTCCAATAAAAAGCTAGTGTAATTACAGTGATAGTAATTGTATTCATAATATTCCTATTGATTTTCGTTGATCAGGACTTGTACATTTAAAAGTGAAACTAATTTGCATGTGAAGCTTCCCAAAATAGGAAGTGGAAAATTAATGTTGCAGGATAATTTGTCTGATAATATTGTTTTTCTCCTTACTTAAAATGCAGGTTATATGAACAGTATTTTAAGAACAGGGTAGTTGTACCTCATTCTTTGTTGGTTACAATATAAATTAAAAAGAAAAAAAGATGTACTTATTGTTGGTCTAAATCTTGACATTATTGGTCAAGGACAAGGCACAGAGCTAAACTGAGTCCTTTTATTTAATGACTTGAGAATCTTTAGTGCTGATCACCTTGTAGAAACTTAATTGCTTCATAGACCAGATTTCCTGAAACCTGAGTGGTTGTGGATCCTGGCGTGGGTCTGAACAAAGGTGGTGAAACGTGGCCTGTGATGTGAAACTGCTGCACAAAAAGGCTCTGGCTGTACAGAGGGTGCTTTCAGAACATGGACTGTGATCATGTGCTTACAGAAACGATGGATTTTTTCCTTATTAGAAAGGGAACTCTCCTGGTCAGAGTATTTGCAGTAATAATGGATGGAAAAGAAAAGAATTAATCTTCTACAATGCTACCACAGAAGGCTGATTATTTATAAAATAATTTCCATATTGTGGGAAATATAACAAATCTTGTTGAGTAAAAAAGTAACCAATACAAATATATATAAACCTCTGATAGCTAAGTAACAATAAACAGAATAAATTTGCATTGTCTTTGCAACATGCTCAGATTTGCTTTGCTTTTCAAGAAGAAATAAATGATTTTCCACATAATAGAAATTCGAGTTTACTAGTTCTAAAATGCTCCTCATATAGAAAAAGAAAACATATTTTAGTATTAGTGCTTATCACAGCATTTAAGGCATCACCATCCCCCCTCAATCTTTCTACTCTTAAATAAAAAGGGAAAAATCCCATTGTTTTCCTAGGTTCACTTTGCTTCTGGTGATTGATGTAGAATTTTACTGCCATCCAATGGCAAGGACCTATTATAGCCTAAGTAAATGTCTAATGCTTTTTGATCAAATTGCAGTCTAGGGAATTTAACTTATGTAGTACACTTAGAACTTACATCAATACATCTCTGTTCCTTACACAGTGAGAAAGAAATATGACTACAGTTTCAATTTATTCTGTGTTTCCTAATTCAATTTTACTCTGAATTACTAATATTGTGATACATAATTACCTAAATGAATAAATCAACCTAAGCTACTCACTAAGAAGAACATTAGCGTATAATATTAATTTTTGCCTGTACCTTGTCATGTTAGTTTAAAAGATTCCTTTCACTACAATTAAGAGCATTTTCCTAGTTGTTAAAATATCCTTTCTAAACATTCTCCTCCACTTTACTTACTGTGTTTGGAGATTTCACAGTTGTTATTGTACCCTAAAGAATTGCTTTATGATGCTCAAATGTGTTATAGGCGTTTTTTTGTGCATTTCTTTCCCCTTGTAACTCATGTACAGAAACCTCTAGGATAGAAAGATAACCACTTAAAGCTATAATATGAAATATATGGATTTTGGTTTACTTTTATCCTCTGTGCTTTCCAGATTCACCTTCAACTGTCAGTCCAACACGAAAGTCATTAGGCTTCTGAGAAGAAATCTAAAGTTAACACACTTAATTTTTCAAGTGTTTATTTTACAGAGGAAACTACATAGCTACATCTAAAGGAAATAACTTCAGATCTTGGCCAGAATATAAAGCTGAGCCTCCATCTTGTACTACTAATTAAAACTTAAAATAATTAGTGGCTGTTAAAAGAAAAAAGATGACCTACCAGGATGAAGGAAAATATAAGTTTAGAATAAAAGATAAAAAAAAACCCCAAAAAACAACAGAGACAAAGAATAGACTGTTATTTCTGTTGTTCCATTTCAGCTGGAAGACTCCTCATGTACTGTCACTTGGTTAGGATTGCTCTCCAAGCCAAAGGAGACACTTCCAGTGACATAAAAGAGACCTAAACCATGTCCCATTCGTACCTGCTCGCACAGAGGGCTGCCTGGTGGGCCACAGGTGTATTTCAATTCAAATTTTTTAAAACATTTTTGGCCTCTCACAAAGATGCAAACAGTGGATCTCCACTTTCAGAGTCAGAACATGTAGGAGAACTTTCAAAGATATGACATTGATCTCTTGCCATTATTTCAAGTCTTTTTAACAACTCCGCTGCCATAATCTTTTGACTATTCCACGGCTGTGTAGAAAGAATAATCTTTGATTAAATTACATCATTAACCCGCAGCACCCCAAACCATGTAAGATTACAGGAGATGGAGCAAGAAACAAAATAAAGAGCACAGTCCCAAAAGACTCCAACAAATGCCTTGTCTGTGCCTCAGACAAATTCTACACTTATCAAAACAATTGGAAAATTAAAACTTTCCTTCTCTAGCTGAAATACATTGACATTAATCAGCACAAAGTCTTTGGGTTGCATGTGCAAAAAAAAGAGTACCATGCTTAAAGATATTAAAATTAAAGTAGGTATGTGTATGTTATTTGCTACTGTAGTTCTTTAATACTAAAAGAATGGGTATAATAGAAAAATGCAATATAAAAATTAGGATAATGTGAAGTACGTTGTTTGTATCATTGTGTTTATTCTGTAGTTAATAGCAGGACACCACAACTGCACCTGGCAAAGACAGCTTATTCTTCTCAGTATTGATATATTAGAAGTTGATTGGAAAATGAGGGAAACACTTCTCCACACTTTAAAATTTGAAAATCAAGTTTCATGTAATGTAGATGTTCATAAAATTTATAACTTGTAGAAAACGGGGATAGATTGCCATGACACCATGACACACAAATGTGTTTGGTTCCCTCCAACCCCCTGAATTTGGATTGTCAAAGCACCAGTCTTAGAAAAGCAGCGTGGGTGAGTACATGGTCCTCCTTGGGAATATCCATTTATTGTTGGCTAAGTTGCTAATTATTGCTAGTTATTGTTAGCTAAGCTGCTAAATCATTCTCTAAAGTATTCCTATTACTATAGTTCTCGAAGTTTTGTGTATACACTTATGCAAATTTATCAAGTGAAATCTGTTCTAAATTAATTTATGCAAAAAGCCACACTTTAACTTCAATTTTAATACTCCAAGTAAATATACCTTTCAGGGAACAGATACTTTTTCTTATTCCTCAAAAGTCACTTAATCTGTTTCTATAAATGGGTAGGAGGAAAAATTTAATTTCAACCAATTCTTCTTTCATGTTTTGAATAATAGGTTGTTTTGGTTTTTTTTTTTTTTTTTGTTTCTTCTCTGTGCTTTGAAGGAAAGGTCTGTGTGACAGCTAACAAAGCTGCACTGGCCTTGTAGCCCTCATTTTATGCGAGGTGAGAGAAGCTGCTCTCTGCATGGGTCTGCACGAGTTCAGCTGGCCACAGCACAGGGGCAGGGCTCAGGAGATGGAGCTTCCCCCCTCTGCACACAGATGTGCAGGGGAGACGTCTCTGGGGAGGGCCCTGCAGGTCCAGGCACAGCACAAAAAGGGAGGGTGGGAGCTGCCTGATGTGTTCTTGGGTGAATTTGGGGCAATAGCATCATTCCAGTGCTCCTGCCAAGGCAAGCAGAGCTGCTGAAGTGGAGGCCATGGAGAGTACAGGACGTGGCATTTGTTAACGGGCTAGAGCTGCCTCTACTCAGCTATTTCCCCACTGCAGGAAATATCATCAGCCTGTCCTTCCATGATTTCTCGTGGCCAAGGAGGGTGGAGAGCCTGTGCAGCGACAAGAGGAGGCCCTGCCACCAACAAGAGGGAGCACCCAGCCACTAACCTTACCCTGGGAGAACTTTCTGCTCATCCCCTCCCTCCTTTCACTCTCTCCACATGTTAATGCATATTCAAACAATTCATCAAAATAACCAGAAGGCAAACCACCACTGAATCGCCAGCCCTCAGTCCTGAATAAGCTGCTCACAGTCAATTGCCTTTTTCCTAGTTTAATTTTCTTTGTGTATTTTAATGCTCTGTGTGCTCAGTGACAATCATTTCTGCAAAGCTGCATTTCATTTCCTCTGACCACTAAAACTGTGATCTGCTTTACTTGCCTGAAATAAGTATCATGCACAGATTTTAATTATTTAGTCATGATTTAGCATGCATGATATATGGGTATCATTATCAATGGCTGCAATATCTCTTCTTTTGGCTATTTAACATGGGGAAGATGCTCTTTGTTATTAACATCTGTTCATCAGGGACACAGACCTTCTCAGCATTACTAGCACCTTCTGTTTTTGTCAGGAGAAAGGAAAGTGATCAAGAGCCTCATCAGAGCCTAATTTGGCACTGATGTGTTTTCCTTTCTCTTAACGTAGCCTAGATCTAAATTGTTTCTTAAAATTACTGTAGCTGTTAAAATACTGCTCAATAACTAGATCTGACTAGGCTTAGATTAAGATGGTACAGATACCAGTGTATCATTATTTAAATGTTATGGTTGTGTGGGGGCTACAAGATGAAAAATAAGTTAATAAAAGATGTGGTGGAATTAGAAAATAAGATTAGTGAAGTGCTTTAGCCGTGAAACCATCTTCTAGCTATGAAAAAATTGCTAATCTTATTTTTCCCCCACTAAGCTGATTCCAGTTTTTCCACAGCCCAGTGAGGGCCTCACAGCAGAAATGTCCCCTTTGCATTTACCTTGTCATCGTAGCAGGAACTTCATTGAGCCTTTCAAGGATGGCTCTGGGGTTCCCAGCAAAACCAGTTTCTGGTCCTTGGTGCTGCTCTCCAGTGCTGCTCTGGCAGGGGCCCTTTGCAGAAGGGTTTCCCTGCTCAGCTGCTTCCCAGGTGGCTCGAGCCCAAGGGATGGGTGTACTTTGAGGCCAAACTGAGCTTGAACTTTTTTTGCACATCCTTCAAGGCAAATGTAAACAAAAAACCGGATTTCTACAAAGGCGTTTGATTCCGTGAGCGCTGCCAATACTGAGGGAATATAACAACGTTTGTGCTCCAGAGCAGGATCTTATTTCTTCCTAAAAGAAAGCATCAAAATCTGATCATGTAGATAAAAGAGGAAACTTCTCATGAATATACTCTACGTGATTAAAACTCCAGCTCCCTATGGTTTAGACCTGGAAGACATTTTAATTATCTAACATCTTGCTATTTCTGGAATTTTGACTGCAAATGTGTCTGACATAGTGTTTCATGGAATATCCTTTCCTCATATAACGCTTTTTTTAAACTCCAGATGTACAGTAAACAACAAAAGCCTGTTTTATCTCTTATCCTTCATCAGATGAAAGTGAAAGATAACTAAAAGAAAAAACCTTTTAAAGAATATATTTTAATCATAGATGTCCTGCTTATAATCTAAAGTCCCATAACAATTTCAAGTGTGCTTTACCAAGTAGACCCAAACTACACAGATTTGAAAAATTCAAATATTAAAATATATTATTAAAAAATTTTAAAAATCAGCAAAAAGAAAAGCCTCATATTTTTCTCATTTTTCCAGGCAAACCATGTTCAGATTTTTTTACATAATTATTATTTTTAATAGACGTTAACAAATATCAGCACCATCCTGTCACAAATTAGCAGCACAGAGAAAAAAAATTACCATGATGATAATAAGCATGTTTTGGTTCTGAATACATAAGTAAGAGCAACTTAATCACCAGGGTGATTTTCCAAATGTAATCCAGCCTATCGGATAAAACTGTTGCTAGTTTAAGAATGAGAACATAAATGCAGCATATGAAAGGTAGATAGCAAGCTTACAGTGGAATGTCTTTAAAGTTGATATTATATTGACCACACAAATAGTGTTTTAAAATCAGGGAGTTACTATAACATTAGAATTACTATAGAGTTACTCTTATGTATGTATGCATTAGAAATATGAAGGAACTCAGAAAGACTCAGCCTGTGAAAAGGACTTGAGTGGTTTCTAAAATTGCCCTATCACTTCTTAAACTTAAGCGTTGGGCTAAGGACTTAATATGGCTAAAATCTTATCAACCATTTTCTCAGGGAGTTCTATTTCCTAGATTAGTCCCTGAGTTTAACTGACATGAAGCAAATGACTGACATCTGTCAGGGCAGGTTTTGAGGCACAGAAAACGCCTGTGCTGTGGGAGTGGGTGCAGTGACGGTCTGAGTGAGCTGGAGAAGAGGAGCTGGCAGGGCTGTGCAGCTTGTGCGAGCAGGGCTCACCTCTGCTGCCCGGGCAGGAATTGCTGCTGCCCGGGCAGGATTTGCTGCTGTCCAGGCAGGATTTGCTGCTGCCCGGGCAGGAATTGCTGCTCTCCCGTGTAGGATTTGCTGCTGCCCGGGCAGGCTCTGGCAGGGCTCTGGCTGGGCACAGCCCCGTGTGCCCGGGCTGGCACCCGAGCCGGGACCCCGCGGCAGCTGGCACCCAGAGCTGTGCCAGCATCAGCCGTGCCCTGGGACTCCACTGCTGCCACGGCCGTTATCTCCACTCAGATCAATCATTAATTCAGGATTTGTAAAAATGTTTGTAAAAGAAGTCTCTAAATTGGGGGTGGGGGGTTGTAAGGTAGGACTATATTCCAACGAAAAATAACTAGTGAGTTTAAATGTACTTTGTAAAACTAGATGAACCACTTTGATGATAATCTAGCTTGTCTTTGTGCACATACATTCACCCACTGATTCCATAGTGTATCTATCCATAGTATGTATAGTATAGTGCATATATCCATGTATATATGTATATGTATATACATATATATATGTTTATATTCCATAGTGTAAGCCTGCTTTTTTAAAAGCAGTCATGTCAGACTCATTTTATATGATGGGCTTCATCTGATATCCTGGTGCTTGGCAGCAAAGACTTTCAGAAGAATTTATTAATTCAAACATTATTAACATAAAAGTAAGAAATACTATTATTCTATTTGCATTGTCAACCAATAGATGCCTGTTAATAAGTAGAAAGCGGACCTGCAGGAAATTATTCCTTTATCTTTTGGCTGCTGCCTTTTTTCTGTTCACATAAGGAGAAAGGGGCTTTTGGACACTGATGTGGCCAGCTTTCACTCAGCCAAATTTGAGTTATTTGTGCCATGGGTGTTGGGCCAGCTCAGGACCAACTGCTCAGGTGCAGCAACACTGACACTGCTCTCAGGAGCAGCAAGTACAGCTGGTCTCCTGTCACACAGGGCCTGAGCCAATAAACCACCCAGATCTGTGATGGCTGGGTGTGTGCTCCCCTCCTGGCTTCTCTGGCTGTGTTTCCACGGAAGGAGGTAGAGGAGAGATGAGTTATCTCAAACCAGTCAGATCCAGCTGGGGTCTTCTAAGTCCACTCAGGTTGTGCCCATTGAACTGAACATGTGGAAATACTTTTTTGGTAGCAGTCAGATTTCCAAAGGGCTGTTTTGGAGCTTAATATAATAAAGTCCATGAAACCAGGTGCTTAAAGCATAATGCAGGTATACCAAGTATATGGTATATTCCTCTGCAGGAAACAGTTGATACAGCAAAATTCAACCTGTTTTGGAGCTGATTGGTGAGTCTAAGTGAACCAATCCTGATTTCTCACAGCGGTGCTGTGAGATACATGTGTACTGTGCTGGGTTTGAATTCTGCAACACTTCTCTGCTTCTCTGAGCATTTGCATCAAACGTCACCAAGGGCTCGTTCTCAGCGAGGAGTGGAGTGTGGAGAGCTGCTGGCACGCACACACACGACACGCAACCCACCGGGGGCTGCTGCTGAGCTGCTCCCACAACACAAACTGTGGCAGCAGGGCCTCCGAGCTGAGGAAAAGCAGAGGGTCTGGAGCAGCTTTTGCAAGCACTATGTTCCTTAAAAATACTGATCTACTGCTTCTTACCAAAAGCACCATCCAAACTTCTTACTCCTTGGTGAACAGGAATGTTTAAAACATGCATCTGGGGCAGAGAGAGCTTTCAGAAGCGTCTTGCCATGCTAAACTCTGATTCTGATCCATGGATTTCCCTACACTTATGAAAGTCCTGCTAATTTGTGCAATGTCATGAGTTTTCTGAGAGAGCACTTCTGCTCAGCATCTCTGCACATCAGTCCACATACAAAAATCATTCACGCAAGGTTTTGACCATAATGCTCTGATCAGGTAACAAGTCATTGGGCTATCAAAACTTACTGCTACTTCTTAGCAAGGCATCCTTATGTTGGCAAAAATAATGCAGGGCATTGAACTTACAATAGGGTTCTTTCCAATAAACTTTAAGTTAATAGACTAATGACGGTCAGCTATGGCAGTGCCTGAAAAATTCCGGAATGACCCATACCACATTTCATGTTCAGAATGAAACTTATTTACTTCTGAGCCTGGGTGGAGAAGGTTTTGGGCTGCCACCCACGAAGGGTTAACAGCAGCACTGACCCTGTGCAGCTGAGGGGACAACCCCACCCTGGGTGGGGCTACCAAGGTCTGCAGGCTGGGCTTGCCTGAGTAGTTGAAAGAGGTAATTCTAGGTATTGGCCAGAAAACAGCTGATTTGGAGCCTTTCTTTGTGTTGCTTTGGCTTGGAAACTGGAGGTGTTGGCTGGAAGTGGTAAGTGATTTACATGGGTGTTATGGTCACAAACTCATGCTGGGTAAAGGAAAACTGTGCTGTTTTAAAGAGGGTTGGAAATGAGAGATGTTTGTGGAGAGTTCCCATTATCAGGTTAGCCTGTTGGAAGTGGTTATCCCTGTGGCTCCCAACTTCTCTCACCTCAGGGATTCTGAGGAGTTTTAAGCTGGTTTAGTGAGAAGGGCTGTTTGGCAGAGTGGAGGGTATTCATTCTCAGTCATCATGAATAAGAACAGGCAAGTGTGGACCTTCAAAAGCTTGCTGGCTGATTCCCTGAAAACCAGTTTTCCAAAAGCAAGTGGCCTTATGTTACTGAAAGACAAACACTCAGCTAGTCAAGAAAAAACCAAGTGCTATAAAATGTTTTATGTGGATACTGTAAACGTAGCGGAGATGTGGAAATGTAGGCTTACAGTTTGGCAACGGTAGGAGTGGTGAATACATCAGTTCCTGTATTTTGACACAGCTTTGGATAAATGCTGCACAGTGTTTCAAATCAAGTGGAGTTACCATGATGGGAGGCTGGTTATCTGGTGTTGGATGATGGAGCTGGGTTGATTTTCTTCATTCTGTCATTAAAAAACAAGTTGTGACGGATGACAAAATAACATCAAGACAACAAAGTTCGTGAAGTGCCAGCAGTAGTAGGTCGTGTGTCTAGATACTCTCTTCTGTGTGCTTTCTCTCTGCTCTGGAAGCAGCTATAGAGCTCGAAGGGCTGTGCAGTCTATTTAATCACTGCTAATCCAAGAATTCAAAACACAAAAAGCTGTTATTTATGCCATGAAATTGCTCCAAAGGTTCAAATGTCGTATGTGCCAGCACAGCAAGTTTCCCTTGAGGTTCTGTCAAGACTGAATTCAAATGGCTTTGAGTCCAGGTAATTCCAGGCAAATTAGCTTCAACCACACTGAACCTGGAAAATTGCCTCGTTCAGGAAGTGGTGAGATTCATGCCTAGAAAACCCCACTTGTATTCTGCTCCAGGGGCTGGGTATAAATCTTTAGTATTCTCATTAATCTTTTAAGATGGGGAACATAAACATCTGGAAGCTTGCACTTTCAGAGTTCTGTAACAACATCTCCAACTGGTTATTTCACTTCTTTTGTCTATAATAATGCCCCATTTTATTCCCCATGTATTATTCATATATACCTTAAATTTAATCACCAACCCACTAAAGTTAAACTCACACTACACCTGAGATACAAACACCAGCACAGTGGAGTTGAGAACACATTATGACTTATCCATAATGACTCTCATGCTGAGGTAAGGTTCACACCTTTATTTTGTGATACCACCAAAGCTTTTCTGGTTAACAGAGCCTTCTCATACCTGTATAAAAATTGCAAAATGTTCTTTTTTCTCCTGCGTCCTTTGCTTTCCATGCAGGGATTTTTTTTGTCCTATATCATGTTCAGCCTTCTTGTTAGCTGTTTTTCTGCGACCTGTGAAGGTGGGGTTTGCCAATTAGGGATGTGCTGCCTTTGACTGCTGGGAGCACTCAGGGTGTGTCCTGCATGTTCCCCACGCAAAAGCCCTGCTGGAGGCTCCTCATGTTCCACCCTCTGCCCGAGCCAGCAGTTCATGCCCAGTGCTCCTCCCACCTGGCAGTCCCTGTCTTCACTGGCTCCCTGGACAATTTGGTGATTTCAGGAGTGAGAAAAGACACCACTATAGACTTGGCAGAGTGTTTTCAGTGATGACTCTTTGGCATTGTTGGGGCAGAATTTACACCGGTCCCCTGTGCAGCAGGACTCTGTGCTGGACTGGCACTTGTGCTTGCAGGGCAGAGGGCTTCTGCTGGAGCCCCGAGCATCCCAGGGCACCGTGGAGTCAAGCTGGCCTTGTAGTTTGGATGTTCTGTTTAATTACTGGAATTTACCTGAAAGTCTTTGGAGCTGCTGGCTTCTTACCTATTCAGAGTCACAGGTTTGCACAAATATCTGCTGTTGGTTACCTGTCTCTTCTGTAGTTTCTCAAGATGCATATTTTTGGGGTATTTTTTTTGTTCTTGGTTCTCTAGTCTGTTCAAGTCACCATATGTTACCCAGCTGTCTTGAATTTTGCCTCCCTGTAATAAATAAATACACATTTGTGTGGATGTGGTGCTTAGGGACAGGGTTTAGTGGTGGACTTGGCAATGCTGGCTCAGTGATTGGACTCAATCTTAGAGGTCTTTTCCAACCTAAATGATCTATAAGTCCATGTATAACATATTTATAATATAATCATAGAATTCTAGAATGGTCTGGGTTTGATGGGACCTTAAAAATCAACACACTACCATGGGCAGGGAACCCTCCACTAGCCCAGGTTGCTCAGAGCCCTGCCCACCCTGGCCTTGGACACTTCCAGGGATGGGGCATCCACAGCTTCTCTGGGCAACCTGCTTCAGTGCCTCACCACCCTCACAGTAAAGAATGTCTTGCTGATATCTAATCTAAATCTACTTTATTTAATTTAAAACCATCACCCCTTGTCCTATCACTATCTGCCTCTGGAAAAAGTAGTTCTCCCTCTTTTTCGTAAGCCCCTTTTAAGTACTGGAAACCTGCAGCAATAACGAATAATAAGCAATAAATCTTGGGTGGACAATTATTGCAGGACTGCACTTTTATTTTTTTTTTAACTTTTATTTTTGTTAGGCCACCTAACAAAACCCTGGTTTTGAGAAGGAAACAGATGACACAAAACTTCAGGCATCAAGTAATCACATTTAAGTGGCCTACAAGCTGCTTAGGCACAACAGTTTTCAGTGTCTAATTAGTAAGTTTCATATTTATTCAACTAAAAAGTCCTGGAAGTTTGAAGATTTTTTTTTTTTTTTTTATGGAAAGAAAAACCAAGTTGAATGTGGGAAAAAATCAAACCTGGCTCGTGTCTGTGTTAACCATGAAAATGTTGGTGCTTTGTTCAGTTTCTCTGTATTTTCATGTGCTTTATATGGAGGTAATATATGTACTTGCTGCTTTATACAGAGATCTGAAGTTTTCTCCAATCTTTTGTGATACCTGGGGTCAGTAGTGCATAAATCGAGTGAGAAAATTTATTTGAGTTTGTTGTCTGACCATAATTAAATCCACTAATATTGTTCTAATGCTGCCTTTGTTACAGAAATCACCTTGGTGAGTGCTACATCTCACCTTTTGTTACCTTCAAGAAAAGCCTTTCATGCTTATGTATTTAATGATGTAGCATTCTTTTAATGTATTTGTCAAGCAATCTGAAATATATTATTGCAATACCACATCTGCAGTAGTATCTCCACATAAACAAATGTGCTTCTTAACTGCAGCATTGAGAACTCCCTCTGGTAGGATTCCCAAACTGCTCTGCAGGTTGCTGGCTACAGCGGACTACCAAAACAAATCTCTTACCATGATCAAGGTCAGAGCCAGGTCAGTCATTCACAGAATATTACATCTCTTCTTGGAAGCAGGAAGCATTTGATATTTGATTTCCCTATGCACCATTCTTTGATGGATTTTCCTTTTCTTTCCTGCAGAGTGAAGAAACTGTTATGTTAAAACTGTTATATGTATTTACATGTAATGACTGATATTTATTTAATATTGATAGTGTCCTGGAAAACCATTAAGGAAATGCATCTTCTGGCTCTGCAAAAGTATGTAGTGTGCAATTCTCCTGCAGTCTAAGGTAATCCTTTGTGGGAAAAGTGTGTTCACATGAGGACACTGCTCGTGGTGGTTTGCAGTCACATCAGTTATTTCAGTAAATGTTTAATCCCCAAGCAGACTTAGGCAATGATTTATGAAGGATCTAGGAGAGGAATGCTGCTACCACTTTAGATGGCCAGGTTACCTGGGTAATTGTGCTAGGCTCATGTGCCAGGATAAGACCAAGGTTTCATTCTCTGTATATGTATGTATCTATGGCTACGGAAAACTAGCTGACTGATAATGTGGCTGAAAACTGAGCATTCTGTGCCTATGCTTCAAAATCCTTTAAATCCTGCATTTCTGGTATCAAAAATGACAAAGAGATTACTCAATCTATGGAAGGAATCCTGTTTTTCATTTCATCATCTTCTCCCTTTTAAATTCAGAGATGATAAGATGTTTATTTTGCGTTGTTTTGTGATGTGTGGATTTTTATTGTGGTTTAGTTT
>VZRO01000325.1:346799-390431 GCA_013397915.1 Daphoenositta chrysoptera | reverse complement strand
GGGCGAGCCCGGCCTCGCCCGGGTCACGGCACACGGGCCGGGCCGGGAGCCGGCGGTTCCCTAACGCTGCCGGGCTCTGCGCTCTTCCTGAGCGCTCACCCCCGCTGCCTCCCGCCTGTACTTAACTCTTCATTTCTAACACGGCATTAGCGACTGACTTGGGGTTTGCTACGCTTTTGGTTTTGGCCAACATGTCTAAGTATTAGCGCGTTTCAAAATACCAGCATTTCAGTCGGGCTGTGAGGGTGTTTACACTCGGTGAGCTGCTTCATTTTGTAAAAACAATCGGCAGTTTAGGGTTAGGGTTAATTGGTTTTAAGGCTGTATGTAAAGAAGACTTTAAACAGAACAAAAGTCAAACAAAGATTCTAAGAGCTATCAAAGTAAAGCATTAACATTCCCATAAGGGGTTTTGTGCAGCAACGGGCAGAGCCAGGATGACACTTGTTGCTCTCTTTGACAGGTACAGAGTAGTAAAAAACAGTGTTTCTGCCAGTCGGGTGCTCCGTTTCCCTGCTCTGAGCCAGGATCAGCATTATTGTCGTTGCCAATGGTTTGTCAGAACTATTTTTAAAACACTCTAGTGTTTTAAAAAACACTGGAGAAGACGGTAAGATCAATACCGCAGACACCTGTAACCCAGAGATACAAAACAGCCTCTCTCAGAGCCTGTTACAGTTTCCTCCCATTTACGTATTAACCTGTAGAGTTCTTAAAGGTAATGAAACTTGAGCCATATTTGAGCCATCTTTTTTCCCTCTGCTATTTTAAGATAACCTTCCTCCGCCTCCCTCCCAAACATCTCAAAGAAATTGGATTATTCATTTAGGATGATGCTGTTTCCTATAGGTAGGGGAAAACTCTTTGTGTTAGGGCACACACACAAGAGTGGAAGCGAGCTGATTTCACAGGGGTGAGTTTAAATATACATATTCCTCATTTCAAACAGCAGTGACAAATTTTGCAAAACACTGAAAGGAATTCTTCTTTGGGAATACAGTGCTCTGGGAGTTTGTGAGCACAGCTGCATTTGTTTTTTTTAAAAATTGCATGCTCTTACTTATTTCTAGTTCCCTTGCTGAATAAAATGCAAAAGAAGAAATTTCGAGAAAATAAAAGATTCCTCAGAGAATGCTTTGGGCCTTTAACACAGACTTTGCAGCAAATTCTTCAGTGAGGCTCAAATGCAGATGTAATTAATCTCCAGATACATACTGCCAACCCCATGAGCTGACTAACATTAATTGCGTGCTTATTTCTGGATAGATTGTGTCTCATTAATCTGATTCATAAGAAGCAAATCCATAGGTAAGGTTTGGTCTGCATGGGTGTAGCTGGAAATGTCACATCCATACAAATATCTGAGAAAAAGAGGAGGATGGATTCTGAAGGATTGAAAAGCATCACATTGGTTCATTCTGATGGCAAGTAGACTCATAAAGGAAGATTATAAAGACTGTAAAGATTGTGTACTTGTATAGAATGTTTTGATCTTAGCAAATCCGAATCTTAGTTCCACAGGAACCTCCTCTTTTGCTGCCCAAACCCTGGACATGCTTTTGGGGGTTCTCCAGATGATAGTTCAGCAGTGGAGAAAACACCCTACAGCCCTTCTGGTTCTCCTACAGCAGCATAACCTTTTTTCTTTCTTTTTCCGTTGTGACCTTCAACACCATGACAGAAAAAACATCATTGCTTATTTAGCAGAAGTTAATAATTAATTCTGGGTACAATAAATAGGGACTGAGTGTATTTATCAGTCTGAGAGCAGAGCACTCCAGCCTTGTAACAGCTGACAAGTTTGCGTTGTACCGAGGAGCTGTTTTGAACATCCTTACACAAAACTGGGCTCAGAGGTGTGAAATGCATTATCTCTGAGTTAAGTGGAATGGAAGTAAAACTAGGCCTTGAAAAATGATAATGGATGTTACTGTGGTTAAATGTTGCATTGCTGCAATTTAAAGTTACCACAAAACCCAGAGGGCAATCTTTTGGAATTCTGTTCAAAACTCCCTCCCCAAACTCCTTTTTGAAGATTGACATGTCATTGACATCCCTTTAGCTGGGACACTGATATGCTGCTACCCCTGGTTTCTTTATTAATTCAGACTGACTTTTCCTGAAATTCTTTGCAGCTGAAGGACCTGTATTTTGTTCCGGCCATGATTTAAAGGAACTGTCAAGTGAGGATGATGTGAAGCATCATTCCCAAGTATTTGAATTATGTGCAGAGGTAAGCAGTTCTTCTTGAGTGCCTCTGCCTTTGCCTGGTGTTAAGAGCAAGCATTGGTCATCTGCTTGCTAAAGCACAGACTGTTCCTACAGATTCCTTCAGATTCCTTGATTTTTGCTGCCCTGCTATTTGAATGCCTGATTCTGGTGAAATTATGTTTTCCCTGGATTTCTTTACATGTAAATAGAAGGGCTAGAATGCAGATGTGCATATCTCCAACAATGTGCACAGTCAGGGTGTGTTCCTTAGTTTAGTCAGTGTTCCTTGCAGCTGAGTATTGGGCAGTGTCTTTCCTAGAAGTCTAGAGACAACCACCTTCAAATCACTTGTGATCAAATGTTCCCTCCCAGCATTTAGTTAAAAGTCCAGGATCAGCCTATACATCAAGTAGACAATGTGGAAGTAAGATCTGATTCACTGGTTGTCCAAGTTCTTGTTAAAGACCCAGGTCAGGGAGGTGGGGAAGTTAAAGTGAACCCTGAAGCCTTTGGAGAGAATGGCAAAATCCCCTTTAATTGTGGTGGTGCTAGAATTTGACCCCTGATCCTGCTCAGTGTGACAACAGAAAGTCCTTTGAAACCTTTTGTGCTAGTTCCTCCAGTACCAATGATCTCTAAGACATTACCAAGCCCATATTTAAGGAATGCTGTAAAAGCCATGTGTGAAAGCTACAGATGAAGGGCCCTTCATCATCCTTTCATCTGAAATGAGCCAAGATCCAACAGTTTGGGGGTTTTTTGATAAGTAGAGAGAAAGGTACTTTTGATGGCTTCCAAAACAAGATCGTGTCTTCCTGAATTTCCATACTGACCACTGTCTTTTGTGCATGCAGGTTATGACTTTAATCCAGAAGCTTCCAGTGCCAGTGATTGCCAAAGTAAACGGCTTGGCCACAGCAGCCGGCTGCCAGCTGGTGGCGAGCTGTGACATCGCGGTGGCAAGTGAGAAATCCCAGTTTGCTACTCCTGGAGTAAACATTGGGCTCTTCTGCTCCACACCAGCTGTGGCCTTGGGCAGATCTCTTCCAAGAAAGGTAGGCTTCTTTCCCAGATACTCTTTGTAGTTTCGCAAGAAGTAGATTGCCTTGTTGGAAGTTTTAGTTCCATTGCCTGAACTTTATTTTCCTGCAATACAGCATTTTAAATACTTTATTTCAAAAGGCATCTCCGTAACTCTTTGGACTGGGAAAAATAACAAAGGGTGAACTCTGCTTAGGAAAGGCAGCTTCCTACTGATGTGATTCCAAGCAGCACGAGCTCGTCCCAGCTGCCCACCAGCTCAGCAATCCCTTCCCTTTCCAACAGACAGCTCAGGGCTTTAGCCAATGATGTTCTTCCCTGAGGAGGCAACCCCTGCAAGTTCAGGATAACAATCCCACCGAGGCATCAATTCTTGCCAGGCAATGACATTTCACTGCCAGCAGGATCTGCCTGGCTGTAGATCAAGATGCTTTAAATAGCATCTAAAGCCCTCCTGTACTGCCTTCCTGTTTTATGTCCCACTGATTGTGGCTGCACATCTCTCTTAACATAAAAAATAGTACAATCTGTAAAGCCTCCATAACTGAGAATAGAAATTTTAAGTTCTGATCCAATTGGGTTCATGCAGACAGACAGTCCAAGCCCAGCAGGGCTCTGCTGAGATGCAGTGACTGAACTGCCCACATCCCATTGCTGGATAAGAGCTTCAGCTTGAAATTCCCCATCTGCAGGGACATCCTGTTCAAATAGAGCCCATGGGGGATTTTTCCAAGTCTGCTCTTGTGTGCAGTTGTAGCTGCTTCTGAATTACTATTTCTGGGCTGTAGGATTACCTTTTTAAAATGTGTGGGATATACTTATCTCTGTGCCACTTTTCAAAGCAGTAAGAACATTCCCTATGGTTCCTAGGACTGATGATTTTTACCTTTTAACAAAAGATGTGTTGCCATTGTTTGTAGCTACCAGAGCAAAGATGCTAATGAGGATAATCGGGCATTGGTCAATTGTATCATGAGTCTTGGAAAACCATCTTTATCGATACACAACGGTGATTAGTCACTGAGTATTTGGGAGATTTTTTAGTTTCAAACCTCAAGCACCAGATGCTAAAAGCAGCAGGAGACTGAAATAATGTGGCTATAAAAAGTCCATATTTAAAACCACACATATTAAACTTAAAACTAGGACAGGTGTTTTCAAAAACTACACATATGCCCAGCTTAAAATACCGAGTTCAGTGATTTGATCATCATTGTAGATGATCCACCTCTCTCTTAATTCGTACAGCAATCCCTAGAGATTGGGGCTCTTGAAG
Source organism: Daphoenositta chrysoptera (assembly GCA_013397915.1). Lineage (NCBI taxonomy): Eukaryota > Metazoa > Chordata > Aves > Passeriformes > Daphoenositta > Daphoenositta chrysoptera. Next base: position 385,903 of record VZRO01000325.1, on the reverse strand, counting down.
AGAAACCCAGAGGTGTCAGCCTAGGACAGCTGGAATCAGCAGGCAGGCTGGAAGAGACCAGCTTCAGACCCAGTCCTTCTCTTTGCTGAGACCTCTTAACAGGTCCTTGGCAGTTTAAAAGACAAAAAGATTTAAATCATTTGTGAAAAGAGTACCTTGTACTTGAAGGAGGAGGCTGAGATTCCCCAAACAAAGCAAAGCACAGTTGGGTTGACTTAATACAGTATTTTTCCTTGTTCAGGTGGCACTGGAGATGCTTTTCACGGGTGAGCCTCTCTCTGCCCAAGAAGCATTAATGCACGGGCTCGTCAGCAAGGTGGTACCAGAAGACAAACTGGATGAAGAGACCATGAAAATCTCTCAGAAGATATGTGAAAGCAGCAAATCCATCCTGGCCTTGGGGAAAGCCACCTTTTACAGACAGATAACCCAGGACCTCGACACTGCCTACAAAATTACTACTAAGGTCATGGTAGATAATTTGACTTTGAGAGATGGGCAGGAAGGTATTGAAGCCTTTGTTCAGAAGCGTAAGCCTGTCTGGTCACACTCTCAGGAGAAGAAATGAGTCCTGTCTCTAAACAAACCTTAGCTGTGCTTTATGAGTCTTCACGCAGTTGCCTTTGGGAACTATATTTTCATTCTTACTGAAAGTTAAATTTCTCTTCTTACATATGCCAGACACAATAAATTCACTCTAAGTATGTAATAAATGTTAAGTAAAATCGAAGACAATGAGTTTTAAATTCTGAGTGAATTTAATCTGTGGTTTTAGAAGTAACTCTGTGCTGCAAAAATCAGTTTAAGGTGTCTCAGGTTACACAGGGAGTCACAGGGACTAAGGGAGAGCTCAGATCACACTGTTCAGGACCTGCCCCTATAGTTCTGGAGGAGAATTGAAGGGCTTGGACACATTCCAGAGATGATGGTAGTACCTATCATAAGGGATCCCAGGACTGTTTGGGTGTTACAGACAAGCCTGTAACGTAGTTGTCCATTGCTCCTTAAATCTTCTGTGAACTGTATGTGTCAGCAATTTGTCTCACACAACAAATCCTGATTTTCCACCATCAGTTCAAGCACTTGTCCCAGCTCTAGGGAGTTTTGCTGTTGAGTCCAGTGAGGATGGACATGGGTTGGAGTGAAAGGCACTCTGTGGCCTCTCAGAGAAACTTGGCAGTGTCTTGCCCCAGCTGTAATTTTTAGGCTGGATGTCTTCAGTTTATCACAAGATGTGATAAACTGAATGTGTTAGTGGATGTGTTAGTTGTGAAGTCCATCCTTGTGCTCAAAGCTGGGCTTTTACCAGCACTGGAGCAGTTCAGCCATGGACTTACGGACTTGACGACTTCCAACAAAAGGGGTTCAGCTGCTCCCCTGGGTAATCAGTTACAACCCTCCAGGTGAGATTTTTATTCATGTCCAGTCTGAGCCTTGAAGCAGCATTTTCTGGCCATTACCCCTTGTTACATTATTTGGCATTACTGAGAAAGTTTAGCTCCATTATCTCTGTAACTCTCTTCAAGCAGTCACAGGCTACACTTCAACCATACTTAGACTCCTCTGTGCCACACTGAAAAAGCCCTGCTTCCTCCACCCTCCCTGTAGGGCATGTTCTCTGGGTAACCAGCTTGGCACCCCTCCAGTGGACCAGTTAAAGTTTCTACACATCCCTTTTGTAGTGGTTGTGCCAAAACTGGACTGTATCCTAAATATGGCCTCACCAGAGCTGAGCAGAGAAGAGTGAAATAGGCTGTCCATGTGCTGGCCTCTTTGGGGAGGGAGTGGTGCTCAGTGTGTGTTTTGCCTGCTCTGTGATGAGAGTGCCCTTCTGGCTTGGGGCATCCCCTGTGAGCCCATTTCCAGGAGGACAGTGCCCTGCTGGCTTGGATTCAGCCAGGCATCCCCTGTGAGCCCATTTCCAGCAGGACAGTGCCCTGCCACTCCACTCCTCACTCTACCAGTATCCTGTACTGGTCATTCTTCCCAGGTGAAGAAACGTGCATTTCTCCTTAGGTCGTGGTTGGTTTGGGTTGAAGCCAGGCCATTTGGGGTGTCAGCCATTGCCCCCAGTTTGCAGAACCTGCAGATTTGCTGAGGATGTGTTACTGATGATAATAATGGATGAAAGGAGCCTTGGTATCAATCCATGGTGATCAACATGGGATGACCTCCCAGCAAACACATTTTTTCTGAAGTTCCACATAGCCAAATCATGAGGGCTCATCCATCTCATCCTTAAATAGACATTTAAGCAAGACCACGGGAATCACCGTATGGATGGGCCTTTTTTCTATGTTGATAGTAGAAGCAGCCTAAAGTGCTTGATGCAGACTGGGATGTGTTAAGTTAGATCAAATTAATCGTACCTATGGCTACTAAAACTCCAAATGTGGAAGTATCATTTATACATATGATACATATATATACATACACATATATAGCCCCACAAAGCAAGTCCCTTTTCCATCTACAGGTTCAAAAGAACGAAATTTTCATCTCTGCTGCAAGTTTTAATTTTAAGAATGGAACCTTTTTAATTCACCATTAAACTGTTTCCATACAAATGTGAAAAATGTGCATCCTTGGCACTAGTTGCTTTAAAAATACAAATTTGTATTGTTACCACCAGGAAAGACGGTTATGTTTTTTACAAACTCACATAGTTTGTATAGGTTAGAAACTGTTCTGAGCAATTAAGAGATGGAAGAGTTAAATCTGGAGCACTATAACCTTCATCGTGTCCTTTCCAATGCAGTAAGATGCTGCACTTAGACTCTGTTCCCACATGCTGCTCTAAAAGCATTAGGAAAGAGTAAATTGTTTTTAAAAATATTTATATTTAATGGCTATCTTGCAACTACTCAGCAAATCTCAACTGGCTCTTTTGTTCCAGGCTTTTAGAAATAAGTACATTATCTGATTTTTGCAGAACAGTGCCCTTTCCAGCTAACTGCAGTAATAAAATGGTTTCACTGGCCATCTAAAAGCATGAGTGACAGTTTAGATGAGCACACTCTTTCAGATATTTAGAAGTTCTTCTGCAGTTGATTGCCATCTACACAAGATAGGGTTTGGCATTATTATTAACTCCATTCAGATCTTAAAGAGAAAAAAATATTTTTGTTTTAACTCAGTTTTCACAGTATTTGTACTATTTTGTGCAATAAAGTAATTATGTAATTTTAGAATCATAGGATTATCCTAGAATGGTTTGGGTTGGAAGGGACCTTAAAGACCATCTGATTCCAACCCCGTGGCAGAGACACCTTCTGCTTGACCAGGTTGCTCAGAGCCCCATCCAGGCTGGCCTTGAACACTCCAGGGATGGGGCATCCACAGCTTTTCTGGGCAACCAGTTCCAGTGCCTCACCACCCTCAAATTAAAGAATTTCTTCCTAATATCCAATCTAAACTTACCCTCTTTCAGTTTCAAAGCACTCTGCCTTGTCCTGTCACTAGTGCTTTTGTAATTAGCAATCATAAAACTTTTGGCATCCATGGGAACATTTCCCTCTTGCTTGAACACTAGACAGAAAAGCTTCAGAAGGTTTTATAACATTCCTGCACTGGCCCCTAAAGACTGACAGAACAACTTAATTTTTCATTTCTGACTTGCATGGGCTTTTTATTTTTGCCCACATCTGCCTTTATTGTTTAATTTAATGGATTTACAGGCTATTCCTGGGAAACAGAGCAGTTCCAGAACTGTTAATTAAGTACTACAGCCAAGAAACAGCAAACCAAATGATAGATTGGGAGCCTTACCACCATGGTTATCTGCTGCCTGAGGGAAGAGTTTGTCCCAAAATAGCAAGGAGCCTATCCCTTGTCACCCCTTCCATTTTTATTAAAGAATCTCTCTGCAGTGAAGTCTGCCAGGTAATTAACCTAGTTTCAAGCCACCCTAACAGCATGTGGCTCTGGAAACTAAGTCCAACTCCATCTGCACACAGCCTCTAGGATGCAGCTTTTCCTTGGAAATGACCAACGTTTTCTATCCATATGTACAGGAACAGCTGGAATGGAAACCAGTCATGATATGCAAGCAAGGAATTGCCAGTGTGAATGGAATGAAGGGCACTGCCTCAGAGTTCATGGAGGCCTTGGAGGAGTGGCTTTGAGCCTTTACCTGGAAATCTTAGAAAAGATACACAGGCAAAATCTAGAGGATATGATCATATCACTTGTGATGTAGCTTCAGGCTCCCCTCAGGAGCAGGGCAAGTGAAAAGCCAGGGAGCAGTGATAAATAACACATGGCACAAGGTCATTCCTAATTCATGGACCAGGCAATGACCTGCCTCACCACATCACTTGGGGAATATGTACTGAAGGCAGTTAAACAGAGCACTTGGGTAATGGGCAAGGTATTTATACCCTCTGTGCTCCACAGAGCCCAAGAACGGTTTATATAAGCTTTTATATAAACTTCATGTGGTTTCCTTAAGGCTACCCAACCCAGAATTCAGCAGCCTGGGTAAGAATTAGTTTTGGGTTGGTTTGAAGTAATCTCCTGTGGAGGAGAGAGCTTGAAAATATGTCCTACAAAGGCCCAAAAAGCTGGACATAGTTAACATTAAAAATACATGACTACCTCATTGGCAGGAGTCAGCACCAGAGTTTTTACTGTCTAGCTCATGATTTCTGAGCATTTGGATGGCAGCACCGTGTCCTTCACAGAATAGCCCCTGGGTAATTCCTGTATTGTCATTCCTGTATTGCAGATGGGGAAATTGAGGCCAAATGTGCTGTGCCTGAGGTCTCACGGTGAGCCCGTGGCATTGTAGCAGTGGCACTCGGAATGCTGACACCTGCTCCTTGTATTTCTTCAGCAACAAAGTTTCCAGGGAAATCAGCAGAAATGCAGGACGACAGCGTGCCCTGAAGTGACTGCAAAGGCTTCTGAACAGGAATTATGAGCTACTGCATCAAAGGCCTCTTGCTTGACATTTATTGGCTTTTTGATGAATGTTGGGGTAATTCTACTGTCAACAGTTTCTCATTAGGAGCCTGGCAATGTACTTTCTGACCATTATCTTTCTCAATATCACACTGGGTTGCTACAAAGAGCAGGGATTTTTTGTAAAACCCATCTATCTCTGTTGCTGCAAAATTTTCTAATAATTCTACATTTAAATAATATCATGGAAATGCTGGCTGCCTTATCTGAGCAATAAGAAGACTAGACAAATGGTTAAATTTCCATGAAGACCTAAAGCTATAGGACAAATCTCATACTGCAATGAGTAGCATTCATTTGTCTTGATTCCACTGGCATTGCACCTCAATTATACTAATTCTGAATTTCACTCCTGAATAATGCATTCCCATCCTGCTTTACACTTGAAAAGGAAGGAAGAAACCATCAGAGCTGTACTTTACACTCTCCAGTATGATGTACCATCTCCTGGCTGCTTATAGTCAATATTAGGAATTATTTTTGTCAAAACCATAGATTTTCTAAAAAGAAAATAGTAGAAATATACTGCTAATACCACTGTGCATTTGGAAAGGGGAAAAGAGTTCATTCAACTTCGATGTGCTCAACTGCAGTAATTTTCATGCTATGAGTTTTAAAACATTAATACTTACTTTAATTATTTGTATCCTGGAGTCATGATAATGGGAACATCACAGGGCTATTGTATATTCAATTGATTATGGTTGTTAAAGACAAAGAAATTAAAACAGAACCAGATTATAAAATAACTAATGGAATTTGTACTACTAAAATGGGTTTGATTAATGACTAATGTTTATAGCTACTTAATACGAGAGACTTTAACTTTCCCTCCTAGAGGCAGGATGGTGCTTTCAGCCTGCCAAAACCAAAACTTGTAATGCTGTGGTGTTAACTGAAAATAAACTTTCCCACCAACACTTTAACCTCACTTTCATGGCAGAGCAGATTAACCTGTGGGATTGAACAGGGGTTTAGGTGTGGATCTCCTCCCCCAGTCCTGCTGGGGGAGCAGCCCCTCCCGGGAAGGCAGCACGGGTATGGACGGCAGGGTCTGAGTCGGTCTCTGGGCTCCTTAGAGCCCTGTCAGGAGCTCTGAAGTCATGGGCCCTGTCTGAGGGAGCAGAAGCAGCTCTGCTTCCCGAAGGAGTTTTTAAGGACACATTCCCTGCAATAAGGGAACGTTGACATTCAGGCTGCCTCAGCTGCTGATGACAGAGAAGGTGTGAGGTCTTCCAAAGTGGCACTCAGGTTGTATTCCAGATCTGTCCTCCTATAAACAATTACAGTGGATGAAATCATGTTTGGAAAGATGAGTGATGTTTTCCCTGTCAACTCTGCCCTGTCAGCATCAAGGATAAAGTGATAGATATACCTGCTTTCGTCTTCTCCACTTCCTGGCCCAAAATCATTCTCAGTGTAGACAGTGAGTGATGACTCTGGAAAGAAACAATAAAGAATTAGTAAATCATATATAGAACACAGGGGAAAGGAAAAAGGAAATGAACACATGAAGTCATTCTCCTAATGTGGTCTTCAGTCTAGATACGAATATTTTGTTTCTTGTACCTGTTTAATGAAATACACCCTTCATGCCAATAAAACTTTATCATCTGTTGTCTAAGGGAGTTAATCCTATAACAAAAATGCCTGTTCTGAGGGTTAGACATAAATATAGACATGGTGAATAATTCTGAGTTAATCTCCCTTCTCTTTCAAGACCTCACTAGTGTGCTTTTTCTTTTTTTTGTTGGTTTGGTTTTGAGACCTCAGCGTGAAGTCAGAACTCTTATTCTGGTTTTTTCTCTCCCTCATTGGGGGTTAATTTTGTTTTAATGAATGCTGAGATTCTTACATGACTAAAGTACCCATTCTTACATGGGTCTACAAATCTGAGACATAACAGATGAAAGAGCAGGGTAATGAAAGAATTTAGCTCTCTGAAAGAAGGCCTGTAGGAGAAACACCGAGGTGCTCTCCAGAGCACCCACACAGAGGACTGGAAAACTGACCTAATTTACCCCTTTTTCATTGGGAATGTGCAAGGACGGTCAGCCTCTTAGTCATTAGCCTGAGATTATTAATAATTATCAATACTATTACTTGTTTTTATAGTTGCTATAATTCATGCTGTAATCTATTTAATAAAATGACAGCACTAAAGTTCAGGAATTTAGATTTTGACATCTCCTCCCTACAAATGTGCTTGGAAACTGGTCTGAATCACTGAAATCAGAAGCCTTTGCTGCTTGAAATGAGGAATAGCATTTGTCTGGCAGCAAGAGAAGACTTTATCCTTTTACAGAGCCTATGAAAAAACACTTAGTCCCTACCATGTACTCATCACAGTAAAATGGAAGTTGTCAAAGATAAAAGTCCTTTTTCTTTGCTGTCTGTGGATGCTCCTGTAAGCTTTTAGTCTTTTTCTAAATGAGCATTTATTCAGAGCAAGCAGCCCAAGAATATTTCCACTGACAGCCTGAAATCTTTATGAGGTACTGGATGGTTGAAATGCAACACCAATTTATTCAGCACTCATGATGAACCCAAACAGTGAATTTACCACAGGAAAAGTCAGTAAAGAGCTCAGTAGCAGTTCACAGGCTAAAAAAAAACCTGTTAAAATGTCCTAGACCTTTCTGTCCCATTCACTATAATATTTAAACATATTTCTATATGTAATTTTTTAGATAATTCTGAAACATAAATAAAAGGAATAAAAGATTTTAAAGCCCTGGACAAAAAAAAAAAAAAAAAAAAAAAAAAAAAAAAAAAAAAAAAACAACCAAAAAAAAACCAAAAAAAAACCCCAAAAAAACCACCCCAGAACAACAACAAAAAAAAACCCCAACAACAATAAAACAGACAAAACCAAAACCAAAACAAATAAAAAACCCTGATTCACGTCCTGACTTTCTCACAAAACTCTACTGTGACCTTGGGCAAACTGACAGAGGCAGAAAGGTGACTGTCCAGTCCAACCTTCTGTTTATCACAGGTCATTGCTTCTGCCTGCTTTACCCCCAAACAACGTTTGAATTGCAGTTTTGGTTGAGCTAAGGAGTTATCTAACCTTGTGATGACAAAAAAATTTAAAAGAAAGAGAAGAAGATGCTAACAGTGTGATCCATTCTCCTTGCAGTCACGACTTGTGGTTCATTTCTGCTTTGAATTAATCTGACTTCCAGGCAGGGTACCAGAGCTGCATTTTGTGGGCTCAGGTAGACCTTTCAGTATCTCAGTGACTTACAGGTAAAACGGGGCTGATCATTGGGTTTTTTCAGTATGTTTTATTTGAATTGTCCCTGTACACCACAAGCTCTACAGGGAAAATTTGGCTCTTGCTCCCTATACACTCCATGCCTTGCACAACAGTTTACACTGGACTTGGCTTTGATGCGGGATAATTGATATGTGATCGATTAATTGATTGATTGACTGACTGATGTGTAGCATCTTAGTTACGCCAGTGAGAAAAACCAAAAAAAAAATCAAGCACTAAACCCCCAAAATCTCTGTCTGAGGAATATCCTTGAGTGTTCTGCAGCTCCCCAGAGCTCCTTGGTGCCGCAGGACGAAGGCTCACGCTGCGGTCCGAGCTGTCGGCAGAGGGCAGCGGCAGCGCACAGCTCCGAGCGGCTCCCTGCGCCCGGCCCCGCTGCCAGCCTGGTTCTTCCACCGGGCTGCTCCCAGGGAATGAGCCCCTGGTTTATCCCAACAGCACGCGTGAGGAACGACCCCCTGAGCCCCGAAATCAGGGGTCTAAGCTTGCTTCTCCCACTTCCCCTGCCTTTGCATCCTCATTGGTTATGTTGGAGGACCAGTTGCAATCTGATTCAAGACAAACAACTCGGTACCGAATTCCAGGGAGGTCTTTGGAAGCAGGAGGAGACCCTGCTCTGCTTTAAGCAATACACCTGTGAGCAATACAGCTGCGTCTCGGGAGCTGGACCATTCAGCTGAGCACAGTTTGGGAAAGCCTGGCTGTTCTGGCTTTCCTGGGGAGTCCTAATTGTAGATCCAAATGGGTTCGTGTAGATTGATAAGAGGTTCTGGAGGGAGCACGTCATTCAGAAGGGCCTTCCAGGGAGGCTGTGTCAGCAAGCCAGGTAGAGGAGGTGAGTGAACTGTGACAATCATACCTTTGTGCCTCAGGTTTTCAGGAACGGGATCCAGAGGATGGGCCTCCCAGCCAGAGCTCAGCCAGCCAGAATGTCAGTGCTGCCTCCTCCACCCACCTTCACAGGTGAACTAAGTGGCACCATCTCTTCTCGCCGTGACTCAGTTTCCCCAGCTGTAAAGGAAGTTCTAAAGTTCTGTGTGACATACTAAAAGCAGTGAATGATAAGAATTAATCAGCTGTGCTACTCACAGCTTGGTGATGAACTAATGTGCTTGTCACTGCTGGCCCAGAGACTGCTGGGCACAGAAAATACTGCTGAAGGTGTTAGTCCAGATGGACTGTAAATGCCAAGGCACAGCAGGAGCTGTTGAAAAATAAAAATATTCTCTCAACTCTTCTCCCAGCAGGAACAATATTCCAATTGTAATGCAGATACCCTACTGAGTCGTTCCATCCCTTAGGCCAGGTGAGCACTCTGCAAGAGTCTGTGAAGGTAATCGTTACACTGTTGTAAATATGGACGAATACAAATGCCAGGTGTCTCTATCTGAGCCTCAGCTTTACTCCTGGCTTCATGAAAAGTAAGAGAGCATGACCACCTATCATGATACTTTTAGTAACTGGAATTTCAGAGAACACTGGTTATCAGCTGATTCTCCCCCAAATTCCCATACTGTAGAAGAAGGATGGGGAGCACATGCACTGTTCAAAGCCACCACAGTGAGGGAAATCTACAACTCAAGCACCAAAGGAGCTGGTACAGCGGGCTGTGCTGGAGCAGCAGAGAAATTCAAACAAACAACATTGAACGAGCAGCTCTGGAATGCAGTGAACCCAGCCAGGTCAACAAGAACACCGATAAGGTGGCAAAGTGGGGTCCAGCCCAGGCCAAACCTGCAGGAACCCATGGCAATGGAGTACAGGTTATGCCAGCTTTGTGCCCAGCGGCTTCTGGACAACTCTCACCAGTGGACTGAGTGGAAGATGTAATTTAACTGCTTTGCCAGTTTTCACTACAAAGGCTCCAGTCAGACCAGTCAGTCGTGATTCAACACCTTTTCCACCAGACAGCCTCAGCCCTGCTGTGCAGGTGTGCTCCCACAGAGCCGGGACAGAGGTGACCTCTGCTCTTGGCTTTGTTTTCCTCTCTGCCACTTTTCCCTGACTGGGAGAAGCTGGTTCAGGCAGGAGCCATTTCAGACTATGGCCATCTGTAGCCACAGATACTGAGCCACCAGTAGTAACATCCCTAAAAGCCAACAACTGAAACTTTGGAACAAGAAGCAAATGTTACCTCAGAGCGATAAGTAGCAATAACAACAGACCTGGCAAGACAGTATTTTAAGCCAAAAATGTGCTAAATAAATATTTTTGCAGCCTGTTTTGAATCTTTTCTTCAAAGAAGTTAACGTGTGTGTTTTAGGAAAAAATGTACAAAACATGAGTTTTAAGCAAAGTTATTTTTTTCTTCTTAATTACAAACAAATTTTAAGTTTAAATGAAAGTTTATGCAAGCATTTCCATATAAATAAAAAAAACCCCAAAACAAACCACTTTCATGTGGACAGAGAGTTCCTGTTAAGGCGGTGGTTGGTTGCATGGAGGATACAAAAATAGCTGGTAATATAAGTGCATATGGGATGCCATTAAGAAATCAAGTGCTAATGAGACTGCTTGGGACTGAATCACGAGTGCCTGTGGCTATTCCATGACAGCTCTTCCAGGAGGTGTCTCCAGCAGCCATGAGTCAGATCCCTGCCTCTGCAGGAAACTCCCTACAGAGAAGCTGCCAGGTATGTCCTTAAAGGCAAACGAACCAGAGTCTTCCCAGGCTTTAGCTCTTCCAACTGCAAGAACAGGTCACAGAGGCAGCGTGGAGTGCTGGGTAACAGCAGCCTGAGAAGTCTCTGTGCACTGGCATGAGCAGGAGCCAGCAGCATTGTAAAGGTACAACAGATGGCTGTGAGCCAGGTGTGGTCCTGTTGGTCTTTGAATTGATGTTGGCTCTGACATTCTTGTGATCTTGAACATAGGCCTAGAGGACAGACTCTTCACTGCCTGAATTAAAATCTTGCCCTCGGTTACCCTAGGCAAAGTCAATGACTATAATTTATTAAAAGGTCTATAATGACTTGTTAAATGATGTTGAAAATGGTAGTTGTATGCAAACAAGTTACAAAATGTCCTGACAAACAAAACATTTGCACTGTACCTGCTTTCAAATGGAACATAGCAGTTAAAAGTCATTCATCTGTCACTTTTGGGGGGCCAAGAACAATGTATTAACTATATAGATTTGCATCTACCATACACATCCAGGTGCCCTTTACTGTTGTTTCTTGGTACCTCAAATGCAACTGTGTGACGGTTTCCTTCCCATCATCTGCATCCCATGAATTTCACAAGAACAGCACCTACAGTGGAGTCTGCATGGAAAGCACCAAGTGAACCCACTGTGAACCACCTCTCTCGTGGCTGTGTGGCTCTAGTAACGTGCTCTCAGTGAAGCAGCACCTCTCCTTGTGAGAACCAGGGAAGTATCCATAGGCAGTACCTCCCGAGAGGCAGGGCTGCCAAGAGAGGAAGGGATTAATGCACAGGTGACCTCACCTCTTCTGTCTGTTCTGATGTTATTCATAAAACACTTTCATAGCTATTAAAGGAAAACTTGCTATTACAGACTGGCAATGTTTCTTTGGTATTTAGCATTTGCAAGGGACCCTGCGTGGCTGAAACTCAAAAGAGCCTCCAACGTTCAAATTATTTTCTCCTGTTCCCAGAGTCATTCTCTCTCACTACCTTGTTGCAAATCTCCTGATATCCTGTGTCTGAAGCTCAGGTCGCCAGCCAAAAATGATATCCAAGCCCAGAGCTAATTGTCTAAGCTCCTTCTATAGTTATAAAGAGGAAGAAAAGCTTCAAAAGATCAAAACACCTGAAATGCTGGGGGGTACAGAGCTGCCTACCCACAGCTGGTAGGGAACAGATATCTCAGAGCCCTTGACCTTGGTCAGGGAACTGCTCAGGAGCTGGAGCCTGACACGTTGTCCTGAGCATAGGAATATTTTCAAGAGTAGAACAGGGAGACTGTTGAAATCCACAGAAGTTTTTAGAATATTTTTTCGTGTTATTTGCACTTATATATAGTGACTTTGCACTTACTTAAGGGCCTGAATATTGCTCTTATCTCGATATAAAGCTTATTTGGATACTTCTTTTTTTCCTAGGTTGGGAAGGCCTCTCCCATTCCAGTTTGAGAGGTGTACATGGTAGCAGTGCCCTGACCTCAGAACAGACCTGTTAGTGGTACTGGTTGTCCCACTGACTCTTCCATCTGTCTTTGCAGAGCATCAAGGATGAAAAGGGAAAAAAACTCAGCAGTAACAAATGTGCTTTCATTCCTCACTTTCAAGAGTGAGACTTCCTTTTCATGGAGACATCTCTCAAATTATTTACTATTGGAGCCTGATATTTTTAATGGTAGCTTCTTCCACCAAAAGAACAAGTTATTCTGTAAAAAAGCCAGTTCTTTGCCTCTGCCAGCTGCATGCAAGTACAAAATTACAAAGCACTCACTTAGATGAAGTGAATACTTCATTAAACAATTAAGCAATAAGGCAGAACAAAGGCTGTGGTTTCCAGGCCTTGTTCTGTAATTGTATCCTGGAGCATTAGGAGAACCAGTGCTCAAACACAGGGTTGCAATTTAGGTTAGGATTATCCTCTAATAGCCTTGTCCTGTGGGATTAGGGGATTGCCACGATGGGGAATTATTTTATCCATCAATGGCAATGTAAAATAAGTGATTTGTCCCTGAAGATCTGGAGGTGAGGATTTCCATCCTTCTTTCCTCCTTTCATCTTCTTGTGGTAACACCTTGAGTAGAAGCCTTTATCTCTGCTTTCCTTTTCTGAACCACGAAGGGTATCCCCAAGTCCAGTTTTTATGGAGGTACAGTGACAGAACCCAAGTTCACAGGTAAATATCCCTGAGTGTCCCCAAACACACTGTGGACACTGAGCTTGAGGGACACTGAGGATGGAAAATGTGTGAACCTCTCTGCTGGACAAGGTTAAGTTTGTGCTGAAGTTTTCTGTTCACCTCACACAGCACGTGCAGCCACTGGACTTCCATGCAAAACTGAGAGACTCCTGAAGAGATAAGGCAGAAGCAGGTTTCAATGGCTGATAAGCAGAGACTGTTTGGATTGCAGATGAAATTTAAATGTCTAAAGTCCATCTACATTCTGCTACAGAAGTCTATACCCCTCTCCTGATCTAGTAAAGGCCTGATTCAGCTCCTAATGAAATTACTGGGATTTGTTCCACTGCCTTGAAGTTGACCCTGGGCAGAGCCCACAGCCCCACCAGAATCCCTTTCCAGAATATCCTGGATGACAGTGCCAAGCCCTTCCCTCAAACATGATCTATAGGGAATCCCTCCTTCCTGCTCTTCTCCTCCATAAACCATTCAGTCCTGCTGAAACAGAAAATACAGCTGAAATGCAAAATACAGCTTGCTGTATCACAGGACACCCTGTCCTTGGGAACTGGAATTAAGATCATCCAGGCACATATCATGGGCCAATGGAATACCATTAGAAGAATTAGCTTTCAGTTCTAAGAGAAATCAAACAAGAAATTTAAAAAAAAAAAAAGAAAGAAAGAAAAAGAAAAAAAAAAAAAAAAAAAAACAAAGGGTAAATAAAAGAAAAAATACAAACCACAAAACCCCACAGCAATTTAAAAAGACAGGTTTATTTCCAAGTATATGTATTTGATGCTCTTTTAATAATAAATAAATAAATAAATAATTTTCTATACTTCTTTGATTCTAGTTGCACTTCTCCCCTTTGGAAATAATACGATTAATATTTAATTCAATTCAGTGACATATGTCTCCATTCCCCACAGGAAAATAAGTTGCATTAATTTCAAACTCACTGACACTGGAAAATAACCAGTTGTTTCTACTCGTTGGGATGTATGGGAGAACAAACTTATCATTAAATGTCAGAAAACATATGTTTTAAATAGCAGAAGCCAAGGAACAGCTATTAAAATCAGGCCACTTTTAACCACATACTGCAACACCAGTAGAAAGCTGTCCCACCCCCCTCTAACCAAAACACAGGAAAAGGGAAGTATTTGCTCTCAGAGTAGCATCTGCTGAAGGAAAAGATGAAAGATTAGATCTGATAGAGGATTTAGGAGTCGAAACTGGAATTTAAATGAAAGTGAGGTACTAAGTGCCAAAAATACACCCCAGCTTCCCTTTCTCTCCCCCAGGTGAACTGCAGACAAGGCCTGAAGGCAGCACAACTCATTAGGGAACTTCTTCTTCCTCTGCAGCCTTCTCCTTGTACCTGCAAATCTTGTCTCACCAGTGAGTTGCACTAACACCAGAAGTGAGGAGAGGAGAGAAATTAGGTCTGACTTCCTAGATGACTCTCTAGTATGCCAATGCGATCAGGCAAGGAAGGGGGGCCTGGCTTCATGGAGAGAGAAGGCAGCAGGAAACCACAAAGGCAATAGAGAGAGTTCTGGGGAACAAGGGCAGGTCCTGAGGCATGGGTGGGATGGGGGTGATGGCAGGGGAGGCAGAAGGGACTGGGGAGAGTGAGCTGGCCTCTGCAGGGAAGGGAGGAGATAAAGTACCGAGAGAGAAGGGGCAGCTGGGAATCTGGGGATCCAGAGGGCAGAAGGAAGACTGTGAACGTTGGCTGGAGAGATGTTAATAACCACAGCTCGTGATGCCTCCAGCTCTGCTTCTGTACAGGGAAAGAACCGCACTGCCCACAGCAGCCTCAGGGCCATTTCTCAATATATTTATAACATAACCTGGAAATTAGATATTCTTCTGGCTTAATCACAAACAGGGCTAAACACTAAAGGTGTTCCTAAAGAGTACCAGATAAATACTGACTGTCTCTGCTCTCCACAGATCCTATCTTGACTGTTTTTTACAGCAAGTGATGGTATCTCGAGGGCTTGTCTAGGAAGTGCCCATCTAGAAGGCTCCGTTGTCTCTGAACCACCAGACTGTTCAAACTCAACACACGTGTACCCTGCTCACCCAGGGGAGGGATGGAAGTTACTCTCTGCAGCTCAGGGATATTCCTGTCCCTAGAGCAGTGGATCTGATTTCAGATCTGTCTCCCCCAACATAAAGTTTTTGTCCCACAGCAGTCCAAACCAAGTGCAAAAACATCTGGGTAAAAAAAAAGATACGAGCACCTCCCCAAAATGATCACTGAATCATAGAACAGCCCAGGCTGGAAGTGACCTCAAAACATTATCAAGTCCAGTCTTTCATGGAGAAGGGAGCCTTGAAGAGATTATGTAGGACCCTGTCCAGTCACATCTTGAAAACCTCCAGCTCCACCTGGTTCCTTGGGGAGTTTGTTCCAGCGAGTGACTGTTCTCATCATAAAAGATGGTTTTTATATGAAGATGAAACCTCTCTTTGAGCAACTTGTACTCATTGACACTTGTCTTCTCCATGTGGCTCTTTGAGAAGAGAGAGCCTCCACTCCCCTGGTAGTGACCCTTTAAGTGCTGGAATACAGTGATAAGGTCCCCCCATAGTCTTCTCCAAGGAGAAAAGACCTAACTCGTTCTGTCTTTTTTCACAGGGCAGGCTCTCCAGCCTTTTGATCATCTTGTTGGCCCTTCTTTGGACCCTCCCCAGTCTGACTGTACCTTGAATTGCACAGACCAGGACCAAAGAGAATACTCCAGGAGTGGCCTGTCCTCTAATGGGTTCTTGGGTTATGTTGTCCCAGGTGCAGGACCTTGCCTCTTGTCTTGTTAAATAAACCTCATACAGTTCTTGCTAGTCCACTCCTCAAGCCCATCCAGGTGTCTCTGCAAGATTGCTGTCACTTCTCACATGTCCACCTCACCACCCAGTTTAGTGTCATCAGCAAACCTGGGGAGGGAGTTTTCAATCTTGCCTTGCTTGTTTTAAGCTGTTTCACTATGCAGACCTGCCTCACCACAAAACAAAAGCCACAGAGTTGGCAGGAGGGAGGGAGGCAGCAGTGACATCTGGGCTGGGATTTCTCACAGCTACTGAGTCACAGGCAAAGCCCCAAGTTTTAGTTACTGTAAGTTTATCTCATTGCTTGGAAATGCATTCTGCCAGCTGGGCACTGAAAAGCAAGGAGTGCTTGTGACACTGAAGCCTCCCTTTGGCTCTGGCTGGAAGTGCCCTGCTAAAAAAGGAAGTGGTCAATCACGAGGAAAAGTTGTATGAATCAGTCCTGGAACACATTTCGTGTGGGATTACTGATTGTAAACAATAATAGTGACCTGCTGTTGGTACAGGACTTTGTACAACAAGCCATGCTCTTGTCTGGAGGTTTCCTATGGCCACTCTTATACAAATAACAAGTCATGATAATACCATGTTTATCACAACACTAAGTCAACCATAATGACTGTAAACGTAACCTGACCTTCACTTTGGCTAAACCCTATTTCTTTCATGGTTATCTCATATCTCAGTGCATATTTATTTCCCTACGTTGTCTATCTGGTGCCTGTTCTTTTACTTTACATATACTGCCTTGCACAAGGGGCTCTGAACTTTAACTGTGGAGCTTTCTAAGCCTACTGAAATTCAAGTAAATTACAGATAGCCTTCCATCAGTCTATGTTTTCTTTCTGACTGCTCAGTTCCACCAATTCTTATCAAATCCATGTCGTATACAGAGAAAAAGAAAAGACAGACCCAAAATGAAAACTGTTTGTGAAAAAAGTCCAAAACAGGTGAATAAGATCCTCTTTGATCACAGTTGCTTAGCTCAGTGCATCTACTCTCAGCTATTTGCAGTAGCAAATGCAATAAGCACATTCTGTGAGAAGAAACGTGAATTTTGTCCTGTAACAGAAGGCAAAAGAGTCAAATTGGCAAGAGGAGTTTTATAAACATGGGGTTGCTCCCATGGCTCTGTTTTGGGCAGCATTACCAGTGTAGTGACACTGACAGCTGGATGTGTCACCCTCCACTGATGCTGGAGTGTGATAGAAAGAATTAGAAACACACATAAAATACTGTTTTGCTACATTAAGTAGCAACCAGAAATGTCAGTATCACATGTTAATTAATGATTAATGCTGGAGGAAGGAGATGCATACCTCACATATTTTTAAACTGGTATAACGAGTTTTCACCCAGCAGAGGAGGGAAGTTCTCTATAATACACAGTAATGGGCTGTGTACTTGAACTGTGCTCCATAAATTTCCCCACCTTCAGGACAGAATGTGTCAACACACAGTTGGTCTCCTAGAATAAACTCGGTGCCAGGATTAGCAATCAGCAATGTTGAAGAACAAGGAAAGAGGGAAAAACATACAAATGATGATCAAAAGGACAAAAAACTCCTTTGAACACACTTGGGGTAGAAAAATGTCGACAGGGCACATTTTTAATGTGAGACTACATCTGATATTACAAGGTGATGAGAGTAAACCAAGAAATATAGAAAATAACACTGTGGAGCTGATAAAGCCCTGGAACTGTAAAATCTTCCTCAGTGTGGTGTCCTACTTAGTAAGGAGAACTTTAGCTCAGGCAGGTTGAATTAGTATATAATAACCTGTAAAAATAATACACTGAAGTTACCTAACATTCCACCTTGATGAATCTCAAAGCACTCTCCATCTCTGTATTGATGTTCCCACACTGGAAATCAGTAAAGTACATGCTTTTCTTTAAGCAAATTCTTGAATTAAATGTTCCCAGAACAGAGATGCTCTCCTTAGCTGGGGTGTCCATGTTATATGCAGTAGACACCACTCCCACTTTGATCCTTGATGAAATAAGGAACTTTCCTCTCCTGTGCTGTTGTGTAACAGTTGTTGCACAGGACAGGCATATGATCCTGCACCAAGTTGCTGCCAGAGCCAGGAAGGAAAGAGAAAGATGGGATTCATTTAGCCTAACACCAGCAAGCTCTAAACTGGGCCCCCAGTCAAGAGAGACACATAGGACTCTGGTCAGGCTTCACCTCTACAAACACTGGAGACATGTTTCCTCTCAGTGTGATTTGTCCAACCTGTCCTAAGCTGGTGGAAACTCCCTCTCTCTCTTGGCTGTAGAATGACCAAACACCTTAGATTAGGCACCAGCTTTAACATAACCAAAAATTACATAAGGTAAATGTCTTCTTGGAGTCTCAATCATCTGCTTTCCTCCTGGACACTGCTCCTGTAGCTTTGGAGAACACTTGAAAAAAAAGTTATAGACTGGGAATGGTCTTACCTTGTTGACCCTCACTGACCCTTCTTGTACAGCTCCCCATTCCCTGTTCTGTTACACCTTTTATTTGGGTAGGGTCACATCTTTTTGAAACACTTCCATCTTCCATACTTTGAGGTACTTCTTGCTTTAGGAATGTTTCAGCCACCACAGCACGGATGAAAAATAATGATTTCTGAGAGCAGCTTGAAATTTTTACAGCATATTACAAGTCAAATTGTTAATTTGCTGGCTGCTGTGGCCTTGCACAATGAAGGAGGGAGAGAACACGATCACCTGATAAATACTTGTGAGTATGACGATATATTAGTAATAAATAAGAGCACAAATAGGTAATATTTGTTATTGAGCTGTTAAATACATGGGTGGCACAGATTAACAAGGCATGCAAACCTTTTCCCCACTGAGGAAGCAGACTCAGGCCGTTGTGACAGTCATTTTTTCTCTTCTTTTACCTTCACCATTTCCCAGTAGTTTAGTGGAGGGACAAGCCCCTCAGACACCAGATCCAACACAATTTACACCCCATAGGACGGTTTGGGTTGGAAGAAGGCCTTGAAGATCGTCCAGATCCAATCTCCTGTGACAGGCAAGGGCACCTTCAACTGGAGCAGGTTGCTAAGAGCCCCATCCAGCCTGGCCTTGAACACTTCCAGGGCTGGGGCATCCACAACTTCCCTGGGCGTGATCAGGGCAGGTTTTACCTCCGGATTCGCTGAGGCAGTCAAAGGTGTCACTGCCCCCTCTCCCACTGCGCCCACCATGGCACCCAGCCCTCTGCCCTCACAGGGTGGCTGTGGAGACCCATGTCCCCCACACGGTGGAGGGACACAGAATCGGTCAGATTGGAAGGGACCACAGTGGTCAAGCTGGGCCATCCCAGAACACTCAGCACAGGATTTTGTCCACAGTTCTGGAATATCTCCGGTGAGGGACACTCCACACCCTCTATGAGCAACCTGTTTCAGTGCTTGATCACTGCACAAGACAGAAATCCTTCCTCACGTTCAGGTGGAAGTTCCTGAGTCATCAGTTTCTGCCCTTTGCCTCCTGTCCTCCTGGGTGGCACCACCGAGCAGAGCCCAGTCCATCCTCCGACACCTCCCTTTAGATACTGATAGACATTGGCGAGGTCTCCTCTCAGTCACCTCTTCCCAAGGTTGATCTCCCTCTTTCTTCATGAGGGAGATTCTCCAGACCCTTGACGAACTTCGTAGCTCCAACACACCGGAGTGCGCTCCTGGGGCAGCGCAGCCCCTCAGTCCCGACCGCACCACAGCCACCCCTCAGAAGGGAGGGAGGAACGGAGGACTCGCTCCCTCCCGCCCTGCCCCGAGCGCCGGGACAAAGGCGGCGGTCCCGCCCGGGCGAGGCGGAGCCGGGCCGGGCTGAGCCACCGCCCGGCCGCTTTATCCGCCCGCCGTGGGTGGCGGCCGGCGCAGTGCGCATGAGTTCGGGGTGGCTGCTCGCCGGAGCCCGCGGCGTTGCTCCGGCCACCTGCCCGCCCTTCGCCCGGGCTCGTTCCGCCCTCGGCCGGGAGAGGCGCGGACCCCAAAGCCGGTGAGTGCCGCCACCCCCTCGGGGGCTTCCCTCGCCCTGCGCGGGCCCGTGGGTCAGGGCGTCTTCGCTCCCCCCCGGCTCCCGGGCTCGCCTCCGCCCGGGGTCGAGTCCCTCTGGCGTGAGGGGACGAGCTCGCGCCGCTGCGCTCCCCCTGCCCCCGGCTCGGTCTCGCTGCGCGGAGAGGCCGCGGAGCCGCTCGCCCCTGTCAGCCCGCCACGGGGACGGTTCGGCGTTGCTCTCATTACTCACTAATGGATTTGTAATTATTCTTCCCTCCTGTTCCAAGAGCGGCGGCGGCCGGGACGGCGGGCGCTCCGTGCGCTGCGCGGGCTCTGGGCGCCGGGCGGGAGCGGGGACGGGCACAGCCCCGCAGAGCAGCTTTGGGCTTGGGTTAGTTTTGGTACTCAGGCGGGGAGGAGAAAAACTATCAGCAAACTGCTGCCCTGCCGTGTGTGAGGCTTGGCTTCCCACTGTTGAGCTGTTAAGAATGTTTTTCCCCCTGTGGATTTCTTGTTCTTCCCTAGCATAACCTAAAATTTGCTTCTGCTAATCCGCAACTTTAAGAAAATATATTTAGGTAAAGGTTTCATACCCGTAGAACTTTGATGTATGCTCTTCCTGCCTGACTAAGGGTGATGGGGAACAGCTGCCTTGTGCCTCCTCTTTGCCTTCTGACTATCTACAATTAAGGTTCCCTTGGAAAAACTGTTGGTGTAAACAGTAGCAGATTTTAGTTCAGGATAGTTTTTTTCCCCTTCCCCCTGTCAGGTGCCTTTTCCGTCTGGAGGTGGTAAGCATGAGATGGCTGGTGCTTCTTAAGATCTTAATCTTAGGTGGTTCGGGGGAGGTTTAGTGCGTGTAAAGAGAAAGCACAGCCTTAAAAACACTCTCGGGATTTTCAGTAATCCGGGATCTCAAGGGCATGTTTCCTGAATAGTTTTTGTTTTAGTGTGGCAGTGAGACGCGGTTGCTGGAAGTGGAGCTCTGTAGTGCTCGGTCCTGTGCATGGGTGTAGCAAGAGGTGATTCCTGTGGTAACAAGCGTGCAGGTGAAAGAGGAAAGAGATAAGACAGCCTCCCCCGAATCTTTCTAAACATCTTGCAAGGATTTTAGACTGTAACAAGTATCAGAAATGTAACAGTTATTTCCTTTCCCCTCCCTTTTATGAAGGGCACACAAGGAAAGACTTCTTTCCAAACCCTAAAGCATTAAGTCTTAGCTTTAAAAGCTTTTGCAATTTCTGGCTTATGCTAATAAAAAGGTATTATTTCAAGACTTTGCCACAGATCCTTGACTAATGCAGCATTGCAGATGGCCTCCCTTGTACAGGTACTACTTTAAAGAATTATGATTGTGGCTTTTTTCCTGCCTTTGCAGGAATTACTGTTGTATAAGGGGGGAGATGACGTTTCAACAATAAAAGGGGGGGAAAAAAAGTTGCTTGCTTGGGTCTCCAATAAATGAAGATACTACTTATTTCTCAGAAATTGAATAGATTTTCCCAGCAGTGTCTTTCTTATCAAGGATTTGTTTGGGGGTTTTACTGTAGAGAGTGAATGAGTAAAACGAAGTTTTGTGACTAGAAGTGCAAGTAATGCTTGGAATTAGGAACAGGGAGATTCTATATTGCATCTCTGTTTTGTCAGTAGTAAACTTCTCTCCTGTTAGACATAGCTGCTTTTTCTCTGCATGCCTCTGAGAGAAATATTAACCAAGAATGCTGGCAGACGAATTGCTGGTTGGATATAGTAACTGGAACAACTTAACTCCTGAGTAGTTGACAAGTCTCAGGCTGACTGACCTTCTGAAATACTGGAGCATGAAAATAAATGAGCATATGAATGTGGCTTTCAAAGCCAGCCAGACAGGCTATTACTGTAACCAAGTCCTCCCTCCTCCTTTTTTTTTTTTTTAATTAAAAAATAAAAGCAAGTAATTTTAATTTCCAGTACAACTAACTGCTTAAATATATTCTTTTCAATTGGGTGTGTATGGATTATCCCTGTACCAAGTAAAGTCCAGGGCCAATACTCTATTGCTCTGTTTTACCAGTGCTGTTTTCAGCTTTGTTTACCTTGGGCAGGCAGACCTTTATGTACTTACATAGGAATGAAATGTCCATAAATAAGTTAATTTTTAAAGTAAATACCCCTGCTTTGTGCTTCAGATGTCCTCTGCTTTCTTCCCTACACCAGCACTGCAGTCACAAAAAGAAACATAGGAAAGCAGCCTGAAATCCAGTTTTGAGACTGTGACACAGCTGTGCTGGAGCTGAAAATTTTCTTGCTATCCTAAATACTCTGTAAAACAGGATTTGGCTCACCATTGCTATGACTGTAGCAGTAGTTACATAATGAAACCCTAAACCCCAGCAATGCTGCACCTGTAACAAGACAGAAGTTGACTAATTACAGAGGCGTCTGTGCCTGAAATTGTTTATGTACACTTCATGGTTCTAAAGTGTTGGCTGTCACAGATAGCACCACCCTGATGTTAACAGGGGAGATTTAAAAAGAGTAACTTGAAAAGAATGGGATGCTTTCCTTGTTGAAATTTGCATAAGGACATTTGAAGTCGGAGGAGAGCTCAGCCATCACCTGAATGTGTTTAAAGCCCCATATAGGACTGGACTAAGCAGCTCTGGGTATCCCAGAGTTCTCCCACTGAGCAGCTACTGGTCATCAAATCTCAACTGGAGAGTCCCAGTGAGAGCCTTATCGTTATCCTTAGGTATGACCTTAATCTAAGGAAAAGTAACTACTTGTCATTGGCTGTAGTTTTATTTTTAGTTGGGGCAGGAAGGGATTCTGTCACTGTGAATGTGTGGGAAATGTGAGCACTTCAGGGGTCTTTGGTGGTTTAATCCACCATGTTGCATAGGAACCTTTACCACTGGCCTTCATTTTGGGCAACAAAATTCAGCTGATGCTGTTGCTGATGTAGTGCACTGGGAACAGAGTTTATTTGCAAGGAAAAAGGCAAAGATGTGTGGCCACATGCCTTTTTTTACCCCAATAATTCTGTCTTGAGGGTGGATCAGTGTGCTTAGCATCATCAAAACCTGCGTTGGTATTCCACTGCCTCAAAAGAAGGATCATTTCCCAAACACTGCAGAGAGGAGTATGAGGTACTGATGAGCTATGCTCTTGTGTTGGCTTGGTTGTAGGTAACAAAGGGTCTAAAGTATAGGGTCTCAAAACAGTAAAAAGGCTGCTGTTGAAAATCTAGAAAGACCAGTTAAGAATGAAGCACAGTATGGAATCCTCATATTCTGGTATCTTGAGGCTTGGATTAACATGGTCAAAGGTGTGACCTTAGGCATTGTTTCTGAGCAAAGCATGATTTGGAGAATTCAGTGCAGTAATTGAATTATTATTTAGGTGATGAAAATGTTGGTTTGTGATTGTGTTCTTTCTTTTTAAGTGGTTGCTACATTTAATTTGAGATCCAATTCACAGAACCATTTAAGCATGTGATGGAATGTCCTAGTGAAGTCAGACA
Organism: Daphoenositta chrysoptera; assembly: GCA_013397915.1. Lineage (NCBI taxonomy): Eukaryota > Metazoa > Chordata > Aves > Passeriformes > Daphoenositta > Daphoenositta chrysoptera. The sequence continues at coordinate 362,492 of VZRO01000325.1, read as the reverse complement.
GATTTAAGTTTTACTGAATTGGTGCCTTGCCCATCTAGTTCTTTCAAAAACCTATGTACACAGGATTAGTTATTTCACTGTTGGCAACTCTCACAAATTCTAGTGCGAGTTGTATGAATGACATTCAGTGTGTTTCTTGGGGCTCCAGCTTCCAGATTTAGAGGACTGAGAGAATCTTTGTTTTTAACTTTAACAGATATTTTAGCTCCCCAGCCTCTAGAGGAAAGTTTGAATTGTCACAAGTGTTCCACAGAAACCAGAAAGTTTAAAACAAAACACCAGGGTTACATACATTGAATTCTGGGAGTCTTGTGTGATTGTTGTCACTCTATAATTACTTTGATATAGTTGTATATCTGTCATGGGCTGCCATGAGAGCCCCCTGAGTTCACACTTGGCTAAAGATTGTTCAGTCCTACGTTGTCACCTGTTCTGCAAATCAATATTGATGTCCAAGCAGGTGTCTGTAAAAATGCTGTTGGCCTGGCTCTCATTTAGCAGACCTTACTGTGGTGGATTCTGTGTCTGTGTATTTTTTTTGTTCTTCTTCTGTTAGTGGTCAGCATTTCTGTTTGTCTGGCCATACTGTGGTGACAGTGACTCTCTAAACAAGGGCAGGAACATTTCCGGGTTGCTGGATGTTAAATGGCCATGACTGTTTCGAACACACGGGATTTTTCATGAGCAGATAAAGACTCTGAATCATACTAAATGTTATCATAAGCTTCTGTACTTATGATGTGGAGAAGAAAAGTCAGAATTTAACCATGTTGGCCAGTTTTGGTTTACCTTGCTTCCTAAACATCAGCTGTTGCATGTTGTTACTTCAGTTTTGTTTTGTTTCTTTCTGTAAGAACAGCTTATAAATTTACTGTCTGATTCTGTGGGGGATTTTATGTGTTCAGCAAAACCTCATCACCTTATCCTGTGTACTCCTAGAATTAGTCAAATTGCCTGTGAGGTTTGGCCTCTGTAGGCAGTACTGTTACTTAGTCTATTCTTCTACCAGAAAGCTTCAGTCTTACTGTGTATCACAAGAGTAGGGTTACCCCTAAAGGCCAAGGATTTACTCAGTATTTCACATACTGAAGGAGGTAGAAGAATTCAACTGCTGATAGCCGTGTTCAGAAGGAGGAAATGTGTCCACTATAACTAACCATCAGTGAGTTTTGAGGAGTTTGGAACAGCAGAGGCACAGTAAAGAAATGTCAATGGGCTAGCTGGTTTTGTTCAGCTCTGGTCTTGTACAGCTGGTTCACAGGTATGTTGCAGGAGCACTTAATACAAGGAAAAATTCATGAGGTTATTAGACACGAATACCTGGCCTGTTTTGGGAAGCCCTGTGGTCTCCTGACCACAGCACGCAGGAATCTGAATGAATTCCTACCCTCCTTTGCCTTGTTTTACTGCTCTGCTGCCAACTGGCAGAGGCTGATAGAGATACAGGTCTCCAGTCTGCCCCTGTGCCATCATTTTTATAAAACCCATCCCATGGAAACACTTCTAATGACCACAGAGTATTTCCAGATGTTTTTTCCAGATGCTTAACTCTCCAAACTCAACCATCACCATGGAGTGCAAGGTGACTGACAGTGTGTGCAGAGCTGAGTGTGTGCATTGCTCTGTCTGTACACAGCTGACAGATTAAACCCACCTTGCAGTTCACTGGCCACTTCTGGTTCAGTTGAATCACTGAGGAAGAGCTGGTTAACAACAAAGACAAAGTGTGTGTGTGATGCTCAGTACACTCAAGGCTTAGAAATCTATCTTGAGAAATGTTTCATGCAAAGAGTGTTCTAGAAATTGTATGTATAGTGAAAGGGACAGACTGATCTTGTGCCCTTTTAAAAATGTATGATAATTTTCTAAAAATTGTCAACTCACCTTAAGTATATTGTGCAGTTAATGGCCTGGTACTGTCTGCTGACTTTTGGCTCCTGGCTTACGTAGCAGTTGATTTTTAGCATTTAAATGTCTTGCACTTTTGTGGGATTGATCTTTTTGCCTATTAAGCTAGTCTTCAAACAGGATTGTTAATAAAAAATTCTTTCAATCTCCTGCTACTATAGAAACAGTCCCTTGTAAATGCTAACATTGAGCTTCAGTGAAGAAGTATCCTTAGTCAGCAAAACTTTAAAAATATCCTTTCTGAAAAGACAGACCACACCTTATCTTTGATGGGAACTTAATACAATCTCTCTGAAATATTTGCCTCTGTCAAAGCAAAATTAAATCTTCGGAGGTGAAATTCAGTGCTAACTTCAGAATCTTTCAATTTCCTCCTTCTACCATCTGGAAAGCATGCATGGTATGTGACTTGTATTGTTTTAAATATCTCATGAAGGCTATCTCTAGTGTAACCAAGTGATCCCTTCAAATGATAGAATCATATCTGCCCTCGGATGCCTTTCTGGTTTAATATCTGGGATCCTCTCTCCAAATAGTACTGTTCCTGTCACACTTCTGCGCTCCTGGGTCATGGTCTGATATTTTTTTATTATTAATCCCTAATGGTACAGGCACACATCTCTTAAACCAAGCTAAAAAATACCCAGCTACAGTGACTGAACAACAAATCCCATTGCGAGCAACTTTCATATTTAATGCATCTCTGAAGGTCAGGAGGAACAGCCGCCTGTCGTCCTGCTGTTCCTGCTCTCTCTGAGCTAGGTTACCTTATTTTTGAACCCTGCTTGTTACCTTGGCAATCCAACTGACCAAGGTAACCACCAGTGTGGTCTGGAAATTCATTAGATTCTTGACTAATTCTATTTTAAATATATAAGGTCTTTCACTTAACAGTGATGACATAAAAAGGGTGGAGTGACTTCAGTGTTACCCATGGTTAGAAGGGGAATTTGTAAAACATGCTGTACATTTTGCAGCAGTGCCAGGCAGCCTCATGTCAGCTCTAGCTGCTCTAGACAGTGTACAAAGGTGTAGGAATTTCTCACAAAGCCCAAAAATCACAGCAAAGGGCAGAAGAAATAATGTATAGGAATGAATTATGATTTTATTGACATGTACCTTTGATGTGTTAAAGATTATGTAGAAGATAGAAGGGGGAAAAAGAAAATCTTCCCCCACACTTTTTCTGCAGGCTCACAGGCTATTGCATAGCTCTCAGGCTTTTCTGAAATGAGTGAAACTGCCAAAGAAGCCACAGCTTCCAACACAAAAGCAGGACTGGTGCTGTAATGTTTGATACTGGCTCTTGTGTGGGTGGCTCTCTGAACCAGTCACATTCACTGCCTTTAGTCATTGTTCAGGAGCTTTGTGAAACATCTGAACTGGAGCTCCAGAATGAGTAATGGGAGCTTGCTGGGAGCAGAGTTACTTGTTGTTATTTAGAATTCATGGCTTTAATGTTTATTGCTGCTGAATCTGGGTGTTCCTGCTGTCCTGAATGCAGATAGCCCACCATGAAACTTAGTCCTGGTCAAACTAGGGTATTGCTGTTGGAGAAAGCAGAACAATGTCCTTAAATACTTCTCTCTCAAAATTTGGGTCTCTTGTTTGGTTTCTTGGTAACTTGGGTTAATATCTTCTCCTGGTTAGTCTTTAAATGTGGGTCTTACTTACAACATCTGTTGTAATCTGCAGCTGTGACCTCTCATAATAGAGTCCATAAAATGTTCGTAGTTTTGAGTGTAATTCTAGAAATCTCTTACATATAGTTGTCTATAGCATCACTGAAGGACTGAACAAACATGGTATGTTCAGTTTATATTTGGGACACCTGGGTAAAAATTTGATGCTGCAATTTAAAAAGTGCTGATGAGAAATAATATTTGCCTTGTGTTGGATTAGTAGTAGTACTCACCTCTTGCTGGTCTCTCTTTTCCATCTGAACATCACCTTGACAGTCATAGGATGAAATCTGAAGTCAGTGGGAGTTTTCTGTGAATTTCAGAGGCGTCAAGATTTTCTCTGAAAGCCTTGCCTTCTAAAAATTATATATTTATATATATTTGTCTGTGTTTGTTCATGTGTAGGATGTCAGAGGTGTCAAGATTTTCACTGATAATGTTGGTTTCCAAAAATTGCATAGATTTTCTTGTGTGGGTGCGTTTGTGTGTGGCTTTTCAGCACCACAGGGTTTGTTGTAGATGGAGCTGCTGTTGCAGGATATGTTCCACGCTTGGGCTGCTCTTTTCCTGTTTAGCTTTCTGCAGCAGCCAAAGGCACAGCAGCTGCCTCAGTGCTCCTGTGTCTGCCTGTCCTACAAGTCTGAAAACCAGGACCATGAGCATATTTCTACCTCTGGGCATCACTTAAAGCCCATTATCCTGAGGATGCATTGTATCATTTATAGCTAAAATTCTTAAGAGAGAAAAGGAAGAACGCTCTTTTTGTGTAAAAGCGAGGCTAAATTTGATTGTTAGACCTAATGTTTATAAGAAGGGCTATGAGATGTTTTTGTTGTGGCAACCCAGTGCTCTGGATTGTGGATGTGCTTCCAAGCCTTGCTGGACTGCAGCCTAGCCACGTTGTGTGGGAGCTTTCCCACAGGACACGCTGGTGCTGCGGCACAGGCGAGGCACCTCTGGTAATGTCATAGCCCTCTCCTGGGAGGAGGGATCAGCGGGATGGAATTGTTGCTCAGTATTGGCAGATGTTATCTCACTGCTATGAAACACTAATCAGCTTACCAGAAGGCTCTGGTTTCTCAGCCCACAGCCGTGGGGAGCAAGGAGAAGTAATCCGATTGAATTGGAAATGCAGGCTTGACTTTGCTTCTCGTGTCGTCTCTTGAACCATAATAAAGGAGAAGCACTTGGGAAGCAGGACCATCTCATTTAATTTGTGCAGTGTCAGGGGAATGGTGTCCAGTTCCCAGCTGGCTGCATATAACGTGGTACCTCAGAACCAGCTGTTTTGAGGAATGTGTCACTTCTCTTCACGGGTCACAGGCAGGGTGGGTGAAAAGATGGACTGTTAGCAAGCAAGGCAATTTCTCATTGCAAAGGGTGGTTTAATGTATTGGAGCGAGAAATGAGCAAGGTTCTACTTTTTGCCTCCCCCCTGTTTATGCTGGTAGTGCACTGAGATGACTTTTGTGTTTGTGTCCTTGAGAATAAAAGTTCTGCCAAAGTGTTTTGGAAGATGATGAAAAATCAGAGAGGTTTTACAGAACTGGGCATTGGGAAAGCTTAAAAAACTGGTGGCTTTTGCTCCAGTGAGTGCTGGTGCATACATCTGTTTCAGTGTCTTCCAAATGTACAAGTACTGTTTCTTCATGGCTGAGTGAAATAAAAGCTCTTGAAGCTTTAAAAGGCCATTTGTAATGCACTGGTGTAAAAATTACACCAAGTTCTGCTCGTGGATCTTTCACCAGAAGCAGGTGGCATAGAGCTGCTTCAGTAACACAAGTTAACTGCAGCAGTGTTAGGAAATGAACGGGGTTCTGTTTCCCTCATGTGATCCCATAAATAGAATTCTTGTTTAAAACCAAATAAAGGTAAAGGCCCCTGAGCTGGGCCAGTTGGTATCTCAGCCAGTGGGGTTTTATTACTGTTAATGATGTGTCACAATGGAAAACACAAACTGAATCTGTAGGACAAGGATATCTGCAGGGTCCTTGCTTCTAACTGACCATAGACATCTGGTTTGGAAGCATTAGAGATGGGGTGCAGAACCTTTCTGTGTTGGAATTTTAGTCATCTTTTCGAATAAAACCAGTTTTTAAAAGGTGCCCGTAAAGTGGTAGATGTGTTCCAGGGCATAAAGATATGCCCTTTATTGACTTGTGTGGGATCCTTTTCTTGCCATTTATTTTCCATTCCTTTTCAAGTGTTTTAATAAGCAGATTTAACCATACTCTATTGTTCTCTGTTTCCAGACATGAATAAAGCAAGCAGCCCCACATAACGCACTGATGGCATTCTGTGCTGCATCGGGATCTATCAGTCAAGAAGGTGTGATGCCTAGGAATCTCCTGGTGGATTCTCCTGAAATGGCATCTGAAATCTCTCCAGAGCACGTGCATGGGAGCATGGAGAGGGCTGGCAGCATGGAGAATCGTGGCAGCCAAGCTAGGTGCAGAAATCTTGCCTTGGTAAGTGTTTAATGAGCCTTGTGCTTAGTGATACAGATTACATTAATAGCTCTGTCCACATCAGGCGATTTTTGTTTTATTAAGATTGATTTTTGCCAGTCCTAATCCTAAGTGGTTGCTGGTGTTGTCTCGGTTGTTAAACTCAAAGGCCAGAAATAACTTCTCAGCTTTGGTACAGCAGCTTGTTATTCTGGTCTGATTGTCTCTGGGAGCTTGGAGAGTGCTGCTCCCCAGCCCTTCCTCCCAGAGAACCAGGAATGGCAGTAAGGGCTGCTCTGCCCTTGCTTTTTTAAATAGCTCGTGAAGGAATATAAGGATAGTGGTTGTTCTACACACTGCTTTTTGCTTAATCTCTTTGTTGACACTCCTGAATAAAGGTCTCAGCTTATTCCACCTTAATTAGATGAGTAACAAATATGTCACCATAAACAAAGCCATCCTCACATTAGTGAGTATGAGTGTGTGGCCATTTAAATCGTGAGTGAGTAACTGAGGGAGTAGGATGCACTTCTGCATTTTTCCCAATTAGCAGGGTGAATCAGGCAGTGAACTCAACAGTACACTTTGTACTGTGACAGACTAAGCCTAGAAAGCAGGTATGGTTCCTTCCATATTTTTTTTATCATCACGACCATTTGAAAAGCATCCATTTTTAATTGAGGAAAGAGCACTCTGGTAAACATGCTTGCCCTAAGTGGAAATCTAAATCTCTGTCTTGCCTTAAACATGGAATAAGACTTTTTGTCTCTTTCCCTCTGCCCTCCCTGATAGTTTCCTTTTTAATGTGGTAGTTTTCTGTGAAAGAGTAAGTGGCAAAACCTGTATTTATCTGTATACCTCAGACACACATGCTTTTGTGCTACTTTCTGAGCTTTCTGGCACCTGGAGGCAATTCTAAAGCTGTTCCCTTTTTTTTGGTTTCTACTAAAAATACTTACTGTTAATATGGTGCTTGTGTTGCTAGTTAAAACACAAAACAAGTATTACAAAATTCAGTTCCTTAACTGTTTCTGATCTGTTCTAGAAAAAAGGTCTGAAGGATCAGGGTGGGGGAGGTTAAGTACACCATTTGGACTCGGGAAGTTAGTGTATATTGTTTATTTTATGAAAGCTGGTTGAATTTTAGACAATTACAATGGAAGTAGTACTTCTAGAGAAATACAACTTAATTTTCAACAGAATTGCAAGCTAATTTTGCTCATTACCACTAGTTTCCCAGGTTATCACAGTAGCAGTCAGTCATGTTCCCTTGGGTTTTATTTTTAGCTGCAGTAGCAGGCATGAGACTAGACATCTGAAAAAATCAGTATTGAATAACAAAGCTGTGTACAAATCAGTCTGTTTGTACAGTCTCATCCTGCATCTGCTGTGTCAGAAAATGATGTGGATTCCCTTAGTCCAACTAGGTCCTGCCATGTGATAACCCATATGATGATGCATCAGCTAGAATTGGAATCCCTTCCTACTCTGTAATGCAGTAATTTATAGATGAAATAAAAGTTGGCTGCAGGCTTAGGCAATTCCCATCAGACCCGTGAATTAGCAGTTCACAGAGCTTTCATTTGTCTCGTTAGAGTTTGTGCTGAAGACAGTGAAGTGTGTACCAAGTTTTAACTGTGATGCCAGAGATCCCCTTCCATAGTTTTTCTTCCAGCAGTGTAGTAGGTGGCAGGTCCAATGAGGCTGACAACTCACATGTGTGGAGTAACAGGTTGGACAATATAAACTCTTCTCAATACAGGCATAATTTCAGTTTCTGAATTTGAGAAGGGGTCTGTGTTAAACTGAACATGAAGGAAATTCTGCCTATCCTGCCTAATTGCTAGAACATGCTCCTAGAGACATCATCTTCTTGCTTCAGTAGTTTTATTATAAAAATTCAGGAGATGCAGGAGCTTTGATGGCCTAATGAGAAGAAAGGAATAGGCAACTTTGTTTAGACAAAGAATTTCTTACTATACCAATTCTGAGAAAGGAGGGGATCTATTTTCAGGCACACTGGACCTTCATAGCCCCGAAACAAAAGCAGTTAGACTTAACTGCCTCTTCATTTATCCCTTTCCTGAGTCTGTTCACCTAGAGACATGGCAAGGAAGGTCAGGGTTGGCTTTGATTTTTTGGGGTTTTTGTAATGGCCTTGCAAAGGAAAGAAGTGTAAACAGTGCTTCTTACGACAGGCCTGTACTGCTGCAGGTTTCTTCCTATCTGGTTGTAAAAAACCAGGCTCTTAAGCTTCTCAGTGTCAAACTGCATTAGTCACTAAATATAACCTTTGTATTGCATCTGTGGAATTCAAACAAAACCAGGGTTGTGATAATAGGGACAAACACTTGGACTGGCTTTACCCTTTGCTGACTGCTCACAGCTGGTTTGGCTGACTTCTGGCTGGTCCTGCATCCTGTGTGTCTGTGCTGGTGTCACTTGCTGGGGAACTGGTTGTCAGTTTAGGAATGACTGGGAGATGGACATCAATTGCCACGTGCTAAAAAAGGTTTAAAATTCTGTATGTGGGTTCCTTCCCAGTCATCTGTTGTCCCTTCAGTTTAATTTTGCCAGATTGCTCAGCTTCTCTTACCTACACAATGATGCTTCCAGTTAATCTTTGACAACTGCAGGCCTTCCAGTCAGATTTTTTTTTAATGGAAAGCAAGGTGCTGCCTTGATTTTTTTTAGGAGAATTTCCATATAAAAGATAGATATTCAAGTCTGGATTTATGCTGCCAAATCTATCACAATAGGTTGAGTTGAGATGGGAGGAATGCATGTCTTTATATCTTCATCTCACACGAATGTTTGTAACCATAAAAGCTGTTATATATGAGGACGTGAATTTGCACGTATATTTTGGTTTCTTTGTTAAGAAGAGGTATCCATACATCTGCTTGAGAAAAGTGTATTTTCTTGATGCATGGAATCAGTTACACTTACCCAAGCGTGAGGGCAAACAAAAACACTCTATTTTGGCAATTCTAGCTTCCAAAACCCAGTCTGGAATGACACTCCCTGGCATGTGGTATAAGAATTAACTTGCCATGAAATGCAGTTGTGGCAATTTAAGGACACTTAATTTGAAGATAAAACTAGGTCTTGGGGGTTTTTTTTGAAGCAATTTGTCTTGTTCTACTGACTGAATAGGCACAGACCAGCTTCTTAAAAGCCAGTCCTTCTTTCAGTGTTTCTCTCTGGTAATTGGACTGGGTATCTATTCTCAGCCATGAGTAACTGCTTTAGTTTCTATGTGTGAATAATGTGCTAGGACAATGGTGCTACCTGTGAAAACCATGGCAGAGGTGCTGGTTGTACCTGAAGTGAGCTGTGCTAATTGGAACTGCACTGATAATAAGCTCTGTCAGTGCCTTGGATCTGTTGCTATAACTTCAGTTCTTTACCTGCTGTATCTGAACATGTCTCACTGAATGATAGCTTTGAGGGCTAGTGAGTTCTTGTTATTCTTGGTGGATCACACTGTGTTTTTTACTTTATTTTTTGCCTTTGGATCAGACAGATCCTTGGTTAATACCACAGTTCACCACCACTATTTTTGGGGCAGTGGTGACCCTCCAGCATTTGTTCAAGTGACTATTACATTTGATCACTAATCAGATGGCTTAAATTGGGAGAGGCCGTGACTCTAAAAAAGAGATTTTTCATGTTCTGATTGTTGTTTTTTCAAACAAGCTTTCTTCCTGGCTCTAACAATACTTGATAGCCAGTCACTGAAGATGGTTTGTCACTCCTGGATCCCTTGTGTAGTACAGGTGACATTCTGAACGTTGGTTATGCATGGTTATATCATTGGTTATACATGAGGAGCAAGTAGTCTGAGCTGGCTCAGTGTTTTGTTTCACACACTCAGCCATTTAACTCAGGGGTGACCTGGTTGGTTTGTAGTTATGGTGTCTCTCGTAGCCTAAAAATTCATTATTATTATCCTTATCTATTTTTGATCAATACAGATAATTCAGATGCAACAGACCTGGCATTCTAAGTGCACCATGCAAGTACCTCTTTACCCCAGCCTCTCTGATGAGAATCCCCTGGGAATCCAGTGTAGATTTAGGGGTTCTGGAAAAGGACAGATCACGTGTCTGTTAGCCCACTGCCACCTTTTTTTCCCTCACAATTTGAATGAGTCTTGTGATGCTGAGTTGCATTTCAGGTACATTCAAGTGAAAGTCCTGAGAAAGACTCCTTTCATAAAATTAATGTCTTTTTCCCTCTTGACATTGATACTCCACAGGCTTTACTACAAGACCTTTCACCGTGTCCAGGGACTTTGCCAAATAACAATACACAAAAAATGAGAAGAATTTTTGACTGTTTGCTTTGTATGGATACAGCTGCCTTGGGGCAGGTGGAAGCCATTCCATACAGGGTGTGGAGAGAGCTATGCTATGCTTCATCCACTTTAAACTGATGTTAGTATGACCTGGAAGCAGTATGCCTTGGAAAAATAAGAGCCTAACTCCTAGCAAGGAATGATCCTGCTGTAAAATGTGCTAGTGAGAATATAGATCCTGAAGGCAGTTTGGGCTCTATGCACAAACTGCATCGTTCTGCATCAAAGCAGGGTCTGGTAGATAGATTATTCCAGCAGGTGGGCAAGTCTGCTCTTTAAACCTCTCTAATAAGCCTTCCTGAACTTCCAGAGTGTTTTCTTTGTGTATTCCATTTGCATTAGAGTTTCTGTAATGTGAAAGCAAACTTCTGTCTCACCTTCAGTGCATCTAGAGAAGATTTCTTTGTGATTATATGGGTGGTCAACTTTTTATATATTAAAATACACACAGGCCTGTATCTGCCCACCACCCTTTCGTTCTCTCCTGTTTTAAATATAACATGCTCCATTATTTGAACCTTCCTGTGCAGCTAAACTCACAGCACTCCGTGCTTTGTTCTGGACCCTGTCCAGCTTGGCTGCATCCTTTCCAAAGTTCAGCAACTGAACCTGAACTCTGTGTTCCGAATGAGGATGTGCTGTCATGTCATCACCCTGGTTAATATATCCCAGAATGAGATCTGCATCCCTGAACAGCAGATTTTTTTCCCTCTTTGTGACACTTAAACTGACAGAATCACAGATTGTGCAGGTACCTTGCAGTAACTTCATCTCAGCATCATTTTTTAGTTCATCTGTGAGTGTGTTTTTGGGGGCCATGTCATAAATGTTTCAAATCAAGGTATGTGACATCTTGTGCTTGCACCTATTGGTCAAGTCAACAAACCTCTCATGAGAAATGAGCTTGGTATGAAATTGTTCGATTTTTTTAATAAAAACTATTTAGTGGCTTTTGCCTGAAATGTCTCCCCAATTTTCTCAATGTTGTTCTAACACAATTTCTTTTTCCCTTTAATTTCTAGGAGCTGATCAGCCTAGTTTTGTTTATCAAAGTGATGTCTTCAGGGTTTAAATAGATACTCAGCTTGCTTTCTTTAAAAGTAGGTTAGGAATAATTTAGTCAGTTTATGACTTTAGCTCATCTAGTTTATCTTTTAAGTACTTGTAGATAATTTGTTTCCTCACTTAGGACCTATTGATTATATGCTTTCCTACCTATTACGAAGCACACGGGTACAATTATGCTCGTAAACTGAAGAAAACAACACTCAATATTATAGTCTTCTTCACCAAATGAAATGGTATTATTAAAACCATCAGATAGTGGGTTGTAGAGGAAGCACTTTTTGACACAGCACACAATTACACTCTGGAACTCCCTGCCACAGAATGCTGTGAATGCCAGTCATTTCCATGGCTCAAACAATAAGATGAATTTATGCTAGAAAAGCTCATTAAGGGCTATTAAATACACAGATGCAGATGCATCTGAGAAGTCCTTAAGCCATGTATTGCTGGAAACTGGAAGGATTTAGGGGAGAAAAAGATATATCCATCCAAAATACAACAACACCCCCCAACGTCTCTCCCTTGACCTCTGTGTTTATAGTTGCTAAAGGCTACTGAGCTAAATGGGCTTTTTGGTCTGATCCTGTGTAGTAGTTCCTGTTCTTAGCTGTAATTCACTTGCTTCCAGCTTCAGTAACACAGCAGTACAATCCATTCCATTCCCCTTTTCTGTAAATCTATTCAGAGGTACTCGACTTCTTCTTCTGTGCTAAAGCTTTTATGCCTGATCTGATGCAGTTCTTGCACACAGGACTTTCCTTTTCACCCCTTCTAACAAGTAGAACTGCCTTGTTATTAACAGGCTGTGGCCCAAGTGGTGCTACACTGGCCTTTGTACTACATATTAGAATAGTTTGCTCCCTTCATGGTTCTTTTGAGAAGCATCCAGTCACTTTTCTCCTATAGAAGCATGCCTGTTAATTCTTTGGTGCTGTCAAGTGATAGATAAATCAGTTGAATCTGACATTCTCCTGGTATTTGGCTAATTGAGGCTTGGTTTCTTAGCAGTTTCTAGAATTTTTTTTTTTAAGCACTGCAGATGTCTTGGGCTGGTCTGTTTCTGTCAGAGCTGTGCTGGTCTTAGGATTTTAGATCTGGATGTGATGTTCAGAATTTTTTAAGATGTATATGAAAAATTGGGGGCCTCTGGATATTAAGTGACTTTTTTGAACAGGTAGGAAAAGAATCAAGGAATCTTTTCTATGAAACAGATTCTATTCTTTTCTTTCTCTTATTTATTTTTTTCCCCCCTCTTTTATACCAAACACTGTTATAACAGACTCTTTCCTGTTTGGCATAAGCAGGAAATGTTTGGCTGCACAGAGATCTAAAATATTAATGTCAGCTGAGCATACTCAACTATTTCAGCTGTTTGCATCCCAAATTTTTTCTGTCCAGTCTTTTTAATTCTGCTAATTTAGTGTAATTTTAAGTTGAGGCAGAGTTTTCAAGTTTCAAATTCAGGCTGTCTTTTGACAGTAGTTTTAAAGTTTGCAGTGTTAGGTGTATGTGAGATTTAATTTAGGGAGGTGTGTTTGTGTATCAAGAGTACAGAGTAGATGGAAACTATGAGGTGGATAACTCAAGTAGCTGAAAAGACTTTTCTTTGACTATTAAAAAACACAGATTCATCAAGAAGAATGGAGGCCTGGAAAACCAGCCTGGAAAGAATATGAACTGTTCCAGTACTTGGAATATATGGAAAATTAACTAATTGCAAATAGACTTGGTAACCTTAGTTAAAACTGGTACCTGTTCAGTTACAAAAATTCCTCCCATCTTTCTGAAGGCTTTACTATAATACAAGTAATACAGGTGGGAATAAAGCAAGTCACTGCTTGCTTTACACCTCTGAGCTCCTTTGGTTTGACCAGCCTGAGTAGGTTTTTTTTCCACTGTGATTGTGTGTCTAAAATGGGATTGTTTCCTTGGCTGGCAAACTGAAACATGCCTTGCCTGAGGGAGTTTCTATCCAGACTGGATGCCTTGCATCTCACTACAGTGCCCTGACCTAACACTGCCTATTCTTCAGAACTGTTGGTTTTGGGTTTGTGTTTTTTTTTTTTTTCCTGATGAAATGTGACATTGATCATCTTGAAGGGAAACTGCACAAGAAAACAGATCGAAGTGCTAACAGAGATGAGGTTGGCCTTTCAGATCTTGGTATGCTATTTATTACAAATGTGTTTACAAAGGGATGGTTACTCAATTTCGATCCTTCACCTAAAGGGACACTGCTCATTTCAGCAAGATCCGTGAGGGATGGTTAAATCAGGCAAAACTCTCCTGCAAATCTTACCTGGCATGGAAAAATGCTCAGTCTTACAGCACAGAAAAGGATGGAAGGAAGTGCTTCTGGAAGTCTTTGCTTCCTTGCTTTATTCTTTGCTCAGCTCTTGATCAAACAAGTTAAGCTCATGTGGGAGCAGTTTTTTTAGGTGCACAGTGTGGTGCAGTAATTCCTGTACCACGCTCTGGATTTGTTGCCACTATGAACTTCTTAAACACAACCCCCTCTTCTTTTCCTTTGCCCGTGTAAGTCTGGCTCTTGCAATGAGCTCAGCAACTTCTTGGAGTCCTGTTCAGCTCCAGCTCAGGGCTACCTAACAAGGGCTCCTTTCCTGTCATTCTCTCGCCTACTAGACATAGCAGCCCTATGAGTATTTGGGTGGGGAAGGAAGGAGATTGCAACATCCATTAAGGAAAAAAAAAAAAGAAAACCAACCAAAAAACAAAAAAGGAAGGCTTGTCTGTCTCTGCTTTTCAAGTGCAGCTGTAAAACTTTCCTTGGCCTTTGAAAACTGACATGTGGTGGGTGCGAGCTGTGCAATACGTCAGCCTTTGAAGTTCATCTTTTAAACAGGCAGTGGCAAATGGCATCCAAATTTCAGCTTTTGCAGCAGTTTTGCTATGAGCTGGAATAAGTTACTTATTCTGACAGTATACTATGGATAGTAAAACTAAGTTAGAAATAACCACACCTCTGTGCATCTTTCCCACCCACCACATGTGTTAATGGCCACACAGGAGAAGGTAGCTAAGAGCCCCAAAGCATTTCTTTTCTCATCTGTAACATTGAGTGCTTGGAGACCAACTGCCACTGGGTACAATGCAGCACATTATATTTCTTAATCTATAGGCATTACTTTCCTACAGAGCTATGTTGTTCTTATTTTTAATGCTGAGAATGGGAATAAAAGCTTTGTTTGTGCAAGGAGTTAACAGGTAGAGCTGCACACGGGTTTTTTTAGTCTAATCTAATGTAAGATGATCTGAACAGGCACGGTGAGTTTGAAGCAAGTTGTGCTGCCCTAGCAAGAACGTGGCTACCTCTTGGATATTTGCACTGCATACCTTTATGTATTTACCTAAATTCTCCCAGCCCTCCACTGAGTAGCCTTTTTTTACCCTGTCTGCACGTGCAATGAGGTGTTCTTGGTGCTTCTTGATAAGTTACTGACAGCAGAGTTTCCAGTATGTGCTTGGCAGGGGAGAAATTCAACCCAGAAAAGGGAAAACCTCTCTTGCTTTTCAACAATATATACTTATATTCCAGAACTCACGCAGTTCTCTTGGGAAATGTCTTTCCTGTATCCATTGTCTTAATGCAGTACCTTTCTTAATCATTCTTTGTCATCTCCAAGCTTCTGGAAAAGTGAGTGTTTCCCAGGGTGGAGGGAAAAGAGTTAGTGCATTGCTACCCAGCTTCTCATAGAGATAATGTGTTAATCAAATTAATCAAGAGCAGTGACTCAGAGAAAATGAAGATTGGATAATCCAAGCGATTATTTATCACTTCTGTGGTCTACAGGATTGTTTACTGCTGAAGAAAATAGCCTAAGGCAGTGTACTGCTAGGGAGCACATCTTCATATTTATTCTTGGGTTTTCCTTTCTTTAAATCAAAGGTAAAATCTTTAGAAACGCACTCCCTCCTTACTATAACTTCTTTGTAATCTGTCATGTAACTCTGGATAATTCATATTTTGTAGTGGTAGAGATACTTTTCAGCTTCAGCTTTGCTCCCAGAAGCCCAGTTCCACTTTTGACTAGACCAGAAAGGGAATCAGCCTGTTTCTGGGACTGTCCTGAGTGTACCCTTTCCCTCCCATGTTGTTCCCCAAGCCTTGTCCCTGAATCTGACACAGAACACAGTTTACCCCAGTTTGGAACCAGAAGAAGCCATCCTAACCCTTGCAAAGGCACCAGTGGGTGCAGGACTTTTTTTT
>VZRO01000325.1:278405-346769 GCA_013397915.1 Daphoenositta chrysoptera | reverse complement strand
TTTTTTTTTTTTTAGTAGTTTTTAGTAGCTTTTTTGTAGCTTTTATGATCTTTTAGCAATTTGTTCTGTATAACTCAAATGAAGATTTCTTTGCTAAACTAAAGGATGTAGTACCAGTTGCTGCTCTGTTGGTTTTTTAAATTTTTTTTGTCCTCTAGCATTGTAATATTTAAATGTCTCTTTGGGAAGGTGTTAATCTTTCTTTTTTCTTTTTTTCCCCATAGGATGATGAAAGTTTGAAATACTTAACTCATGAAGAACAGGATGTTCTCATGTTCTTTGAGGAAACCATAGATGCCTTAGAAGATGACTTGGAGGAGATGGCCCTGCGTGACAGTGGCATCCACTGTCAGTCCCCAAGGTCGACAGAAGAAAATGTGTCCAGTCATTCAGAGACTGAAGATATCATTGACTTAGTGCAGTCAACACCTGAGAGCAGTGACCATGAAGGCCCTTCCAGCAGAGATTCAGAACCAGGTAGTTGTGTTTCTTGCAAGTGTGGGTTATCCCTTTTATTGAGCCCTGACCCATTCCAGTTCTCCCTAGCTAAAGAAATTCTGTGCCTTCCTTACTACCTCTCAAGGTAAATTTGTTACACATTGGGAGCTCTAAGGACTGTGATTTTTATTTGCCTTGGGGTTTTTTGAAATTCTTGCTGCTACTGTAAGGTTTTTTCCTAATTTTTCCTTGTCCCTCATGGGGGTCATGCATCTGATAAAGCTTTTGGTCTGCTCTCTCAGTCCTCTGCCTCGAGACTGACTTGTCACTGTTGTGCACAGTCATTGCAACAAGGCAGACAGTATTCACCAACCTGTTCAAGCTCTGCTTTTCTCTAAGACTTCTTCAGATTTTTCTCCAAGAGTTTTAAGATAGCAGATTGTTTTCAGTGTTACATTGTGTGGGACTGAAAGGCACACGAGCCTATGAGTGAGTTTGTGAGAAGATAGCATATGGCGTGTTGTTTTTGTCACCCTGTAGAGTGTTCTCTCCGTGTTTGGAAAATGAATCTATCAGCTAGTACACACAGTGGGATGTCATGTGTCCTCTCCTGGCTGTTTCAATAAAAAATAGGAACTGCAAAACTCTTATGGAAGAGCAGCTATTGAAGCACAGTGAAGCAACACGCAGACTGAATGAGAGGCAGAGAGAGGGCTGTGGTAGTGACACATTGTAAACGTGGTGATTTGAGCTATAGCATTGCCTGGGAGGTGCCATTGCTGGGAGTTCAGCTCTGGTTTCTTCTGGCTGTGTGGGCTGAGGTTGAGTTGGAAAGGTAGGGAGAGGGGAGAAATGATGCTAAAAGAAGGTTTTGCATTCTGCTCTGTGTGAAGACTTCATGACATCTCTGCTGCTTTGCCTTTTAGTGTTGGATGCCACCCGGAGAGCCGAGAGCCCTCAGCCAGCTGTACCTGCTGACCTTCCTCCACACCCCCCTGCACCACCACCAGTGGTGTCAGAGACACCTCCTCTTCCTCCTCCACCCCCTCCTCCGGTGCAGCACCCAAAGCTGCTCCGCTCCATCCCCACCCCTCTCATCATGGCCCAGAAGATCTCTGAGCAGCAGGCGGAGAGCCGGGCGCGCTTCCCCGGCGCCCTCAAGGAAGGGAATTCCGACAGGAGGAAAGCGCCCGTAGCCAACGGTGATTATTCCACAGCCCCCAAGCACCCTCCTGCCCCCGCCCCCAAACTGCACCGGTTCCCAAGCAACATCAACATCACAAATGTCAGCGGCAAGGAGTTCAGCGAGACCATTTCCAAAGCAGCGGTTAACGTCCAGGAGCGGCGCGCTCAGGTGCTGGCCAACATCAACGGGGGAGCTCTTCTGGCAGCTGAACTGGAGGAGAAGCTGCACAAAAACGATTTCTTGTCACGGAACAGAAGCTCTTCCTTACGGGATCTCTCCTCGGAGCAAACGCGCTATGAAGCCCTGACAAAACTCGGCCTAGTTAAGGGAAAGCCAGCTCAGGACCAAGTGGACCATGCCCCAAGCACTCAGCAGCTTGATGTGCAGCCCAAGCAGGCAGAGGCTGTTACCAATGGATATCAAAACATCCATGAGATTTTAAAAAGCGAGCCCAGCCCTTTCCTTCCTATGGGCAAGACTGTAACAATCAAACCAGAGGTGGCTCTTGCCACTAACAAAGTCAGCAGCGCACAGCAGAACACAGAAAAGAGTTGTAATGATTATAAACAACCTGGTGTAAGCCTGGACATGAGGAGGAGGTCAGGTTCACTGCCTAGACCTTCAGGATTTCGATCCCAAGGGATAACGGTGAAGTTTTCTGGCCGTGGCTCAACTGAAGAGGCCAGGAGAGAGGCGCTCCGGAAACTGGGACTGCTGAAGGAGACTGCATAACCTGGATGGGAATGTTGTGGCAGTGGGGGGAAAGTCATAGCATGGCTTTGTGCTAGAACAGTCCCAACAGGATTGGGATCAAGTGGATTGGAAGAAAAAAGGGGAAGTTCTCTGCTTCGGGCAAGCCAGGGAGGTACTGGACACTGTGGAATGGCCACTTGTGTTTATCCCAGAAGGACTGGCACCACGTAGGGTCCTGTACAGCAGTGGGTTTTGGCTCTCCTTCCTACAGAGATACTCATCTGTTGCTCTTTGTGACCAAGAGGAATTTTATTTAATTGATGCTGGACTGTAGCAGGCAGCATCTCGTTAATGAAGTGTACAGTGCAGTATTGTTGTACATAGAAAACTGAATGGAAAATCCTGCTTTTGCTCTTTCTGAAGCCAAAACCAAGAGCTCCGTCTGTCCTGCCCACGTGTGTCTGTCTGTCTGTGGGAGCTCGAATTAATGTCACAGATGGAATTTCTGACAGTGTGACACCCTTCTGTGACTTTTTGTTGTCTGTGTTACCTGGCTTGGCTTCTTTCCCTGCCGGTGGTGGGGTCTTCTGCTCCTTCACTCCGCACTTGACTCAGAACTGTGCACAGGGTGGTTTCTGCTTTGACCTTCTCCTGGACAGAGCAGCCCAGGCTTTGAAGAGGTGACTGCCTCACTCTGCTGCTGCACCTGGAGTCTCCTCTCCCTTCCCAGCCACCTGCTCCTTGGTCACGCCTGAGCAACCTGCTCTGTGAGGGAAAGGCACCGGGAAAGGCACCAGGAAATCCTCAAGGATATGCACCGAGCACCAGATTTCGCACTGACAGCCAAAGAGTCTCCTGACAATCTGTGACCCCAACTGCTCTGTCCCAGGGAGGATCTCACAGCAGAGAAGCCATAGGAACAAGTTAACTTTGTACCAAAAGAAAGACCTGTATGTCAAAAGTCTTGTCTTTTGCGTTGGGGTTCCTGGGAAGGAGCTGTTACTTTTTGAACAGTAGCTGTACTACACAGGTTATAAGTTCTGTTACTTCTGAAACTGTCATTGGTCTTCCTGTAGTTTGACAGCCCTAATGATCTGTTCACAGCCTTATTGATTCTGCCCTGCCAATGCATAACAGAAGTTACAGCCAAAATTTTTGCAGGCTAAGTGGAGTTTCAGGAGAGCTGTCTGTAAGAGCACATCATTCCTGAATGGCCCAGGTTGGTGGTATTATGCCTTTGTTCAGTAGACAAGCTGGGAAAGATGGTCCCAAAATATATTTGTGTGTTAGTATGGGGGGTTTTTTTATATGGTAAAGCTGCCCTTCCACACTGAAACTCCTTCCCTTTTTTGTATTACCTGAAAACATCAGGAATAGCCACTTTAAAATCAAATGCCAAACCCTCAATTTTTTTGTTGTTATTACTTCATGTTTGATTTCTCAGTGTTTTGGATTTTTTTTTTTAAAGGGAAAAACTGACTTATTCTCTGCACTTTCTAAAACCTCGACCGACCCACTCCTTCTCCCAAGTAGCTGAGCAATAAACCTTGGAGAAGAGGAGGGGTGGCTACAGCAGAAACTGACACACCCTTTGGCGAGGAGCTCTGACATAACTGTGATAAACAAGTTTGTAGTTCTTGTGATAAAGTATTTCAAACTTGCTGAGCTGTACTTGTAAACAAAGCTGTCGTGAAGGAAAAACCTTTGTGTCATTCTCAACCTGCCTCATAAGTTAAGGGTTTGGTTTTTTTTTTTTTAATTATCTGCTTGCTGCTTAAATTTTTAATTGTGTTGTTACGGTGTCTGGCTGGTTCTGTTATGTAGTTATTCTTTTCAGCCTTTTCACTGGGTAAGTGATCATGTTCCTCATTGTGACAGGCTTTCTATACATAAGCAATCAGTAATTAAAATATGTGGCCATTCCTGGGCTTGCAGAGCACTTGGGCATGCATAATCAAACGTGAGAGGTGCTGCTGAAACAAAAAAGGCTGCTTGTGTGCTGCAAGTAAAGCACAGGCTTGTTCTGCTGGGCTCTGAGTCTGTAGTCCTAAACCAGAAACACAAGAGATCACATAAAATACACCCAAGCACGTGCTGCAGCACAGGCTGGAATGGAGGTCAACATGTGGATGATGCATCATAATTTATTAACATAACCTGATAAGTGAATTTAAATGTTTCATGGCCTTTGTGCTTTTAAATCCTGGTAAAGCAAATTTTTCGTTATGAATGTGAAGTGCATATGAAGCAATCTCCACATCTAATCATTTCTTGCCAGCTCTTCTTTGAGTTGTTTACAGCTGAGAGTCCATGCTAAGCAAACAGGGGGGAAAACCCTGACACTGTTTCATTGAAATTCAGTCCAGTTCAGTAACTCTGTAAAGTCACCCTACCTAAAAACACCCCAGATGTTTAATATCTAAAGTTGCTGTATGCTGAATTAGCTGGATCATGTTCTCTCATCCTTTGTGCAGGGCTGTGTCCTCAACTGGTGGGAAGTGAGAGTTAGATCTTCATTAGGTAAAACAGTTTCTGCCCAGGGAGGACTTGGAACGAGGTATTCATAGTGGCCCTTCATCATAGCAGATAAATTCTTCTCTGTGCCTAAAACTGTAGTGAGTAAAGCCATGTACTAAATGAAGTTAAGTCTAGCTGCTAATACCTGTATATAAGTTTAGCTCTCTTTTGTGTATCTTGTTTTGTGTGTATATGTTGCTGTGATTTTACTTTCTTCCCCTTTGTGCTAGAGGCAACTGTCTTGCACAAATCTGATAAATCATCTATTAAACTAGAATAAACCCAATGAAATGATGGCTGATGGGAGGTGCCATTGTGTTCTTTGCTACCCAGTAGCATGACTCTTTCTTGGAGGAGGGAGGTGGCTTTTTCTTAATGGCTAATATTGCTTTAATAACCTTTCATTTTGCAACTGTGGATGTGTGTGAGCCAGAGCCCAACACTGTCATGTCAGGTGATGGAGGAGGGACAAAAAAAATAAAGGTTATGTCTGACAAGAGGTGTGTATTCTCACTGCTGGGCTTCAGCAGCTGTGATCAAGGTCCTTGCAGGAATGAAATTCATCCTGAACAGTGTTTGAATTAGACAAAAGCCCCTCTCTCACAATGTTTTGCATTATTAAAATGACCTTTCCAAGAGGAATATTTTATATGTGAAAGAAGAATAACATCTTTGTTTCCAAGGCTGTTACCATGAGTGAGTGTGGTCCTGTTGAGTGTGGAAGTCTTCCTTGTTGCAAGGGTCAAAGTTCCCTGTCAGAGAACATTCCTACCCATCCCTTCTGAGCACGTGCATCTGTGTTTGCTGCCTTTCTGTCTTTTGAAGATGGATTTCTTTGTAAGTATTCAGGTGTTGTTGAGCATTTGTTCAAACATCGTGTGTCATAAAAGAGAATAGAAATTACTCCAGAAAAAAGAAGTATTTCCCATTTGCTTGAGCTACTTTTTTATCCCTGAGGCTGGAGGTGCTGGTAGCCAAAAAAGCATCAGCAGGTGCAGCAGCCTTGTCTCCAAGCTTTCCAGGGCTGCCTCGGGGCTCAGCTACATGTCTCAGCCAGGGCAGGGCAGGTGGCCTTTTGTAATTGTGTCCAGCTCCAGCCTGGTGCCAGAGGGAGAGAATTTAACTTGGCTCAGCCTGTAATGAAACTTAAAGGAGGTTCCAGTGCCTCACCTGTGCTGAAGGTGAAGCCTCAAAGCTGCCCAGCACCTGCAGCCTTTCAAGTGGCTGCAGCTTGGGGGAATGAAGCTTTTGATGTTTTGACTCCTGTTTCATACACACATAAATGGAATTTGGTTACTCCCTTTAGAACAGACAACCTCAGAAAGTGTTATCCATAGAGGGATCAGAGAGGGCTGGAGGCTGAAGGGAGGTGGGAGTTTTAACCCAGCAGCTTGGGCAGGTTTTCAGTCCTGTTTGGGCCTGAGCAGAGAGTAACTTACAGCTCTGCTGAACAAGTTTAGTGTTGTGTAGGTCAGCTCAAACCACCTCAGCCCTTCCTTAGCTGGCAGAGTGGGAGCCAGGGAAGCACAGCAGCACCTGCTCCAGTGGGATTGCTCTGGAGGCAGCACTGGGACAGCTCAGCCCAGGGAGGGCAGAGTTGGCCCATCCTGGGCACCCCCAGCTCCCTTTCCACTGCCCCCTTTTCCAGCCACTCATCCCCCAGCCTGGAGGGATCCATGGGGCTGTTGTGCCCCAAGGGCACGACCTGGCACTTGGTGGTGTTGAATCCCCTTCCCTTGGCCCATCCATCCAGCCTGTCCCAATCCCTCTGCAGAGCCCTCCTGCAGAACAACACTCCCACCCAACTCCCTTGATCCCCTGCCCAGGTCACTGATAATGATGTTAACCAGGGCTGGCCCCTGAGCCCTGGGGGACACCACAGTGACCGGGCACCACCTGGGTCCAGCACCATTCCCCACATTCCCTGGGCCCAGCCATCCACCAGGACTAACCCAGCCACGGGAGCGCCTGTCCAAGCTGTGGGCTGACAGCTTTCCCAGGAGAGGGCTGTGGGAGACGGTGTCACAGGCTTTGCTGAAGTCCAGGGAGCCACATCCAGAGCCTTCCCCCCATCCCCAGGTGGGCTGTGGAAGGATTTTGGGTTGGTCAAGCAGCACTGGCCTTTCACAAGCCCCTGCTGGCTGGGCCTGATGCCGTGGTTGTCCTGCAGGTGCTGCATGATGGCACTGGGGGTCTGCTCCATGACCCTCCCTGGCACTGAGGTCAGGCTGACCAGTCTGTAGTTCCATGGATTTTGCTTCCAACCCTTCTTGTAGAGGGGTGTCACATTTGGCAATTTACAACCCAGACCTCCCCACTTAGCCAGGACTGCTGGTAAATGGTGATGGGAGGTGGCTCTGTGAGCGCTTCACCAGCTCCCCTGGCAACAATGGGTGGGTCCCTCCAGCCCCATGGACTGATGCAGTCCAAGGGCTGTAGCAGCTCACTGACCATTTCCCCTTGGATTGAGGCCTTCCTTCTGCTCCCCATCCCTGTCTCAGGAGAGGGTACCCAGAGAGCAACTGGTCTTGCCATTTTAGATGAGCCAAAGAGGGCAGTAAGTACCTCAGCCTTCTCCTCATCCTTTGTCACTGTTTCCTCCTGCATCCAACAAAGGATGAAGATTCTTCTCAGCCCTCCTGTTGTGGCTGATGTATTTATAGAAGGTGGGTTTTTTTTGCTTTTACAGCAGTAGCCAGATTAAGTTCCAGTTAAGCTTTAGCCCTGCACAACCCTGATCCCCTTGTATTCCTTCTGAGTTACCTGCCCCTTCTTCCAAAGGTCATATGCTCCTTTTTGCCCCGAGCTCCAGCCAGAGTCCCTGCTCAGCCAGGCTGCTCTCCTTCCCTGCTGGCACATTTTTCAGCGTGTGGGATCATCTGCTCCTGTGCCTTTAAAATTTCCTTCTTAAAAACACATCCAGCCTTCCTGAACTCCTTTGCCTTCCATTGCTGCCTCCCAAGGGACTCTGACAACCTTTTCAATGAGAGGAGGCCTTTAATTCATCAGCCCTCCACCTGCTCTTGCTTTCAGGTAATTCCTGGATCCCATAGAGGCAAAGGGAGACAAGTCTTCATCCTGGCGTTGACTCCCAAACTATAAATATCTTTTCCTCTGAGGTAAGGAGGGTCCTTAGACTGGATGGAGCCAAACCCTTCCAAGGGAACACACCCTTGTCTTGTGTGTTTTGTTTTTGTTTGGTCTTTTTTCTTCCCCCAGAACGGGGCTTCTCTTCCCATGTGAGGTGACTCCTCCCAGAGGAGGAAATGCCTTCCCTGAAAAGTCCTCAGTGCATCCCTGACTACATCACCAAATGGTCAGATGTGTTCTTACCTCAAGGAAAGATTATTTTCCACGGGGCCATAACTACCTGCTGCTACTTCCAACTGGCCAAAAAAAGAACACCAGGAGAGGCTTCAGTAGCTTTGGGATTTAACTGAGCGGGCACAAGGAGTGGTAGATAAACCAGCTGGCAGGCTCGAAGGTGCGACTCAGCTTCAATTTCTCTTTTGTTCATGGGTCTTTGCACCTGCCCCTGAGCTTTAATGAATGTTTCACAGAGCCCCAGGAACCACAAACTAATTCCGAGTGGTTCCCAAAGCTGCTGAGCCACTCTTACCCAGGACCATTATTTTCTTCTCAGAGGGGTATCTCTGTATCATAAAGAAATGCAGCTGCTACAGTGTCCTCACCTGAAGGGCAATGTTTTTTGGGTTTGAGGGGGTTTTGCCCATCATTTTTTTTAAAAAGAAAAGTTACGTTGAAGGTTTGAATTTAAAAGAAAATAAATACATAAAATCCTCTACTTGACCACTGAGTCAGGGAGCAGCTCCAATTCCCAAAGCTTGTGCCACAGCCAGCCAGGGACTCTGCTGAGCTGCTGCTCAAGGTCTGTCAGAGATTTTGGCTTTAGTCCTGCCCTGGAGATTGCTGCACCCAGCTCAGTGTCCACAGCGGTGCCACCCTCTACACTCACCCTCACCACCAGCTCAGCCCCTGCCACGTGCCCCAGCAGCCACCTGGGCCCTGAACGCTGCACTGGGCAGGAGGAAAGGGCTGTCCCACCTTATCTACTGAGAGTTCTCCGGGTTTGTTTGCTGTCAGCCCCGTGTGGGGCTCGGAGGCACCTGGAGCAGGTGTGGGTGGGAAGTGCAGCCCAGCAGTGCCTCTCACCCCACTGAACAGAGACTCTGCCTTCCCAGAGGAGCCAGGACATCCTTCCTGTGCCTTTCCTGCTTTGCAAAGGGAAGATCACAGGAGTGACTGGAAAAGCCTCTGACCGACAGCCCAAGGGCCCAGGGCTGGGGCAGCCCAGGGCTGTCTCACCCAGACACCAGCCAGAGCTGAACATCACAGTGCTCTGTGTGAGGTGATGCACAAAACCACGTCCCTGCTCCCCCAGTAAGTGCACACCCCCCGCCCAGTGTCCCACCTTCCCTGCCAAGGCCCCTCACAGCCCCTTGGCAGGTCCCGTGTCCTTGAGCCAGGCCTTGTTCAGCCCGGGAGGGGCTCAGCAGCTCAGTGCCAGCATCCTGTGAGCGTCCTCCCCGAGCCTGGAGGGTCAGCACGGAGCTGACCAAGCCCTGGAGTCCCCAGGCCCTGCTGGGCACAGCCCAGCTCCTGCCCAGGGAGCTGTCACAGCTCTCACTGCTGCCTGGGGCTTCCCGTGCCAGTCCCTTCCCCCTCTGATTCAGCCTCGGAGCTCGCTCTTAGCACGGGATTGCTCATTTCCTCACAGGGCTGGGGAGGTCAACTTCACCCTCAAATGTTCATGATGTCTTTTTTCCCCATAATTTCAAAGGAAGCTCTTAACTCCCTGAGCTTCTGTTATTGTCAGCATCAGAAAGTTGTGTAATTTTTTATCTGTTCTCTGCTTGCTTATCCATTCCCACAAGGAAGGGCAAGGGCTGCGTTTTCCAGCTGGGAAACAAGAGCATGACGTTAAGCCAAGGAAAAGGAGCAGAGATGAGCTTGACCTTCGGTTTTCCAGGATTATGGAGTGATCCTGAATCACCCTTCCTCTCCCACCACCACACCTGCCCCTTTGGTAGCATTCCCTTGCCAGCCCAGGAGAAACTCCAGCAGCCTGGAAGCCCAGACTCACATGTGCCAGGAGCTGTTCATACTCTGATTAATGAAGATAAGCCACCCATTGTACTGATGCTCAGAGGGTGGAATGACACCAGAAGAAAAACAGTATTCCTACAAGCTCTTGAGGCAGGAGGGGAGATTCTTTCTTCATACTTAAATATCTATTATGAAACAGTTGTCAGCACATTTCTATTTCCAATAGCCAGCCCTGCACAAGAGCAGAGGATCCACAGGGTCTTCAGGCTTCACGACACAAACTTCATTACCATAGAACATTTCCTGCCTCCTAAATGGATTTTAGTTTGCCTGATCAGGTTTAATTTTTATTTATGGCATGAGTTTTCCAGTGAGCTCGAGTCCAGGAAATGGGCACTGTGTGCCCAGCACGGCAATTCCTGGTGCATCCTGTAACAAAGCCCTCAGCTCTGTGCCAGCCTCTGCACTTTCTCACCCTGCAGCAACAGTGAGGCCTCCTCTGAACCCAAAAGCTGCTCTGATTTTACATCAGCTAAGACTCACAGCCAGTAACAAACCCCTGCTTTTCTTGGGTGTGGGATTTGGGACCAACCTGAATAACAAACTTGGTTTATTTACCCCTCTTGGGCATTTCAGTAGGAAAGGGAGAGGTAGACTGTGTAAGTCCTGCTGCTGTGTCCATCTTTCCTCTGGAAAAGAAAGTCTGCCACAGGAGGGATGAGGAGCTGTTGCCTGCCTGGAAGAGCTCCGCTGAATTCCCGGAGAGAAGTGGATTGAAGCTGTGTCTTCCTCCCAGGAAAAGGCTCTTCCTGCCCTGAGCCCAAGGAGGAAGCCAGAGCTCCCCTCAGCACTTGAAAAGCTGCTCAGAGCAGAGGTAAGAACAGCCAAAGCTGCCTCTGAGCTCCCTCTCACTACGTGGTTATCTTCACTTCCATCACTCCAGGGAGGCAACTTCCAGCAACTTGCAGAAATTTAATTATGGGATTAATACAGCAGCGAGCCCAAACCTCCCTCCAGGTGGGTTCTGAAAGCCTCACTGACACATTCAAATCTTGCTTCCCAGGAAGGAACTTCTGATTTTTAGCTCACCATGAACAGACAGATGTGTGTGCATATGTACATAATCTATATAAATAATTAAATTTTTGAAAAAAACACCCCCAAAACAATTAAGGGATAAACATAGCAAAGTTTTCAAGCTCTTGGGCTGTCAAGTGTGACTTGTTCCCAGCAGCAAACGTCACTCCCCTTTATCCCCTGCACAACAGACACTTCTTTCCTGCAGGTAAATGTCAAAGAATAAATAAACATTAGCAATAGCTAAATGTCTTCCTCCTTTTTGAGTGTCTCAACCATTTTTTTATTTGCCTGATGGCTTGGATCCAGGCAGTGGAGGGAAGGAAGGAGGGAGGGAGAGAGGCTTTTTTACACAACACTGTTTGCTCTTCTAACAAGGATCATAAACACCACGTGTTTTAAGGGCACAATCACACCCTGACGATAGTAAGTTAAAAGCAAAGTTTATAGTTCAAACAATGCAAGTAAATATTTTGACATTTGCTCATTTGTTTCATTCCTACTCAAATAGTTTCCTACTCCCGGTACACTGGGATTTCCTTAGGAGTAGCTGGAAAAAACCCTATTTATAGTAGAGTTCTGCAAAGAGACAGCAAAGTGTCACCTCAGAGAAGCACCTTCAGCAGGGCAGAATAGGAAAACCTCAGCATGGAGCAATTTAGTGATGAAGCTCAAAGAAGGGAAAAATGAGAAAGAAATTTATGTATTTATCAAGGGGGCAACAGCAGGCTCCTGGTATCATAACTGATGGATTGATTTTGAAAATATTCACTCACATGACAAGGACACGCAGTCCTAATCCTACAGCACCACTCTGGGGGACAATAGTAATTAATTTTTAAACTCACTTTTTCATTTCTCCACCTTCATTGATACCTCCTGACCCACCATGGTCCCACAGGCAGTGTAGATCCCACGTGGATCTGCCAGGCGGGGAATGCCCACCCAGGGCTGATCCCCACTTCTGCTCAGCTCTGCATCCACTGGAGTCAAACGGGCTCCATGTGAAGCCAAGAGAAAACAGCATCAGCAAAACACCCCAGCCACAGACAGCAGCTCCTCACTGCTCACCCTGCAGCCCTGCCGAGCACACAGCGACTGCTCTGCCCAAACAGCCAAAGGGGAAGTGCTGAGGGCTTGAGGAAAGCAGGCAGGCTTCACAACAGAAGTGTTTTCTAAGCCTGAATATACATAAAATTGTGTGTGCTGTGCCTCACGTGCATCAATGAGCTTTATATTTGTGTCTACACAACAGAAACAGCCCAACCGATTTCTTATGCTGAAGGCCTGGGAAGTTGAGATTACAGCAAGTCTGCAAACTCAGCAATTCACAAAAAGGATTTAGACCTTTTTTCTTTTATCACATTACCTTATTGAGGGTAGAGAAAGATGCCTGATAGCACCAGCTGGAGTTCAAGGTGCTGCCTGTGACTACTGATACTGCGGGGTCAAATTCCAATTTCAGAGCTT
Organism: Daphoenositta chrysoptera; assembly: GCA_013397915.1. NCBI lineage: Eukaryota > Metazoa > Chordata > Aves > Passeriformes > Daphoenositta > Daphoenositta chrysoptera. The sequence continues at coordinate 334,321 of VZRO01000325.1, read as the reverse complement.
CCCAGCCACCCTGGCTCCATCCCAGAGCAAGGTCCAACAGCACCTCAGCTCCAACAGGCTTTCAAGTGATGCACCATAAATCATGGAATGGTTTGGGTCGGAAGGGACCTTAAAGCTCATCCAGTTCCACCCCCTGCCATGGGCAGGGACCTCTTCTCCCAGCCCAGGTTGCTCAGAGCCCCCTCACAGGAGCCTGGGATGGCCTCACACCCATCTGGTTGGGTTACAGGGACTCAGGCACATTCAGGTTCCTCAGGTGGTCACAAACCTGTCACGGGAAGGACTTCATTCCCCCAAGTCCCTGCCTTAACCTTTAGAGGCTTGAGAGATGTGGGAAGAGAAGTCACCACCAAAAACTGAGGCCCAGTTGTTGACTACAAACCCCCTGCACACTTTGTTACCTCCAGGAGCCTCACGTCAGTGAGGACAACTCCGAATGCCAGGGCCTGACTTCAGCCCAAATTCTTTCCACAAAACGATAAGATAACAGAAATCTTTTACGTAATCAAGGACATAAAGCAGTTTCTCCTTCATCTACGTATGTTTTCCTAGACTTAACTCCTTCCTGCAGGCTCAGGAACACTGCTGCAGAAACACTCTTTGCAAGGGCACCTTCAACAGCATCCTGTGAGAAAGGCTCCCCAGGGAACATCCTCTGCCCCATCCAGCAGTGCCGCAGGTTGAATTTGGGATGACTTCCCCAGTGACCTGACACACCCGTGGGTCACTGCACTGCAGGGAAAGAGAAGCAATGACATTAAACACAATTTCATTAATTAAAATAAACATCCTGTAATCTGGATAAAGCAGCAATATTCATAGGTAACAGACACTGACCAAAACAGAGGCTATTCCTCCATTCCTCTATCAATCCCAGGCTGCACACCCAACAAATTTAATTAAACACCCTCTAAGGAAGGCAAAGGATTCTGAAGACATGAGAGGGAGCCATGCAAGCCCTGCAGCAAGAACCTGCACCTGGGTCAGGTGGTGAAACTGCTGTGCAAGAAGCAGGACCAGCATCCAGCCACACCACAAGGTGTGGGGTCAGCACATGGGAAGGCAAAGAATAAAGAGGATGCAAATTGGGGTTTTTTCTGTATATCATGGAATGGTTTGGGTTGGAAGGGAAGGGACTTCTAAAAGTCACACAGTGCAACACCCCTGCAATGAGCAGGGACAGCTACAGTACATCAGGTTGAAATCTTGCACGTTTCCAGGGATGGGGCATCCACCACCTCTCTGGAAAATCTGTGCCAGTGTCTCATCACCCTCACTGTAAAAATTGTCTTCCTTATATCTAAGTCAACCCTCTTTTAGTTTACAACCATCACCCCTTGTCCTACTGCAACAGGCCCTGTTAAAAGGTTTGTCCCTGTACATTCAACTCTGATTATTTCACTCACAATGATCTTTGAGATTTTTATTCAGCATAACATTAGAATAATTAATTTTAAAATTGAAACTCAAAAGGTTTCACTGTACTGTTTTTTGATTTCGGCCTGGTGTCAGAAAAATCCCCAGCTGACCCTAAACTATTTTTAGCAAATAATTTTATAAAGACATTTCCATTGATCCCAGTTCCATCCAAGGCATTGGATTGACACATACCAAACAGAGCTAATGTTTTATTTTTATGCAGTTACTCAATCTGGATAAATTAAACCCTTTTGAAACTAAGCAGCATGTTGAGAAAAGGAAGCTGACTCTAGCCTGAACCACAATTAGATGCTTAATTTGCTATTAGGAATTGGTAGGCACTGCTCTTTAGGGAAGTGGAAATTACATCTGACCAGTGGATATGGTCACATTGGTGTAGGAGACATTCCTGGAGGAGCTCAGAGTTACAATCGTGATTAATAAACGTACCCATGAATTTCATGTGGAAAGAAAATGATATGAAAAAAATCACATAAGACTTGAATCAAAGACCTGGGATTCCTGTCCAAACTACAGCCCACAATACACCACAAACCCTTCAAAACATCATTTCCAAAGAACAAACTGAATGTCAAGAGGCAGACACCGACTCTAAATTACAACACTTTATTGCAGCATTGGCAAAGGTCAGATTTCTGAAGCTGGTGAAGATCGGGCGGCATTTCTGTATGAAATGTTACAATTTTACAAGTCTCTCTTCCTACATGCAGAAACCAAAACCAGTGGTAAAAAGGATTTTAAAAGAGCTAGAAAAAAGAATTAGTAGTAACATACAGATGGGCTCCTTAACTCAACGAACTACCTCTACCTGAAAGCAAACAAAACCCTATGCTAATAAATAACAGATTGTCAGAAACAGACCAAGAAACCTCATTTCTACTTAGAAAAAAATAAAAATTCTACTTGTTTCCAGACTTAAATCTTTTTTTTTTTTAAACTTTTTGTTTGTTTCAATAGACACAGAGGCTTATCAACCCATGAAGATCAACAATATATTTGGATCCACTCCTTGACATCCTCCTGTTATGCTGACTGGCACGTTTTGGTTTTCAATGATACATACAATGGGCTCAACTATATCCCTGTCCTTAGGCTGGTGTCAGGCTGTTCCAAGCAGTTCGAGTCAACACCCCGTGTTCATCAACTTCACTTTCTATTTTAAACCTTAACAGACATTTTACCTCCTTGGCTCTTCAGTTTTCCACCCCTCCCCACCCCCTTTCTGGCACATCTGGCAGCAAAAGGCTCTTCCTTAACCAAGAACGTCCTCGCTGAGGAGTGTTTGAGAAGTTCTCCTACTCGGCAGGGTTTTCTTCTGGATTTTGCTGTTTGCTCTATGTTCTTCTACTGTGGATTTGCAGCCCCCAAAGAACATCCTTCCAACACCAAGTGCTCGAGTCGGAGACAACGTAACTTGTGGCGAGTTCAGAGCTTTGTTTCCCTGCATGCTGAGCTGCCAAAGGCCCTTCCCCTTCCAGAGTCACCTTCTGAACTCCAGGCTGCTCCCGGCTCTCACCGAGCTGCTCGCAGGTCAAGTTCCCCATCTCGCTCGTTTGCTTCTGCTCCTATGAGAAGATCAACCCTCAACGCCGTTCCCATAACAAAAAGCTTATTTTGGGGGGGTGGGGAGGGAGAGGGGAGGCTGCTCTTCGTGCCCCACGGCCCCAGCCTGTCCCAGGTTTGGGTTCTGAACGCTCTAGACTGACATGCTGAGATGTGTCCACTGCTCTCGTTTAATCGCTGGAGGACTCCACAACACCAGAGATACAGGACCTAATGAAATGACACTGGCGGCTGGGTCAACGTCTCCTGCAGGGAGAGAGGAGAGCAGAGAGGAATCAGTTCAGCCCCCCAAAGCAGCTGCCACTCCTTCTGATACTCCTCTGCCCTCTAACAGAAAGTCACATATTTCTGTCTTCTGCACAAACATTTCAAAAGGCCACACCAGACGAAGGAAGGGGGATAATCTGCACCTTATCATCCCAGAGGAGATGCTGAACTATTGAAGCACACAGCTGAGCTGTGAATTTGTTGAAAAAATGAGTTATTGTAAAGAGTTTTCATCTTTCTGTGCAGTTTCTTAATGCTTAGAAGTTCTGCAGAAATGTTACAAAGGGCTTTCTACAGGTAAATTACAGGTTAGAACATTATTTAAACAGTCAACAGGTGCATTAAAATCTTCCACCATGCCTTGTTCATGAAACACATCCCTACCTACAAAAAGTCACATTTTTTGATTCTCTTAAGAAGAGAAAGTATTCTTAAGAGAACATTTGTGTTCTCTGAAAAACATAAGAATGCACTGAACAATGACACCAGTTTGTAGGGAGGGGATTCAACAAGACCAGGGCAATGCAGCAGCAAGGCTGCCCCAGTGTCACCAACTTCAGCACAACTGCTGTTACTGTACCTGGGCTCATTTTTAGTTGATTTTTAGGCTAAAATTAAAATTAATAATACACAGCAAAATAAAACTTCAACGTTTACAATTCCAAGAAAGCTCCAGGGCTGCACACCCAGATTTTTCACCATGTAAACACAACAGTTCATGTTTCTTTACATCAGTGCATAAACCTCCAGTGTTTGCTGAACAGTCATTTCATCTAAACCTGGTTTTTACTGAAGATCTTGCAAGAAAAATGTTACAGGTATGTTAACTGGACAGACCAACTTCTCCATCTCTTGTGCCAGATGAAGATTTCACATTAATGTTGTATTTGTATGTGTTGCTTTGTTCTGATATCCAGTATTTGTGTGTTTTATTTAAAAACACTGTATTTTTGCCAGGAAGTCCAAGCCCATGCATCACTAGAACTCACTGCAGCACTGCTTCTATTATTTGGTTTCAACCACCTTTTAGTGCCATATAATGTAATATTCCAATTCTCTGTGGCACACTCAGTATCAGGAGCACTGGCTATGTGCTTTCAATAGAAAGGAACTTAAATTTTTATTTATTTAGTAGACTGACATCTCACTTGCAGAATGTTACACATGAGGAGAGACATAACTGAATTGCAGGATCATGCTTTTACCTCTCCATCTCCCCTTAAAAAATAATTCTGCTGCTGATGGGGAGGGAAGGAAAAAGGCTGGGGCTGGCTGGGTATCTCCAACTTGGTTGAAATGACTCTCACTCAAACCAGCAGCTCCCAGGGCACGCTGGTGGCAGATCCCTGTTCCAGGGGATTGCAGCAGCAGGCTGCTGCCAAGAATAGGAGCAGTAGTTTTTCCCAAACCAGGTATTTCACATGTGCATCCAAACTGGTAAACTCGATCCAAACCTGTATTTAGCAAGGTCAAACTCAGTACACAGATCAGATTAAAACCATCTTGAGCTGCATGTGTAAAAGGAATCAATTCTTTGCAGTCTCCTCCCACACTCCCCTTCCTGCCACTGACTCAGTTATTATTTTGTATGAAATTCATACAGTTGGCTTCTCAGGCCACTGCTGAACATGAACACTGCCTACCTGTGACTGGGAAATACACAGAGCCTCTGCAACAAACCATAGCTGGAGTAGAAAACTGGAAGCCATGAAAACACACAAACATCACACCAAAGGCTATGAAATAATCACAGATCCATGGCATGGATGAAGCTGGGAGAGCTCAGTCAGCAAAACAACATTACAGCTTAAACTGAGAAGTGCCCAGGAGAATATCAGTAATCAACTCCTTTCTGCATGTTGCTGACATCACAAGATCACAAAAATCACTTTATTTCTTGACATGTGAGACCTTTGAAGTTGGATTTCACACTTGTCCCTAATCGCCTCAGTGCCCTCCAATCCACAACACTCTGCATTTTTGCAGAGCTGCATTTCTTCACAAATCTCCCCAATTACTTTCAGCTCCACACACCTCCTCTCTCAACTCACTCCCTGCTTTGCTCTTCTCAACTTAGCTCAGCTTCGATCCTCTTTGTTCTCTCTCTCTCCCCTAATCACCCAAAACCACACACAAGAAACAGAAAACACCAAAGTGCCCATTAAAAACCTATCAAATCTGACTTATCACATTCCATACTGTGAACATCACAAATTCAAATAAACCACAAAAGCTAGACTCACCTAAGTAAGAGAATCTTAACTTCTGCAAATTATTTTGTATACTCATCTATCCATCAAAAATAAAATGCTCTGAACAAGGTGAAATCAAAGTCAGTGTGCAGAGTGGGCTGGGAGCAGGGAGGTGTTTTGGGGATTGGTAGTTGGTTTCCAGAGGGCCACAAAGCTGCAGGGGTTTTTGGTAGGTAGTTGTTACTACTTATATTGAAAGAACTTTTTCAAACACAGGAGTCTTTCTAATTGAGCATGGCTAATAAATACAATTTTGCCTTCCATTCCCTCTTAAACTGAACTGCAGTCAGGTATCTCTCCAACTTTGCTGGCTGGGTTAGACTCACACCCAGCTTGCAGAGCTCCAGGGAGCTCCATCCTGCCAAGGCAAGCACCTGAGGCTTTTCTTACTCTTTTTGGTTCAGCTCCAGTGCAGTCCACCAGAAGAAGCAGCTGCAGGATTTGGAGCCCCCCTCCCATATTCCTCCCTTTGCTTTCTTCCCATGAAACAACTGAAAAGGGAGGTTGGAATTTCTTAGCTGTGTTTGAAAGGCTCATCTCAGTAAGAAGTGAATTCAAAGCTTCATGAAACAGTATTGTCAATGCATCAGCTTCATGCCAGGTGATGTATGGATTATGTTGGTCCAGTAGCTGGAACAGGAAATCATGTTAAATTCACATTTCTCCTTATTATCCAAACTCTGATTTTTCAGCATTAATGCAATACTCTTTATGATGAGAATATTTAGACAATAAAATCCCAGCATCCTGTTATTACTGTTATGCTTCATTTTTCTTTATTAAATGGGTTAAAGAGAAACAAGAGTAAGATGTAAACAGGAGACCTAAAATCACCATTTAACTCAAATATGATTTGGTTTGCCAGCCTGTACCTGCATCCCCAGGGGAACTCTGGACACAGGCAGGCCCTTCTTTACTATGCTTTCAAAACAGCAACGAATCTCGAGGTTACTGCTTTTAATAAGGAGAGGTTTAACAGGATAAAATCCTTGGCAGGGCTCTGCTTTTCAACAGAAGAAATAATTACAGGAAGAAATTTGACTTTCTTGGTAATCAATGCTTTTAAATAGATTTTATATAATGTGGTTATTTTCATGTCACTTTTAAAACCAAGCCACTTAATGGATCTCAATCCTCTTACACAAAGGAAAACCACTTTATTTTTTAAGAAGCTGTTCATAACTGGAAAAGTCTATTTTTATGGTAATCCCATCACCCAAAAAAATTACTTTAGTAAATTTTGTGTTTCTTGAAGGTAGCAGTTTAACAGTCTGAGAGCCAAAGGCTTCTCTTAACACACAAATGCTACAGAACTGGAGGCAAGAGAGAAAATTGTTTTCTTCCCAGTTCTGCTGAAGCAAATCAAGGAACTGTACTTTTAATGGAGTCACAGTAAATTATCTTTAAGGCCAGTCAGCCTTAACTGTGCGAGTCCCAGAAAGAATCTCCTCCTTACAGGATTAGCAGGTCTCAAAACCTGAGGCAATATAAGCAGGCAATTCCAAACAAACAGGAATAAACTCCAATTTTTGATCCAGCATTTTGCACATACTAAATAATAAGAAATCTGACAAAGCCTGTAAATGTCACTGCATTTACTTTAGGTCAGAACAAGGATATAAAGAGAGGAGAAATAAGGTAAATAGTGCAAAAGATTTATCTTTTTAAAAAAAAATATAGTGATCAAGACAAAAAAAGATCAAGGCAAAAAAATATATGGAAGAACCCAATGCTGCATTCATTAATTTCTGAAATGAACTGTTACAATAGGTAGATTTGGATTTAATTTCCTAAAAGGTGTGGAAACACAGTGCTTAGGGCATGTTTAGCAACACAAAAGCAAAGGTAAAAACAACAAATCGATTTTTCTGCTCTTAACACTACCTGAAATGCAGGAAAGGCCTCATCCCCACCTCAGCTATCAGAACCTGTCACATTGTACATTACAGTGGAACCAGCCAGGAGATTTATTTGCTCAGATTATCCCTGACCTCAAGAACTTCAAAATAAAAAGTTGCATACCTTTAAGAAAGCATCAAACTTATTTCCAGTAAGTTTGAGTTATTTTGCAAGAAAATAACATTTCAGTTGTGCTCACATACAAAGAAGCAGCAACAACACAACACAGTGTGCTGAAGGAAGTGATAACATCTGTGTTGCACACGCTGCTTCTACCAGGTGGGAATGTGAAACCTTCTCTAAACAGGTATTAAAATGGACAGCTCAGTTCCTATCTGCTCTCAGCAGAGCCTCCAGTATCCTCAGAATCCACAGGGTAACTTTTTAACAAAGCATGAGGGGGGTCTGGGCAGAGAGTGCAGTGCAACCTTTTACAGTCAGCAGACTATTTTCAATATATTCTATAAATCAGAGGCTCTAAAAATGTAGGCAACAGACAACCTGTGATAGTGGGAAGCCACTGGCAGACCCAGAGTCTCCAACAAATAAATGGAGTTGAGAAAAGCACTATTGCCTTACTGCAGGCTGAGATGCTCAACTGATGCATGAGTGCCAGGCAGAGCACTGCAGTACACAACAAATAAATATACCTGCTCAAACAAACTTCCTGGTCTCTGTTCCAAGGAGCTTATGCATTAAAAGGAGCAAAGAGAAAACTCCATCGTACCAAACTACATCAGAACTGCAAGTGCATGGCACTTGAATAAGGAAACACTACTCAAACTGTTTGCTGGACAATGTCTGACCTACTTCACAGAGAAATCCTAAATTATATTTTCCCTACAACATCTGAATATAAGAAGTTTTTTAAAGAAAATAATTTAAAAGAAATCTACAGATATCACATCTACTGGTCTGGCTGCTGTATTTAAAGAATAACTGCAGCATGCAGCTCATGCCTGAAAGAACAGAAGGCTGCAGATACTTAAAAACATCTGCAAGTATTGTGGCAATTCAGTGTAACTGAACACTCTGTATTCCTAAAACAGCATTAGGTCACAATGATATGAAAAAGATAAAAGGAAAGCACTGCTCATTTTATTGAGTTACATCTGGGTCATTTTTAAAAAACATTTATTTTAAACTACAATCTTTTTTAAAAAAGGGGGTTTTGTACAAGCAGTGTCTCTATGAGGTCTCAGTGGAGTGAGTGATCATCAGGACATTATCAAATGATCATAAATATTTACCATGAAGAAGTTTGAAATGCTTCTAGAACACAGAAATAGTACACAACATTATGTTATTTGCAGTTTACAAAGACAGACCCATTAGGAGGTAAATTGTTCCTTCCCAGTTGCTGTTCCTATCAATCCACCTTCAAAATGAACTTGCAGAGAAAAGAGAAACATGAAAGCAAGTCTGCATTTCACCCGAAACTCTGCCTATTCAAATTTGTGCTGCAGGGCTAATTTAATGGTTTATTTGCCAGCTTACTCTGAGTGAGAAAAGACACATACTGAAGCCTCAGAACAACTATTAAGCAATCTGGAATGACTCTTTTCATGTTAATGCTGGTTTTGGTACACTCCTGCACACCATAAATTGAAAGTTCTGCTCCCCCTTCCCCACCTTTGCTATATTTACTTTCCATTCAGAGCATTAAATATAGAGGAACAGCTGCCAAATTCACCACACAGAAAGAGCACAATGGGAATTTCTGCAGATACTAAAAAAAAAAAAATCCTTGCCCTCTCTCACAGAGAAAGCAGACTTGCATCTTTGCCCCTACAAAAGGAGGCTGAGATTCTGCCAGCCATTTCACAACTGAAAAATAATCTTTTGGCTTCCAAACTGTCAAGGAGGTTACAGACACTGTGTTAGAAGCACAAAACACTGCTTAGCATTTTCAGAGAATTCTTCAGAATGGAAACGACTGCCCAACGAACTCACTACAGAGATCATTATCTGTTTCAATTATGAAGGTAATTACTTGCCCAGAACCAGAATTACCACATTTAAAGGAAGATTGTCCTACCTCCCACCGGTTTTAAAGATTAGATCTGCATTAGGTGCTCCCTTCGGATGCTGGTAACGAGGCCGCCGCTCACGATTAGTGTTTGCTGGAGCTGGACGCTGAGCCAGAGACTGCAACATTTCTGCATTTCAGGCAGAAGAAAATGAAACACGAGAAAGTTAAATACATTTTCTATGCATCATTTTACATGGCAATTTACACAAGCATGTTTCACTGCCATTTATACTTACACTTCGCTATAAGAGTTAACACTCCTCAAATTATTCCACAAAAGTTAATTACAAAAAGTTATTAAATTGCATTGACAGCTTTGATAAACCCAAGCTACCCCACAGCATGAACTTGCATTTCCAGATGTTGCTGCAGAAGGAGCTGCCAGCAATGGTTTTCATCACAGACGCTCAAGAAAGGGCCTGTGATCTTTTTTTTCTAAACACATCAGCCACCACTTTCTTCACCGATGATCAGGAACAAAGGCTCACAGCAGTGTGAGGGGCCTCACACATTAAACCTCCCCGGAATACTAACAACTGGACAATGCTGCTGCCAATTAAAGACTCAGCAAGAAACCTGTCCTAAAATTAGGCATTGCCAGTCAGGTATTTAAGTCTAAGCTTGGCATAATTGGATCCTTTTCCAGGGAAGACAGGCACCTGAAGAAGGTGACTCAGCTGACCTACATCGCACCAGCTGTCCCATGGATGGAGTTTTTCACTTCATCAGCAGTAGGAATAATTTGGTGGGTGCAGAAAGCAGCCCACACTACCCAGTTTAGCCCTGGACAGTCAACTTTTGGGCAACTTAAGGTAGGATAGTATTGTATTTTGACATTTGGTGGAACTTAATTTCTAAAATTTTATTTCATTTTTTTTAATGATTAAAAAATGTCTCTTTACCAGGCTAAATTAATGATAATTAAGTAGCCAATATAATTACAGATACCTCACAGGAGCTGCCAGGTAACCTCTGCCAATCTGTTAATTCATCTAATGGAAAGTATTCCTGACAATCCACCTGAGCAAGGATCTACATTACTCAGCAAACAGACAGATGGGATAAATGAAGGGGAAAAGTGGAATAAGCTGTTAAACAGATTATGTTTGAAAGTCTGCTCTGTCTGGTTCTCTAATCTCTGGTAATCTCCTTGGAGACACACACCCCTCACCTGCTATCACAAACTTCCACTGCTCTCAGTGGGGCCAAACTAGAGACTGAGTTTCCCTCACCACGTACAAAATGCAGGTGAAGCTTTCAGTGAAGTTATCCACCCAGTCTTGGAGAAACTGGGAAATTGTGACTGAGATAATACAGAATATCTGTGTCAACAGTCAGTTACCCTTGCATTCATGTTCTGTACCCTCCCCACTCAGCACCTGGCTGCAAAGGCAGCCACTGAACACAGACAGTCCATGTTTGTAAACACCATGGAACATCATCCTTCCCAAAAATCCCTGTGCCAGGAAGAGACGTCTGGGGGCAACGGGGAGACTCAGGAGGAAAAGCAGATTAGTGCAGCCTGCCAGGAAGGTGTGAGCAGCAAGCAGTGAATGAACAAGTACGTGCACATCTGCCTGTTCTGTTTTCCACACCGGAGGTGAAAGGAAACACGGGAGTGGGAAGTTCAGTACTGGAGAAGGTAACTGAAGGCAGAGATAGCAGGGGACCACAGTGTGTTTTCTAGGCTGAAGGCACACCACCAAACCTCCTTGGTTTTTTAGTGAAGAAAAAAAATAATCTGCACAGGAAAGTACCAGTCTAAACTAGAGAGCCACCCAAGTTCCTAATAGTTCTTTAAATTACAAAAAATGTAATATAATAAGCTTTGCTGAAACATTAAATCATTATCTGATACTACTTTGAAGTATGTTGGTGAATTTCCATCTATTAGCTACCCTGTGCAGATGAGAAGAACAATAAGTACATGTGCAAACGTTGGGACAACCCTGAGGCATTCTTCCAGAAATTGAGAATTCTTCCTCCCTTGGTAACTTCAAAGCTTGAAACAGAAATTTAAACCCAACACTTTCATTCAATGGGTAGGTACCAACTTGTCACAGACAGGATGACTCTTCGAAAGTAACAATCTCCTGCACAGAATCTAAATTAAAAATTGTTCCAAAGGCAAATGTAATTTGCCCTGTTTAAAAGGCCCTTCTTAGTCTGGTTTTACTCAGTATATTACCCAGGTTAATAAGATGCATCAACAGATGTCTTAAAACGGGATGTCAATTATGGAAAACCCTTTTTCTTTTGTGTTGACTTCCTTCCTGTATTAACGTTTTATACACAGCAACTAAATAAAAATCTATGAGAAAATAATTTTCTAAAAATGCCTATTACTATTTATCAATTGGTATTAATTGTCTGATTTTGTCCAACAGAAATGAATCAGTGTGATCCTTTTTTGGATAGAAAGCACAATTGCTCACAATAAAATCCTAGATTAAACAAGTACATTTTATAGATATCAACAAAGTCATACAACAGGGCATAAAACCAATTGCCTTGACCAGTAGAAATATCAGAAGTATCTAATGAGGAAAAACCAGCAAAAAGTCTGAGACAAGCCCTAAATGTCTAATTCTGGAGTCTACTGTCTCTCTTCCTTTTTTACAAGCGGCCTTTATCAGAGCTGAGTGTCTCAAAAAGGTTCCTGAGCTAATTACCCTGTTTAACACTAAGAATATATTGTGTTACCATTTCAGAGCTCTGCAGACACTCACTTTGGAAGATACTTCTTTTCACAATTAATTACAGGCTTACAGGCTGGTACTATCAAAGTTCTGCAAGGAGTACTGGATTCCACAGTGTTTTTAAATTAGACCTACTTTAATTTAATTATTTCCCACTTCTTGATGAACAATGACCTTTCACTAAATACCTTAAATGAGATTTCCTGCTAATTAAATACTTACACTGTGATTAGCACCAGACTACAACATTTTTACGAAGAAAACATCAAAGCAAAAACTTTTGAGATGTTAAATGGAAACAGTGACATAACACATCAGTTTTATTGGTCTGGCTTTGTTTACTATCTGAGTAAGCCAAGGGAAGTTGAATCTGAAAAAAACCACAATGGAAAACAAACCACCCAACAACTAAACACATCAAGTGCACCTGTTGTTTGTGGACTGTATGATCTGCTGGATTAACTGTTTGCCTCAAACTGTCCAGGTTCCCAAATGCCTGACTTGCATGTCTTAAAAAATCAAATTAATCATGTAACCCATATGAAACCTTCACTTTGTTAATATATGCTTATGCTCCAGATTTGAGGACTCCTAGAACCTTTACAGTATTGAAGCTGAGGTAACATTTTGTATTTCTCTGGTGAAGGTTACCTCAGGACTTGCAAGTCTCAGCAAGACTAATGAAGAGTCTAAATATTATTGATATCTAAACTATCTAATAATAGCTTAAAAGCAGAGTTTAAATTGCACAGAATTCATCTTGTATCCAACTCAACTGTCTTGCAGCAGATATCAGATTGATTTTGTATTACCTTAATTTCAAAAGAACAATCTCAGTTCTTCCCCTTTCCCAAAATAAATGGAAATGCTGAAATTTGAGACCCACTTGAAAACTCCTTTTTATGGAACAGCTACAAAAGCTTCTTCAAGTATAAAGACCAGGGAGGAACAATGAATGACTAGAACCAAAATACAGGTTTCCTGTAAGTATTGCAAATCAATATTTAGAATTTCAGCTGCTAATCATCACAAATAATACCTTCTGCAGATCCACAAAGGCTCCCCTGAAAATAAAAATTAAAACGTGGTGATTTTCTTACCCTGATAGTCCTCTTGTTCCTGCCGTTCATTGATATCCAAAGTGAGCTTTTTCATCCTCATCCTCTCCTCCTGTTCTGCTTGCTGTTGGTTCCAATGGTTGGCAGCAAGTTGGGAAGACATCGGTACATTTAGGATCTTAAACTGCAAATGAAAGTAAATTTTTAAGTGCCCATCAGAGAAAAAACCCCAACTCATAAAAAACAACCCAAAACCCAGAAATGCTATGGTTATTTCTAGGTTATTTCAATGAGATACTCTCTACAGAAGTTCCTACTGTGAAGTGTGTTGTTTGTTGGTTTGGTTTTAAGCTCTTTTTCACCTAAAGCAGCACGAGGAAATGTCAGACCTGCTAAAGACACAGAGAACACACAAAAAAGGCTGAGGACAAAACCTATTACACACAGTATTCATGGGAACAAAACTGACTTTCCCTAGGAAGGCATAGCCATACGCTTTATTTCCAATTTTCATACCAGCTGATATGCCCACAGAGAATTGCACTGGTCTTGAGATAAAAGCACCACAGCTGGCTCAGAAAGCTGCATCTCCCTCTTCAGGTCTCTTTCTTCCAAAGAGATGAACCCCCCTGAACAGAATTTCTACTATTATCCCTTGTGATAACAGAGGAGAAACATTTCAAGAATTTCAGACATTCCCTGGCATTCCTTGGCCAGTACTTTTCTTTTTAAGAGTAATTCTGGCTCCCCAGTGCTTCTTATTAGTCTGGAGACAACCATGGTGGCAGACTGACCTTTTCCTCCTACCCCATACCCAAATGTGCCCACCACACACTCAATCCATTATCTGATTTACCATAAGGTACACCAGGTAAGCTTGGGACTCCTACAGAAGTACCCTCTCTCTGGAAATCCAGCTGGTATTTTCAGGAAGGTGGAGGGAAGGTGATTTCTTTTTCCCTACACTCAGAAAATCCAGGTTGCTACAATTTTATTTTTTTTACAATTGTTCCAGAACAGAGAGATAATTCTTAATCTTACCCACAACTGAAACAGAAGTTCTCAGAAAACCCTTAATGCTAAAGTTTGCAAACATTTAGAATAATTTCACTTCTGCCTTCAATTCCCTGTCCATTAGAAATAAGTATTTCTGTGCCAAAAGAAGGGTAATGCATTTAAGGATAATCACTCTCCATATTCCATGAACTACTCTGAATCCTGCTGCTTGTTCTCATCATGGGAGATCTATTTCCAAAGAAACATAAGTAAATTCCTAAGTGTTCTTTTCTGTTACACTGTCAGAAGCTGCAGAGAGAGGGAAATTATCAAAACCTCTGTTGAGAATGTTTAGAGTAAAAGCAAAAGCCTCACCACCTGCAGTTAGTATTTAATGCAATAATCCCTAAACAATCTCAAGGTATCTCAGAGAGTAATGCCCCAGTAGCAGCAGAGTGAGGAGTGTGAGAAGACTCCAAGTACTCATAAAGCATTTGAAAATAAATTGTGTTTAAAACAATTGAGACAGACTCTTGCAAAGACCCAAAAAAACCCTGGGTACAGTAAATCCCTAAACCCTAACAAATACAAGATATATTTAGATGAGATATTTTGTGGCTGGGAGTGAGGGTAATAGCATATTATATTGAATATAAATATGAGCTTGTTATTAAGGTGTGCAGGGAAGAATAGAAATGCAAGTTGAAATTCCAAGAGCAAATTAAGCAATGGTTACTTATTGCTGAGCAGGCTGTGTGTGTTCCCAGATATCATCAAATGAACTTTATGTAAACTACACAAATAACTAATCCATTACCAGCATTTTATGATAAAAACCATTCCTAAGCTTCACCATTAAGCTCCTCATCCATTTTAATATGTCTTTTATATTTTCTCTGTTCTATGGATTTATCAGCTTAATGGGATTGGTGTTTTAGGACAGGATGCCTAAAGTACAAAAAGAAAACTGAACTATAGAAGGGTTTAAATGAGAGAAACAGAAACAGAAAAACAACAGCCTGGCAATTAACAAAACACCACTGAGTCACTATCTCAAGGCAATCTGCTGCCACCTGAAATCAAGTCACTGATGACAATTACTACAGGATATGATGATTACTGAGCAACTGAAACATTTCCGATTTGCAAATAGTGAAGAGGTGTATCAAAAACCTCTTATTAAATCCGTGACATGGGGGCAGGACAGAGAATTTCACTTTAAAGATGTCAAACTGAAGGAAGATCAAAAATGATGATTCAGAAGACTACACTACAGATTATATAAAAATGCCATGAGATAAAGATATGCAGATATAAACAAGATAAAGAATTTCACATTCAGGGAGAGATTTGACAATTCCATGGATATTATCATTCTTTTATGGAGCCTTGCTAAAAAGCTTTCAAAGGGAAGAAAATCTTTTGTCTTAGGTAATAACCAAATTTCTTTACTTTCTTTTTACTGTCTATACCTCATTTTAGTTCACACCAACCTGGCATAAAACTTCTTGGTTCAGAAACACCAAATGGTATTACATAGAGCTCAGCTCTGATCCCCTATGATGACAACATTATTTCCCCTTGCTCTCTCACAGCTTATGGATAAATCACAATGCCATCATCTTAATTTCAAATAATCATGTTACATTCTACTGCTACTAGTGTTTTAAGTTTTGAGGATAAAATACAGTGTCCTTGTCACTATCAGCCTGCAATGACCATTAATTTGGGTATATGCAGCTGGTAAATACCAGTCAGTTGTTCTTGTATTACTTCAAAAAACCTACTTGTCAATGCTGCACTAAAATCTGGGTGGACACTGACATGAACAGAGTATTTGGCACCTGGACCTCCACTACCAAATGTTACCCTCGGGAAGGAAGCACAGCACAACCCATTTCTCTAACACTGCTTGTTTCAGCAGCACCACTGACAAAGAACACAGAGACCAAAACGATTACTAGCAGAGCAAGCAATTAGGCTGATGTCATTTATCACTCTGGTGACTGTGCAGATGAATTTACTTACAGCCTCCCAGGCTGCTGCAAACTTCTTTTGACTGCTTTGAAAAGCTGAAAGTTTACAGCTATACCTTAACAGTGGAATATGCATCCATCACTTCCAAACTCTGTGCACATTCTGCTCATGCAGATTTAAAATAAAGCATCGTAGGAAGGAATAATTATTTTCTTTTCAACTCCACCTCTTCTTTCCTGCTTATTTTTCTATTAAAACTCTGTACTAAACCACTTTTTTTTTCTGAATACAGAACTATGGACAAAGAAGCCTTTCATTAACTCAGGAGCTGAAGAAGTCTATAAAGCAACTGTTTTCTACATTTCTAGAAACACTGAGAGGAGTTTTGGCAGGAAGAGCCTACTCCCAAAACCAAATATTGGGGGAGGAGCAGGGAAAACTGAACAAGTTCTGCTTTCTTTTTAAGTCACATGTTTGCAATATTTTCCCCTTTACATGGAATATGAAGATCCCAAAATTCCTTGTGACTACAGATACTCCTAGTAAACTATCCTGAAAAAGCTAAACAACATTTTTTAAAAAATTGGGTTCTCTTAAACCCCTTCTCAGACCAATGACCACAGTAAAAAATCTCCCACTCAAAGCTTTTGTAGAACTTTGTATACCACATTCAAATTACAGGAGAACAGAAAAACCACCTCCTGCACAGGTTTTTGAAATGTGTTTCCTATGAAGGAAGAGAAAGAGCCTACTTCAGGTTTCTACACCTCAACTGCTACACTACTGTCATAATTTAGGTAACAAATATAAAAACCAAGTAGTGACATGGATCTAAACACTTGAAATGCTCAGATGCATGGCATGAAACAATTCCTTGGGTATGCTTTCCATATAAATTCAGAGTAATTTATTTTCATCATCAAATTATACAACCAAAATGAAAAGGTTTCTTTAAAAGACCTAAACCATGACAAGAAATACATGTGGAATGTGTTAGGTAGAGATTTGTGTACTATGGATTTGCTGAGCTAGGAAAATTCAAACATAAACTGGAGAAAAGAGCCAAGACTAACATACAGCTTAGCTGCATGAGGCAAGGAGTTTATCAACCTGATTTCCATTTAAGTTCCTGCAAGAGATTCACTCAGTGCATTCTGGAATAGTCCCCTAAAAGTGTCTTCTGACATAATGACTTTTTTTTGCAAGTTGAATAAATTCAGCCAAGTGGCAGTTACTTAGGAAATGGAATTTAGCAATGACCATATATCTTGATTTCAAGCTTAAAGTGTTTTCAGAAAAACCTGTAGAATCTTAAAGATTCTGGAATATTCCTTTTTCTTTCTACTCCTTTCAATGTTCAGTGGCAGTCCACTAACCACATCTCTTCATCTTCCACAACTATATCTAAATACATGCAAGCCATACCACTGTCCTACTGGTATAATCACCAAATGTAAATAGTAATGGTATCATCTGACCACAAAATTTTTCTTCAAGAATTTTCTACCAAGAATTCCAAGAAATTATATATGGTATTTTCTATTTGTCCAAATGAAGTTGTCTGTATCCGATTTTGAGAAATGAAAGAAGAAATAAAAATTTCTGTGTTACTTTTTTTGAAGTGAAAGGCCTTTATTTTTTTAAACATAAACTCTTACCTGCTGTTTGTTGCCTTTTCTTGTTAACATGACAAATGGCATTGTGTCCCCAGACTCTGACTCTCCTTCCCCACCTCCAAGTGGGGGGCCCTTCTTCAGCTGACTTTTGAGATGCAGAGGAATAGCAACATCCAGCTGATGCACTTTAACAGATTCACCACTCCGTTGCTGTTAAAAAAAAGTGAATTCCATAAATGATCAGATGCTGACATGGTCAGTCAGGCTGGCAACATGCAGATTTTCATGACTGAGAAAAGTTTTAACCTTCCAGGAAAATGAAGCAATATATAAACACATTTATTAGGCTTTATTATATTTTCCTTTGGTCTTCCTTGCTTGTGAAGGAGAAAGTTACAGGGCCATCTCTTAGGCAAAGAAATCTAGAGACCTGATGAGACACACTGTGGAATGTCCATCCTTAGTTCACGATTTTTTTGGTACATCTTATGAACATATTTATTATACAGGGTTTGCTATACTCAAATATTTACCAGATGTGACTGAAAAAAAAAGGTACTAAAAGGTTATGTAAATTTAAATGTATCTGCATTTTAAGGCTATTAAAACCTAAGATAAAGTCAGAAGTGTTGCACAGCATCTGCTGCAGTTATTACTCAAGCTGTAAAATATATGCCAGTATGTCATATAATCACTGGACAAACAATACAATTAACAGCTATTTTACTAAAAGCCAAATATGTCAACTGCAGAGAAGAGGTCAAAACAAAGAAAAAAAAAATCTTCATTCCTTTAGTATGGTAAGCTAAGCATTAATCATATATTTAAGAAAAAAATCAACTACAGTTAGCTCTACATTAAATTAAGAAAATACTATTTATACCTGAAGATTTTCCAGCATCATTTTATCCAAGGCCTGAATGAAGTCCTCATCCTCTGCACAAGGGACATGCTTCAGTCCTCCTCCTTTAATCATTACTTCCTATTGCAATGGGCAAAAATTGTCCATTACATTCATTTCAGAAATATTAATATTCAGTCTAGAAATAAGTGGCATATATCCTTACTGCTTCTATATAATACATAACCAAAAGGTTTAGAACACAAAATTGTTCAAGAAAGAAGTTTTCAGCCTTGATTATTTTCTTGAAAGGCATATTTGCTGATTTATGGTCACTCATAATATGGTCACACGCTCATGTGTGTGTGTGCAGGTGCATGGACACATTCAAGATGTGGCAACAACACAATTAAAAGTCTCTATCCTTAACTCAATTTTCCACTAAGTCCATAAAGTTAGATGGTATTTTCAAAACAAAGACTACCTTTCAAGTATTTGGAAAGCACAACATGACAACAAAACTGTCTGAAGTCAGTACCCCACACATTGTTCTGTAATGTTCATTATTCCCTTACTATGCAACACCATTCAAGGTCAACCAGATGAGTTCTTTAGCTGCAAATGTTATAATTTGTAGATCTCAAATTTGTATTTTAGGAATTTTGGGCTTCTTAGCTTGTACCTTTTTCTGTTTTGAGAGCCAGTGGAGTGTAATTTTTGTATCCTATCAGTTTGCTACTATTGCTGGCATTGCAAAACCATCATTTACACAGTATTTTCCAGTCTAGCTACCTGTGAAAGCTCACAGTCTTGTAAAAACATGTTGTAGTAAAGTTGACAGCATAAATATTTTCAAAAGGTAATAACCAAAGTTTGCAAACATGAAAATAAGCTATAAAATGTATTTGAAAGAATAACAGGAAGTGTCCTTGCTGTATTTTCAGATATGTTATGAGCAGCATTGGCAAAAAACATTCAGTAAAGAAAACCAAAGATGCAAATTCAATTCACTTATCTCCAGCTCAATACATACTGTATTCTCCTCATCAGTTTCATTTTCCTTATTGGAGTCTGTAAGATAATCTGTGTTTTCTTCCTCCTCTTCTTCACCCTCTTCTTCCTCATTGTCAGAGCCCTCCTGAAATATTCAATTTATAACTGCTGACTATTTTAAAACAAGAAGTACAGCTGGTTCCTCAAACACTTTCTGCACCTTTTCTAAACTCTTCCCATCCCAACTTGTTCAGTTCAGTCTTGGTAAATTTGTTTGTTATGGTTTTTATTTAATGTTTCAGTCTGAACTCACTCAACTTTACCTGCTAATTTCAAAAATGGACAGCAGAAAATTAAGTAGTGGCTGATACACCAGATGGTTGTGCTGCCACTCAGAGGGAACTCCACAAGCTGGAGGAAAGGATTGGCAAAAACTCATGAAGTTCAAAGAAGGGAAGTACAAATATCTCCAGAGGTGCCCTCCCCACCCCCCAACTGTTTATGATTCTATTGGTACTAATTTATGGGTGAAGGCACAAACCCAGCCAAACTTCAGGACCTTTAATGCTGAGATACATATATTGAAAGAAAGGTTATTAGTAAATCAACCAGCCCAAGCATATGGAGAAAAACTGTTCTCTATTTCCTTGATGAACTCATTTTCTTATAACAATACCATTATCATGTCAACTTTGCTGTGTCACAGTGACAAGTCAGAATTTCTATGTACTTGTGGGTTTTTTTTATTGGCTTCACCATTTTTGATTCAAAATATTATTAGCACTGCAAACAAGGAAGGTTTTTATGCTCCATAAATCTTTTATTTATTCATATTGCATAGGCATACCCTGAACACCTGGTATTTTTCCTAATGACTGCTTTGACATTTAGTCAATACATTTGCTTCTACAACAGATAAAGAAAGTCATCTGAAAGTGGGTTTTTTTCATGCCAAAAGATGAATGTATCTTTTTGTTGAGAAGCAGCACATACCCTGAGCAAAGCTGTCAGGTTCAAGTTTCTGCCAAAATAAGGAATAAGCCTCAGACACTCAATCTTCCACATACACAAACTGGGATGGGAATATCCTCCCAGTTCTGACTGGGTTGTGCACACCCACATTTCACCTGCTAACTCTGTGACTCAGAAGAGCTTCAGAAAGTAACAAGCAATCAAAATCACTTCTTTTACATGAGGCAAGGTAAATAATTAAGTTCACCTCTTCTTCAGGCTCATTTACTTCACTTTCATTTCCAGATTGTTCTTCTGTCTCTGCTCCGCCTTCCTCCTCTTCTTCATCCTCTTCCAGATTCTCTCCTTCTGTAATGGAATCTTTGGAATCTTTGTCATTCACAATTCCTGAAATTTGGAAAAAGAGAAAGATTTAGAACATCAGAACACCTATAACCACTCAAGTTATATGTGGAAGATCACTTCAAAAGTCCATTGTTACTGTGCACTAAAACTTCCATTGGTCATAATATTTGACTTCAGAATGAAACATTTCCTATATAGTTAACTTAGTCATAAAGGGTAATAATGTCCAGACAGAAAAGAAGGAAAACATTAGAGAGAATGTTTAAAATCTCCCAGAGAACAGAAGAAGCTGTGCAAAGTACCTCAAGAACATCCTCAAACTAAATGTGGACCCTACTGAAACACACACCAAAATCTGAGTCCAAACTAGAGAGACTTTACAAAACCAGCAGAACCCAGAGACATGAAGCCCCTGCAGTCTTCTCTGCAGTAGTTCCCTCTACTGTCAATTAACAGTTTTGAAACAATTTTCTCAGCCTGTAATAGACCTTTATGATTCTCTCCTAATGCTCTGAGGCTGCACTTGAACCTATGAGGATGCAGGTGCCTTTATGAAGTCTCTGGGAAAGCAAAGTCTCTTCCAAAAGCCTGACAGAGTGTGCTCATCCTCCCTGCAGGCAGGACTGACAATTCTTACACTGTGCTTTCAGTTCATCTTGCAAAGTTTCTCTTCCTGACCTGCTTGCCTTCTGCCCCTCAACGTGTTTTAATTTACTCTGTATGTAAAATACCAAACATAAGTATCTCCTTTCTTTCAGTAAGACATCCTTCAATGTAATACCATTATTTGTACCATCACCACAGAAGAAAAAGATAATTAACTTTTTTCAGAGTTTCAGTGTCCAGTCTCAGATATAGATTTCAAGCAGAATGTTTTTAAGAACTGAGCACGGTTCTGATTCAGGAAAAAAATTCAGATGTTTTTAGTGAAGGACTATTGCAGAATTTCATCCAATGCAAAACCCCTAAACTTCCAGCATACACTATTGCTCTCATAAATTCTTTTTCTTTCTTTTATTGATTTACAAAGCCACTTAATCCTCCAGAGGATTGCTGATGTCAGCCCTCTAAGCCACTAATTTTCCTAGGAATTTACTGAGGAGTCAACACAGTTTCTATGCAGGTTGTCATTCCTTTTTTGACATTACACCAACTCCAGTTAGGGTCAGCCATTAGTGTAAAGTTTTCTGAAGCTCCTATTATTTGTAGGAAGGAAGTGCTGAGTACCTTTCAAAAGAATATTACACCTTATATAACTAGTTGTATATTTCTTCCTGGCTATCATTTCGAGAGCATGCAAGCCATGAGTTTAGATCATACACCATAGGGGAATTTTAATCTGCTTTTCAGTTATTACATAGGTAATTTCAAGGCATGTCAATTAAATAAACAACATATTAAAAAAAAGTTTCTCCTAAAGCATAAGTTGCAACATTTTACATGGCTATGAGACATTCATCCCATTGAATTAAAGGATTATTCTTAAAATTTTAATTTGTCCAAGTAGATGAAGTGCTAGTAAGGCTCTAATTAACACTTAAAAAGTCTAAAATTTACATATAAAATCTTTTAACAAACAAGCTTGTTTTCAAATAAAAATGGAAGATTAAAAAACAATTCCATTTAACAAGTAATGAGCACGGTAGTATCCAATATTTTCTAAGAATGCATATGTACAAGAGGTTTAAAGGTTAATATGATGATAACAGTTTTAAATACTCACTATCAGCATATTTTCAGCTGAGCTGTGCTGCGAGCCCAACTGTTTTCTCCTGAAATTAGTGTGCTTCCTATATTTTTCTGATTAAATTAATAGTTTTCTTCCTCATCATTTGCACCATGTGACTCCATAAATTAATACACACACATACACACTTCTGCTCTCCAAATACTACTATGGTAAGAGTATTCATATTGACTATCTTTTACAACATCCACTATTTCAGAGTTATGGGGATTCTGTGTGATATCTATGGTGATATCTATGGTTATATCTTTGATTAACATGCAAAGAAGTTACAAAAATATTTCTATCATGAGAATAAAATCATCATAACAATAACAATATTTACCTGCTACCATCATAAAGAGACAATTTTAAGAACTATAGGAATTGTAAAAAATACCTAACTTCCCTTGCACATTTTCTTACCCAATTTTATTAAGAATTCTCGTTCCAAGTCTTGCACCTGTCTGACAGCTTCTTCCAGAGAATTGCAGAGTTTTATCTTTGGTCTCAGCAGTTCCAGTGTATCACTGATCATATAGTCTATGTCTATAGGAAAAGGGTGGTCTTTTGTCCAAACATCCAGACTTTTTTTCCACCACACATAACGCTAGAATACAAAATATTCAAGTCAATTATATGCACACATGTTTATACACCATTTAAGCTACGAAGTTTAAAATGCCACATTTGTACAGTAAAAAATTCAAAATATTTCACATCACTCCTCCCCTGTTTCATGCAACCACTTAGATGTTCTTGTATCACTAAAAACTGTTTGATAACACTGGGTATCACAAACATTAAGAATATACTCCTTCTATCACAACTACTGTTACAAGTATGAAGACTGAACAAAAAAGCCCTGACAAGAATGTGCCCTCTCAGGGTAAACTCTTTCTACAAGAGATGAGCACTTAACAACCAGCCAGTTTCCAATTCTCTCCCCCATTTATTTTCAAGAAAATTAATTCCCCTGAAGGCATATTATGGGGAAAAGGGGGAGAAACATGGCCAAAAAAATCTTTAGACTGCAGCCAGCTTCAAGTGACTTGTTCAGTTTGCTTTATAACAAATTCACATATATCTCTTACAGTAACATTGTAAAAAATAAATGCTGATTTTAAGTGAACCTAACAGTAGAACTTGAGAACTAAGATTCTGCAAAAACTGCATCTGAAAATAAAGTATGAGGACAGAATCTTACTTAAAAGGTGACATGCTCAATAGGCAGGCTTGCTGAAATTACTAGGTGTAACAGAAATGTAATGATGTCTTCCCCAAAACACTTATTTTTGCATTTACTGTGAGCAACCTGGTCTAGTGGGAGGTGTCCCTGCCCATGGCAGGGGGCTTGAACAAGGTGATTCTTGAGGTCCCTTCCAACCTAAACCATTCTGAGATTCTATACTTCAAAACATCATTTTACACCTCACATACAGATGAGGGATTTGATTCCTTAAAGTTTGAAATAAGTCACTATCATCTTAATTTTTGTTTTTTAATCCCCTTGTTTTAGTATAAATTATAGAGAAAAGCAGAAAGAAAAACAAATTCAATCAGCAAGTTTTAGCATGAGTTCCATGGTCTGGAGTTCCTCATTTCAGTGTTTAAACACTCATTATGAAATCTTTTTCCCACTTCATTACATGTACTGAGTCAGAACTTTCTTTGCTTCAACTTGTGCCCATTACCTCTCATCCTTCCACCGTGCATGCCTGAGAAGTATCTGACTCCTCTTCCTCTACAAAAACCATTAGCTGAGGAGAGCAACCTAAATATTCTTCTCCAGCTGAGCAAACGAGCAGTGTGAGCGCTGAGAGCCTCCTGATCATTTTGGTATAACTCAACATACACATCACTTGAAAATAAAACTGCTACCAGACAGACAAGATTCTTAAAATTATAGTGCTAGAGAACAATGAGAGAAATATGTACCAGACTGACTTATATTAGCTTGCTAAAGAATTATACAGAATTGTATAAAATTTAGAATACCTGAAAATATACAAGGAAGCAATCAAGTTTTCGTTTGCTGGATCCTCTGTCAAAATACTGCCCACAGGTATCGAGGATAGTACAGACAAGTCTGATTCTGAAAAGATGTTCTGGAGGGTCCAGTGGACTGGGACTGCCATCAGGGTTCACACCAAACGAGGTGAAGGAATACAGAGTTCTAAATATTACAGCTGACTCCACCATTCGATAATTGTAAAGCTCCCCCAGAAACTTGGCACTGCTGATCCGCCGTTGGTTAAACTTTGGTTGATTAACCTTTATCAAAAAAGAACAAGAAAATTCACTATCATGCAGACACAATAGAACATTAAAAGACCCAAACCCAACAAACTTCTTACAAAGAAAAAAGGTGTATAAAAAAATTGATAGAATTTCTTATAACAAAAGATGGTTATTTATGGCTACATACATTACACGAAAGTAAACATTAAAAATTAGTTATGAAAGCTGGTTAACTAGTATTTAATTTCTGATACATTTAGCATACACTCCATCTTAAATCTATGATGACTTTTCATCACTCAGAGAATTTGTGTAATTATAGTATCTATTAAAGTATGGACTGGTCTCCAAAGTTACTTGAAGTTGTGTAGACCTGCCTAGACTGTGAAAGAATAAACTCTGTGCCCTTACTATGATAAGGGAGACAAAACAATTGTCTTAAGTAATGTTGTTAGTTTGGTTTTTGTTGGGGCTTTTTTTGGTAGGGTTATTCTATTAATTTAAATAAACCTATACAAAGCAAACAACTGAGGTAGGTGGTCATCATAGAATAAAGAGAATCCAAGGATTCCTTTCTTTAAGCAAGATGATTTTAGTTTTCCTTTCAACATAAGTAGATGAATATAGCTTAGTAAGAATACTGATTGTTTACCTCCATTCCTAATCGAATATCCTCCAGCACTCCATCCACAACATGAATTCCAACATCTTCCTGGTAGAGGACCAACCCTGCTAAGAGGTTGGCTACACAGTGAATACTATTATATTTCACATTCCAGATGTTGATCATACAGCATATAACATAGTCCTTAACTTCTGCATCCTGCCAAGGCAGCTTGCGCATCTGTCTCAGGACCTAAACCAAATTTTAAGACAAGCTTCACATTTTAGTAGGTCCCTTCCAACGATGCTCCCTGTCATCCCCCCTCTCTCCTGGTTGGAATGAAATCCCTGTAAGCACCTGCAAACAGCCTTGTTCTCCCTTCCAGCATCCTCCAGACCTGCAGTGGCTGTGGAAGACTTTATGAACATAACCCAACTGCTGTCCTCAAGCTACTCATCAAGCTGTCCAAGGCTGTTCCACGATTTCCTTGCTCTTACAGTCTGTATTTAACTGAAACCTTTTTTCTCTTACTCTCCCATCACAATGTACAAAACACAATGATTCTCATCTCATTTTCCCTTTGTTCAGCACTTGATGCTGTTGAGAACACAGGTCCACAACTGGAGCTTCTATGTGTTCCAATAAAAGAAATGAAACCATCTTAATCATAGATACAAAAATGATCCCTCTTCCTTGCAACTGAGAAAACCATGACCCTCCCCAAACCTTTTCCAAAGTTACTACTACACCACTTTCAGTAAAAACTGCATTAAAGATTTTGAAAGGATTTACCTTCTCTGTGGTGACCTTGGAGAGATCCTTGTAAAGAAGCTTACGGATGTATTCCTGCAAGGGAGGACGCTTTTTCTTCACAGTTTTTTCAGCTGGAGGGGGATTACAGTAGTAATAGGCATTTTCTACCATTGTAACATAGCGTGCATCAAGATGCATTGCTTGTTTTTTCCTCATCATTTGTTCCTGGAAACAAATGCAAATGACCAGTTAGAGATGCTGACATACTACATTTTCAAGCCAAAGGCTTTCAGAGTTACATCTGGGATACAGTAAATACGAAAGGTAGCTGAAAAGTAAGTTAAAAGCTTGGGTAGAGAGAAAAAAGGACAAAGTCCATATATATGGTTCTGTGTTGCTCTTTCCGTGGTCATTTTTCTTAATGATGCCTATTTTTACAATGGTTCACCTGTGGTAAATGCAGTTTCAGAAAAGTATTTAAGATTTAACTCAACATCTTAATGCTACTGTTCAGATAAATGGTTGATAAGATTACTAGCAACTCTGTTTAAAACATTATTTAACTAGAGTTTATAAAGTAGCTGAAATACTGTTGTCTTGGCACAAACACAGTGAATCATCATAAGACTGGCAATCTACTTTTTACATCAGCATGTAACTTCAGAGAGTTTTTTATGGTTTTGTATGAATTTCCAAAGGCTTAGACAACAGAATTTTCCTTATTCCATGCTCCATTGCTGCTGTTTACCCCAGCAGAACCGACTGCAAGAAAAGCAGTATCTACCATAAAGTAACGTTTCAGGAAAAATCAGACAAGTAAGAGTCAACACTAATTACTGTGCTTAATTGTCAGGATTGTCCTGCTTTTCCTCAATATAATCTTTTCTCCATACTTCATTTTAGATATGTAAGCTAAGGTTTATTTTGTGGGGTTTAAAAATTTCTTTTATCTACAAATTCTGTACAAGAACTAAAATAGCAGTTGATTTCTACAGTTGAGGATGAACTTAATTCCATTATTAAATACTTTTTAATATGCATCTGTGTATTTATATTTATATAGGTGTAATTCTGTAGGTTGCATTAAATTTTTGTGTACATCATATGATCATATCTAGTCTAAATCACTCTATGGTGGTTCATCAGGAAACTGCACTTGTTTAAACTTTATTAGTTACTAGAGCTTGGCTACACAGTAATTTACAACTTCAAACAGATAAACAAAATTAACATGTAAGTACTGTTTCATTCCCCCCCACATGTTAGTATATCCATTCTTGCAGTCCAGTAAACCAACCAAGAGGTTAAAACTCCTTTGATTATTGGTGAGGAAGCAATATTTTCATGCTGGTGGTCTTTCCACTAAACTTGAATAATTTAAAATTGCTTTTACAAGGCAGCGATTCAGTTCAACTGAAATGTCAATGTACTCAAACAGCTCCTTAACCTTGAGTTTCAGATGCTAATTCAATGGGGAAGAGTAGCCTTGTGTAACATAGTAACCCAACAAATAATGTCATTTTCCCTCTGTATTTTAGTCATCTATCACCACGAAGGTCTCCATCTGACACCAACCATAAGGCATTTCATTCTTAACCTTTTCCACGACACAAATGGTCTTTCCTTTGATTCCCTGATTGTTCCTTTCCAGATGGGAAATTTCTGTCAGTAGCAGCACATTTTCCTACAGGCACCTAACAGATGCACAGCACTTAACAACTGAGTACATAAATTGTTTTATGTGGGGAAAAACCACTTAGAGTAGAAAATTCCAAAACCTTCCCATGTCATATATGTTAATGTTACCTTTGAAAATTTTTCACCTTTTCTAGCTAGATCAGGAGAAAATACACCTTTGTTACCTTAGAGGCATTTATGATGCTATACTGTAAACTGAAAAATTGAGTGGGCCAAAGCGAAGCAGAACAGAGAAAATGGCAGAAAGGCTTGCAAATAACATTTAAAATCCCCTAAACCTACATAATTTGTATATTTTCCTGTTATAAAAAGCTGTACATTATACTGTAAATAATAGTTTATAATTAAAATTTTCTTCCCAGAAGAGACAATATGCAGTACCTGAAGTCTCAACATCACTGTAAATTATTGGGTTTTGAGCAGTCCTGATTGTGTATTTAACTGTAAGTGGATTGTATTAGTCTTAATCTCTAGTCTATTAAAAAGCTTCAGCATTTCAAGAACCTGTTTTAGTCCTTTTTCATTTAAGGCATGAGATGGACAGGCAGGAAAGAGAAATCATAACACCACATTGTTTGTAGTAACAAAAACCTTGTCACAATTCAGAAGAAAAAAGCAAGACCCACAGTCTAAAGTGCTTCAAGCTCATCAATTTCGGGTCTTCATTTTACTAGCCTAAAATGAAGAACTACACAGGTAATGCATTACATTTGAAGATTAGGTTTCTGTTTTTCCTTTGATAAAAACAGATCACAAACAACATTAAAGTACCCAGGTTAAAATATTAAAACTGTTTGGATTTTTCTTCTTTGTGAGTAATAAAATCTCTCTGCACGTACCATATACTGCAGAGAGATTTCAAAAGAAAATCTGGTGACCATTAGGGAAAAATAAAAGAAAGAAGTAATTAATCAAAAACTAAGCATCATGAAAACTCCAATTTAGGAAAGCATTTCACCATGACTGACATTTAAACATCAGATTATAGTGAGATACTGAAACTGTGCAGCTCCTCCTTCCCTTCACTACCTGCAGTCCTCTGCTCTGCTTCTCGTTCCGACAGTTCAAAACGAAAATTTTTCATTTCCTAGAGCACATTATTGTTAGAGGGAATTAACACAATTCTACATGAGCTGCATTTACTTTGCCACAGCCTCTGCCTGTACAAACAACATCTCCCAGTTTCAACACCACCTATAAAGGGAGTCACACCAAGAAGGAAGCCACCGTGCTGCTTAAGTTCTGTGTATTTACCAACACAAGTGATCTGGCCCTAAAGCTTTAGACAATTGTCTAAGTTAAATGGTTAAAAATGCATCAGGAGCCTTTTAATACCAACATTTTAAATATTCTTTTAGCAAGACCACAACAGCATAACACAAGAATTTGACATTTTAACACGATTATGTTACATAAACATAGATTAAGATGCAGTTGATCTTCCTTTCAAAGCTCCAATTCAAATAATCCAATTCAAATAATTAATTTATCAACAGACCAACCCTAAAGCCAATCTAGTTTTACATTAGTATTTCAAATTACATAAAGGACACCGAATTTGAAAGATTTGCCCAGAAGACAATTACCAGAAATAAACATTGTCCTAATAAAAGAAGAATCTCTAAAACATGAAGTAGTTCCTCAAAACCAGGATATGATCACTAAATGTTTCTCTAGAATAAGTTACTTAGTGCCACTAAATTTGCAATGCTCTTATAGAACACTTTACTTCTCAATAATTAATTTTCCCTTAATTACTTTTAAAATCTCTTCTTAACCATGACTTTCCTCCACACCAGGACAAAGCAACTTTGTCTTTAATAGGAGACATGCAGCCCTTTTGGAATCTTATTACAAAATACATCATCAGCAGTAAAGATTAAGACCAGTAATTATTTAGAGGATCAACAGGCCTTAATTCTACCCATAAGAGTCACTGAGTAGATCAGCTTTATAATTGCTTAGATTTTTACCACAAGATTGTAATCAGCTTGCTTTGGGAGAAATCTTTTCCACAGTTCACACCAACTTGTACCATAAGACTATGATTCAATTTGTATAAGACTATTTAAGTCAAAATTAATCTCTGTAGGTTTTTTTATTGTTAGAAGATGCAGCTATTAAGATGGATGCAAAATATAAACCTATTTAGCCTATTTTACATCTTAATAAATAGATATTCCAAACTTATTTGCCATCTTCACCTTCTCCTGGTTCCTCAATGCATAAGAAAAGACTACTTATCCAAAACCTTGTGAGGCTTTAAGCCTCAGTAATTCAAACAGTGTTTGGTTTGTCTTGCACTTCACAGTTAAGCCATGTTTAGCATTCATCCAGCAGATTCCAGCAATCCAGCTAACAATCAGCATTTTTGTAGTGCATAACACTAAAAGCAGTCAGATACAAAAATCAGCTCTGGTAAAAAGTATTTAATTTTTCCTGACTTCTAAAATTTTTACTAGCTACCAAGAAGTGATAGCAATGACTAAAATGTCTTTTAAAGATAATGGAACAAGGGTTTTCAGGGGAAAAATACTTGATTATGGAAAGGAATATATTTCACAATACAACACATCACCTGGCAAGCCTTTAGAAAATTGAGATTCAAACCTTTCAAGATACAAAGTACATAAGCAAGAGCCAAGGAACTGGCAGTTAATTTTCCCATCTCTTTCCTCTCATGACTGTACCACCTCAACAGATGTTCTGACACTCAAAGAGGTTCAGAAAAAAACAGTATTTTGTGGAAAATAAATTGTACAACAATATACCCAAGTAAGCAACTGCCTCTCCATCAACTATAGCATGACAAGAGACACTACTCGTTTAAGAGAAAGTGAACTGATCTTTGAAGGTCTTCTTCAACCAAGTCTGACTCGGACTCTTGTCTTGGGCACTGAGTTTTAGGATTGTCTCTCCATCAGTAAACACATTATTCGATTCTTGTTATTTTTAAGTGTTTTCCAGTATTTCTCCAGACTTACAGATCCCAATCCTAATCTTACCTTAATTCCCAATCTCTATTTCTAGAACTGCTTCCCCTAGTGTCTCTTCACATTTAGAACTCCAGATCATTATACAGGGCATAGAAACCACCTCTTTCACAACTGTCTTTGCTGCCAGTTGAAATCATGTCTGGTTCCACTCACTACTATTATTCCTCTCAAACAGTATTTCAGGCATGTTCAGGTACAGCTACCCTATCCTTTCAACCTTATCCTCTGGGTTTGCCCCATCTCTGAATTACTAGTAGTTCAAAAGCAATAGCTTCTTACTTCAGAAATTTAATTCCTTTTTTTACATTTTCTTTCAAGTCATGAAGAGATTTTTAAGTCAACTAGAGTTCTTGAGAATAGTTTCAAAAAGAAGTAATTGCTTTAAGTCAGGACATGACATCCTCCCCCATAAGACAACAAGTTTTCTCTTACCAAAAGAACGCTGGTTCTTAAGTGAGATTCTGGTGATCTGAAGAGGAATCTTCCACAGGTTTCCAGCAAGGTGCATGCCATTTCAATATGGTGATGAGAGAAGTCTGACAGAAGCATCTGGTATGTATTTATATAAAAGCACAGCTTGTTAAACATCTTTTTCAGCTGCAGAAAATATTAAATAATATCTACCAGACTGGACACTATGATGGTGTTCTAAATTCTTTATGGAATAAATGTACATGGGTTTCACTGATCACATGTTAGGGTTGGTGAGGCCCTGGCACAGGTTGCCCAAAGAAATTGTGGATGGCCCATCCCTGGAAGTGTTCAAGGCCAGGTTGGATGGAGCTCTGAGCAACCTGGGATAGTGGAAGGTGTCTCTGCCCAAGGCAGGGGGTTGGAACCACATGATCTTTAAGGTCCTATCCAACCCAAACCATTCTATGAACATTCAAAAGATTAATCTCATTTTAAAAGTCCTGTAAGAACAGTCTATGGACCCCAAATTTAGGCTTCAGAAGAACAGGATGCTTTGAAAGACTGGCATAAAAAACCCACCCAATAATACTGCACAAGGGCTCAGTAACCTCAGAGCACACCCAACTGCCCTGTTTTAAGTCAAGCAATAACTATAATTAATACAGCTTTGCATTTTACAGCATTTTATAGACCAGAGAAATTATGAATGTATATGATTTTTTTAGGAATTCAGCTTTTATATCTAACAAGTCAATGAACAGAAACTATTCACACAGAAAGTGATCTTAAGCTGTGAGTCTCAAGCACCCTTTATTAAAGGCATTTTTATTTTTTAAAACCTATTTTTAATTTGGGACTTGACATCAAAGTTTGAATGTTTATCATGCATGCAAAGTGAGATGATGTGCCTAGAGATTAATGCTTTCCAAAGATGTTTTGCTCCTCAACAAACAAAAGCACCTGCTAAAATGGCATAAAAGCCTCTCCTTGCATCACTGAAATGCTTTTTGCCTCCAGTCCCTCTTCCTTACTGTTATTTTCTCCACAAAAACATTTATTAAAATCAAAATAATAAAGTTTTACAATGTATAGCAGATTAATATGTAGTAATGTCTGCCATATTAACAAAGAAAATCATTAGCAGTTTGGTTATGTCCAAATGTAGAAGTTTATTTTAAATATTCCTCCTATTAGAAGACGTAAAATGTTCTAACTTCTATAGCAGCTACAAAAGTCTACTCATACACAGTAGCCACAGACACCAGGGTTTAAAACATCCCATGTAATGAATTCAGATAACACCAGCAGCAGGTAAGTGAAGGGGAATAGGATGGGGACACATTATCAGCATACACAGGAGTACAGGACTATGCCAACACCAACCTTTAAACAGTGCAGAGTATCGTTTTTGGAGAACATCTTAAACTTGGTAAGCTCACCAATAAATCTCACAGTTTTATTCTTTGTTTCAATGTTGATCTGGTCCTTTTTTCTTACCTAAAAAACAACCAAACAATTGATTTTAGGCCCTCAAAAATACCCACTTCTAAAGTATTTTGATCTAAACATGCACAAAATACACTTGGGAATTCAGCAGTATTTGGTATCAGTTTGGTTCCTCAAGCTCTACCTTTACTTCTCATTGGGTTTCCTGAAACTCTCCCTACAACCTGTTTCTTCAGAAGATTTTGAATTCTTTTCCCCATCTCCTGACTCCCCAAAACAATTAATTCCTGTAACATACCTACAGCCATAGATCCTCCTCCTTTGCCACAGTGAAGTAGTGATAAAGTATAGTAGATTCTGTATTTTCAGAATCGATAAGAACCCTCTATGGGAATAGAACCACTTGTACTGTCCTCAAGGAAATATTAAACATTGATGACTTTTCAAGTCAGATTTAGTAATGTGCAGACTTTTCTTTTTCTTTTGAAATTACTGACATGCATCATAAATTTAGGAACAAAACACAAATATGTATCTATGTCCAAACATAATTCACAAACCAGAAAATCGTATTTCCTCAACAGAAAAAGGTTTTTCTGAGAAAGTTAACTTTACATAGTTAAGATTCAAGTAAGTCTTAGCAGTCTATACACATTGTTAATGTCAGAAAAAAATTGAAATCTGTGCCACAGAACTCAAAAATGGTGAAGGAATCATCACTGTGCAACGTAAGAAGTTTTATTACAACACTTAAAAAAAAAGTGGAGGAAACAACACTGAAAAACACACTTGTGTGGAAAACTTTGACAGATGAAAATTGTAAAATCTAATTTGAATTAAATACTACATGACAATAGTAATCATAATAGTAGCCTTGTAGTGGAAAATGTTAAAATAGGTCAGGTCTCATTTTAAAAGTGAAGTTTAAATTATAGAAAACTCTTAACACAGATGGAGAACAGTTTCTAATTTTTGTAACTTTTCTTGTAACTGTTGTACACTTCATTTATATAAATATGCAAGCATATATGGCAAGTTGCAAAAACTTCTCTTTTACAAAGACTTCAAAAGTTACAAAAACTTTTTTCTACAACTGCTGAGCTGACGGAAAAATATTCACTGAATTTTAGGAGTATCTACACAAGATAAAATGTGGGGTTTTTTCCTCCAGAGGATGACTTATGAGATTGGTTAATCTGAATGTAAAATCTAAACCACCAGAACGTACATGGAATCTGAAATCCCCTTTCAGCATGGAACAGAGATCCTCTGCTACATCAGACATACAGGGATGCAATGTGGCAACCAGTCTTGCATAAAATGGTAGCAAATCCAATCTGCAAACAAAGGAGAGGATAAAATAGACAATTTATAGACAAAAAATGTACTTATTTGTACAAATATGGGTACCATTTTACTTCTGAAAAGAAACAATACACTGACAGAACAACACACGTGCAATTTTTTTGGCCCACTTCAGGTTGCAATATCATTAAAAATAATACAAGAAAGTAAAAAACCATATCCTGTTGGAATACTTTATAGTTAATTTCCCTTTTATCTACTGTCATATGTAAAATGCCAAATACCATCAAATTTGAACTTCAGAATTTGAACTTCAATAAATTACCAAATAGAAAGAAAATTCAGATCCATCTCAACATGCAAAACAAGGTTCTTACAGACAAGGCCACAGGTTATTGCAAGGTATTAATATTTTTTCTGAAAAGCAGCAGCTATAACCAGGAAGGTAACGAATATCTTTACTTTTAAGGTGGGAAACTTCTAAATGAATGTAGTTATTACATAAAACAAAGCTGAGCAGATGTGATGTTGCCACCCTTTTCCCCAAATCTCTGCTAGTACTCGCACAAATGGTAAAATTTCCAAGTTTGCTATAGAATTTCCTTAGTTCCTTTTCTCTTTCCTTAATTACATGCCTTCACACCCATTTCCTTTGCACATCTATGCAAACCAGCTGTGTATATATCAGTTTTAAATGCAGAGAAACCAACTGCACTCTGAGGCCTCATAATATCATTTAACAAGCTGAAGGAAGTATTTTCGGTTTATTTTCAGAATGTTAAGTTAATGCAGTAAACAGATGAACTCTAGAACAAGCCAAAGTTTTTAAATGGAGAGAAACATCCTAAATTTGCATGCTTCTAGTGAGAAATTGCCTGTAAGGGAAAAATGCATGTTGAGTTTACACTTTATAAAGGATAAACGTTTTCCCTACTGCTCAGGAAAGGAAAAAGAAAAAAATGCTGACAAAAAAAATCCAAAAGCACAGTTGATACACAGAGCTTGTCCTGGCATAAAACATCAAGACAAAAACCCCAAAACAAAGCATCCACAACTGCCTCCTTTCTCGTTTCTGCTTCTATGTCACTGGAGCCCATTTCCAAGATATTTAATACCCACTTACAGAAAAAGAGACAATTATGTATTTAAATTGTGGATTAGAAGCATCAGAATATACTCCCCCACAAAAAGCATAACTAGGCAGCCTCCTGCTAACACACAAGACTCCTGGTGAAACATTGTGGGTATCTCAGTTACATATTTAACAGTTTTTATCTCTTTTGTTAATCAATAACTGAAGCAGTATTTACATTTTTCAAGCTTGTTGGAACACACAGTCAAGGCTGACTACCCACAGCAAATTACTACCATGTTATTAAGCATTTAGCCATTAACTTTGAGAGAAGTGAAAGTCTCACTACTTCATACACACACACCCACCCACAAAAGCCAAACTAAGAGAGGACTGTGGCTGAACTAAGAGGGTGTATTTAACTGAGGTGATTTCTGTATGGCAACTCTTTTAAGACAAATACCAGAAAGTTTTATTCTGGTCTCAACAAGCACCTGCCTGCTGAGAGCTAATAATTTCATCTCTGTAAACTGAGCATACCTGGGGGAAAATTAAAGTCTTAGAGCACATTGTTGTTATTCCCTTGCAGGACACAAAAGGTTTCTTCATGGGGAAGCATACTAAGACTGGGTATTTCTAAATAGGTGAAATATAATAAGGAAAAGCCTTGGGTTAATTACGCTGAAATTGGCAGTCAGAGGTTGAGTTAGTTCCCTCTCAGGGTAGACAAAACTTAATGTTCAGCAGTGGAGACATTCCAGTATCAGTGGCACCATCTACTGGTACCTGCAGTGCTTTGTTTCCTCCAAAAGCAATTCTTTCTCTTGAGAAGGGGGGAAGAACTTAACTAAACCCCCACAAACCCCACAGGATTGCTTTCTCTTCCTGCTCTTTTGCATTATGAAGCAAAATGTGGCATCAGGGATGAGTCAGTGACTCTCTGAAGGCCATGATAAACACCCTGAATATACATCACCACAGTAAAATGCACCACTTCTGACCAGTGTCACTTAGACCACGTACCATGCACTGAAGTTGAGTCAGCTCTGGATCTCAGGGTTACATGAGCTGCATGTCAGTAAAATATTTAAGAGCATGTCTTTTTTCTACCATTCCAGATGTCAATTTATTTTAAAAAGCCCAAGCAAACAAAACCAATCATAAACCAACCTACACAAAAACTTTTCTCCAAGTCCTAATTGCAATCTCTCTAAAATGGATGCATCCAAAATTTTATACCCAGGAAGAATGAAGGGGGCACTTTGTACATTTCCTAATTTCTGTGATTCTACAAGACAGACAGCTTAAAGAATGAAGCAATGGAGCCAGAACTGCTGCCTCCCAAGCATAATTGTAATGGATAAAAGCAGTGCACCCACAGGGCCTGAACAGGTACCAAATGCCACCCACACTGCTCAGTGGGAAGAGAAGGATGCTGTGGAATTGGAATGTTACCAGGGAAGCACTTTCAGCTTTTATTTCTTTGCCAGGACATAAAACTCCTTGATCTCAAGCACATCCCTGAATTTTATCCTCAACTGAAAAAGGCCACTGAAACACTGCTAAGTCAAATTCAACTGAACAAAAAGGACCTTGCTACAGAGAAGTCTCAGGATGAAAAGCTGACAGTAAATACACAGGAGGCTTGCAGCTTTTGAGTTAAAATGTGCATGACTATTTAACACTTAAGAAGCAGCTAACTTCTGCATCAAGAAGCAATAATAACACAAAAAACTTCCATATGAACAACTGACCTCTTACTGCAGGTAAATTTGCAACTTCACAGATCACCATAGATAGAAACATCAAAAAATACCAGAAGCCACAACAGCCCCTATATATTTCTTAACATTTGTCTATAATTGTTTAGAATTTAAAGCCTAAGGAAAGATTTCAGACTTCTCATATTGAAGAAAAAAAAAAAAAAAAATTACAGAATTGCAGTATTCTGGTAAACCTCATTAATTCTGTGTACAGGAAGATAATGCAGTTAGACAGCAAAGAACCACACAAAAGTCTTAAAGCTGTAAGGAGTCTGGGTTAAATCACTGTCTGTAGTCCTGGATTAAAAGGTTAATATTTACTTTTAAATCAATCCTCCAAAGCAAATGTGAAAGCCACTGGCATTGAAAAATCTTTTTAAAAGGCCTTCTGTTCTGTTGGGTTGGGTTGGAGGTTCAAATCACAGCTGAAAATGTAAATGTGATCCATTCATCAGTATTCAACAGAGCAGGGCAAAGATGTTGTATTCTAACACTGATCTACAGTGAGTTGAGGAAGAAATGGTCTTTTCTGTCAAATTAAGTTTTCTGTTTTGAAGAATCCTAATTTGTCCCAATCTATTCAACCCTAGTGGTAGCAAGAAAGCTCCCAGGCAACACTACATAATGACTTTGATTTCACAGGGTCTGTGTTACACTCAAACACAAAACCAGTTTTACACTTTCTTGGTAAAACTGTTGTGCCTGCACATTTCCCAAAACTGATCTCAGGAGAAGAAACAGAACTTACTCTGTTATTGAAATACCTCATTATGGCTGCAAATAAAGCAGCTAAACTTAGACAGCATTAGCTGATATGCTTGGAAACTAAATGCTTTTGGAAAACATACTGCTTTATCTGCATCCTCAAGGACACTGATCCTCTGAAGCTTTCACAAAAAACCCTCCTCAGAAACATAACTATAAAAAGCTTTCTTCTCCTACAATATCCTGGAGAGATACTGCAAAAATTCCTGGATTAGGAAAAACAAGTATGGAACAACAATAATGGAAGGTAAAGCCATATATATCACTATGGCTCAGTGGAGAGACACGCAGAGCAAAATCATCATTAATGCACAGTACACAAAGCCTTGAAGCAGTGTGTTATACAATATATAGAATTTTCTACATCAGAAAGGATTATAAACGTTGATTTGAAGACACATGGCAGAACTGCTCGTTTATCAACTGCAGCAATACAGTTTACTTAAATATTGGGATAGGTTGCCCTTTCAAATCATCTGCATCTACAGGCAGTTCAGCTGGTATTTACATTCCAGCTGCTTGTGTTCAGAACAAGCAGCTCAGTCAACATCCTGTTTCTGCAGCTGAGCAGCCCAGAGATGGGGTCACCAATGCAGGCAGGTTAACACAACTGAACTTAAGATCTTAAAAGAATCAAGATAGCTTGAGTATTCATTAGTCAAGTAGGTCCCAGAGCAGACAGCAGGAAAAGGAATTAAAAAAGAATTGTACATCAAATGTTAGTACTTCTTAATATTAAGAATAATTCATATTTATAATTAAGGATCAACAGTGAGAAGATCAGCTGAGCCATTCACTTCAGTGTTAGTTCCAGCTACTGGAGGCTAGAAATGTCACAAAAGTAGCAGCTCCTTGAGGCAGCCCCACCATCTATCCTGCTCTGTTGAGTTCTGTGAGAAAAGTTAATATTTTTTAAATTATTATTACTTTTAATACAAATCCATAGGGCAATGGAATTACCACTGGGAAGACAATAAATCAATGGCAATATGGAAACTATATACATTTCTAGGAGTTTCTTAACTGTGTTCATAGTACAGCCTGATCTGAGAGACTAATTTTTTAATAGTGCAATACATCAGGAATGTAATTTTTGCATTCATGCCACCCATGAAATCACACTGCTGAATTTACAAGCCATCATGCTGTTCTGTTTGAAGTACCTCCTTTTGCTGTGCATATCTATAAGTTCCTCCAGAGCATTGTCATCTAGCCCAATTTAGCAGATTATGCAAAGAGAATAATGG
This sequence comes from Daphoenositta chrysoptera, assembly GCA_013397915.1. NCBI lineage: Eukaryota > Metazoa > Chordata > Aves > Passeriformes > Daphoenositta > Daphoenositta chrysoptera. The sequence continues at coordinate 295,341 of VZRO01000325.1, read as the reverse complement.
TTTTTCAAAGAGGTTCCAAGAGTCAGAGATCAATTTCAGCAATCTGGAATCTACATCACCAGGAAAAAATACACAGCAGTGGTACAAACATTACTGTATGGTCACAGACCAGCCAAAAAGCCATTTCCATTTTGCAAGTATGGAAAGTTCCCTATTATAACAGAGCTGAAGACAAAAGTCTAAGTGGTCCTGCTCATTTACACTGCTGTAGATGTTCTAAGCTGTGAAAAAGAAATTCTTCTCACATTGTGTTTTGATGCATTTCATGGTTACCAGCAGGCTGATAAATAGAAATGTTACTTCCTCTGCAACCTACATTTGGGCTGAGGAGCACATTGTTACATCTAACACAGAAGATCATCAATTGCCTGCCTCATCTGTCATTAATTCATACACCAGGCACAATCAGGCCCCTATCAAAGTCTCCAAACACTGAGGTGTCAAACCCTTAAGTTTTAGAGGCAAGAATACACAAGAGAAGGAAAGATTATGGGCACTGTTTGAACGTGGGGTCAGGTTAATGCCTCAGTCAGCAAACAAACCCCTGGTTTGCACACAGCATGAGAACAGGGTTATTAGCACAGCAGATGTTTATTGCAGATGGGATGCAGAAATAGGCTGAATTAAGGTTGAAAACACAGCGCAAGCCAGGATTAAACATAGAGAAAACAAAGCACCAAAGTCTGTTTATTCAAAGCCAGTGTACACGTGTTGAGACAAAACACTCAAGCTATGTTTTTTCCCTCCAATGTTAAAAGGTAATAGGGAATCAAAGGAGTGTAATCTCTAACAAGAATTCCAAGATGATCATGACCACTTTAAATTAAATTCAGCTTATCAAGAGAAACAGGGCAAAATGAAGCAAGAAAAGTGACTTCTTCATAATTTCACCTATTTAAGGCTCAAGTTTACCAGAGAACAGAGAAATACATTATTCCTCCAATGAATTTAATGTTTTTATTTGAATGTCTGCAACCATTTTTGGAAGCAGGGCTCTTCCTGTAAGTGCAGGAAATCTGCTTACACAGAGACAAGGAGGAACAGCAAGAGTTCTACAGAGGCAGATGCACACAAAGGAGGCCAGGCTCGGAGGGGCTGGCCTAGAACTGGCTCTTGCAGAAGACACAAGGCTGTTAACAATGGCCATGTGCTGCATCAGAATTAACACACCACAAGAAATCCTCCTTCCAAACTACACTGTTCCCTATCCACAGGCTCTAACACAATAAAGTGCAAGTTGTCCTGAATGAAATAAATCCTCCCTTTTTGGTATCAGGTAGGTTTTGTTGTTGTGTTCACAGTTAAAAAAAAGGAATGAAAAGAGATCTGCTTTAAACACCAAGTACCATGAAAAAAAAGAAATTCCTTATTAAAAACCTTAATTTTTGGCATAATATCATGGTATGGATCATTGATCCTAAATATTTCTTTGGTGATTCAGCATAAGCCACTCCAGAAGTGCACATCAGGAATAAACAAATGCAACTTGGAATATCCATTGGTTTTAAAAAATACATGCATATGCTAAACTAAATCACCAATGGGTGGATCCAGCTTGTTCCCCTTGAGTTCTTACCTTTGTCTAGGAACTATGAAAAGTGCTCGTACCAGTTTTCTCCTGTTGGCTTTTGTATTCATATTCATGCAAAAATCCATCGCTGCCTATAAAGAAGAAAGTTAATGCAATACTTCACTTTAATGCAGTGGGTTTTAATGAAAGCAACAGAAAATTATTTTAAAACATGGCTTTTACAGAGCTATTCCTACTACACACAGCTGCTTTAAAAATAACCATGAAGAAAAATCTTCAGTTTTGGCTAGAACTGACACAGTTAGAAAACATGCTCACTGAGAGGAATACAGACTGATTAAAAATTAATTCAGCTACTGTCAGACTCCAAAGCTTCAAATCTTTTTTTCTTATCTATCTGATCTTGCCTTACGGCTTTTAAAAGTGAATAAAACCAAACTATGACTGTACCTTGTCTATGAGGTCTCTGTTGACACAATTTGGAAGCTGCTGAAGAAAAGCATCTACTATGAGTTTTAAATGAGATCCAGTACTGGCTTCTTCATCCTCTTGTTCTAACAGAGAGAAATAAACAAACAGCACACATCTTTAAGCTATAAGATATAATCATTTATGAACATATTCCCCAAAGAGTGCATTTGTAATGTTTAGTTGTTAAGTATTCATCCACATATTATAAAAATGAATATAAAATTCTGATTTCCTGACATCAACTATGAAGATCTCACCAGAACAGTACCCCTACTGTTACCTTCTAATTGCTAAACTTGTGGTATGCTTCAGAAATTTTCCAGACTCTCCCCTATGAATTTGGCACTTAACACCTGATTTTGCTTTTCCCACTATTTGGTACCACCAAAAGAAACCTTTGAATTCTTAAGAAAAATTCTTAAGAAACACAGTGCTGCTGTTATTCCTAGTAAAACTAACACAGCTACGATTTTAGAGGTGCCATTTGAAGTCCTTTACACATAATTAGAGGTCAGAACTGTTAAATCATGCTTTGTAAAGCTGTAACATGTAAGAAAAGTCTTTACCAATTAAAAAGACAAGAGTTTAATCTTAGATTTCAAGGAAAGTTAAAAACAGAAAATACTTTATTAGCACCCTAAGCACATTTGATGAGAAAAGTCATTTATGCACTGAAGTCTACATTCCTCTTTGTAGTTACTCTTCAGGCAACTGCCTTTACATTTGCTTACTTTTAAAAGCTGTGTGAAGGAACCAGTAACTTTCACTACATAAACATCTTTAAAATAATTTCCACTTGTATCTGTATGACTTGTTACAAAAACATTCATCACAATCCTAGCAGTTTCTAACAACTAGTTCCATAAATAAATAAATAAATAAATAAATTCCCCTGAATGCACTCAACAATCTACAAAGTAAAACAATCAAGTTCAAAAAAACAAATCAGGAAGAAAAAAAAAATCTTGAAACCAATTCTTTCTACCTTGCTCATCAAGAAGCTTCTTTGTAAGGTCTTCTGCCTCATCTCCACAGTCCAACTCCAGTGCATCATCATTAATATCCAGGTTCTCCAGCTCCAATTCCAGATCCTCATTCCCACCTGCTTCCTTATTATCTTTGGCATCTTTAGAATCTATTTACAAATTAAGTAGAAATACCAAATAAATACTAATAAATTGTTAAATATACACAGTCATTATTGGAATGCAGGAAGATTAAGGCTTCTAAACCTACATCTCTTTAGTGTCTTAATGGAAAATCTTTTACACAGATGAAGAAAAAAAAGGAAAAAGCAAAACAGGAGGAAGGTGTTGATGAAATAACATGCTATATAAAAGGTCAAATAAGAATTATTAGTTTCCTTGAAAACAATATCTGAATCTGATACAGATTCAGAGAAGAATAGTTAACATTTTTCTTGGACCACAACACTGGTCCAACGCTGAGTATTTTGCCAAGAGATTACTACCTACAGAATGTTACTGTTCTTTCAGGCCTCCTTCCAATAGTATTTGCAGACTATGCTTAATTTAAAAAAAATTAATTTCAAGGCAGATAACCTTATTAAAATTCTAAAATTTTTCAAAGCAGAGTGTGACAACTTCTAAACAGTGCACACATCATATGGAAATATAGACTCACAAACAAGTAATGTGTTTAGAATCACAGATAAAAATAGTCTGGAATGGACTTAGGTTATATCTCCAGTTCAACCTTTTGGTCAAACTGGATGAATGCTATTCAGAACAGATTTCTCAGGTATTTTTCCAGTTGTTTTAAAATATTAAGACAGAGATTCCAGTCTCTCTGGGCAAGCTGCTCCAATATCTAAAGATCCTTACAGGGAAATTTCAGAATTATCCAAACATCCATCTTCTCTTACACTTTGAGCCAGGGATGATAACTTTTTACCCCATTGTACCTAAAGTCTGCACATGCCTGGTTGTGAACTGAGGGCTGTGTCAGAAGTGAGGAACCACCCAGGTCTTTTAATCTAGTGAAATTTTATGCTGACAGTCACCAACCATTAATAATTCAATAAGAAAGTAAAATTAACATCTGCAAAAAAGGGAAAACTCTTCCCATTTCTCACAGAAAAGTTGGTAATTACTCACACTGGTTGACCTCCAATTACTTGAAATTTACAATTCTAACAATATTAAAATGCATTTATTTTTTTTCTTCCTTAATAACCAGATGTAATCCCTACTCCACCTAGTTTATTCCCTAAAAATTCATCCAAACTGGTGTACTGTCCTGATTACCACAAATTATTTCATTAGAGACTCATTACTTCCATCAAGTTTGTTTATCTGCTGGACAAGATATGTTACAGAAAGTACTCATCCAAGCATCCTACCTCTTGATTCATCTTTGCTGGAATCCTTGTTCTGGGAATATTTTTCATTATCTTTAAACAAAATTGCTGGCACAAAAGCCTTCAAGTCAATGAGATTCTCATAGAAGTTTCTAGCATCTTCATCTTCCCAGATACCTCCCTCCAGGTCATATTCTCCAGGCTTTCCTGGTGTGAAAATATCAATACCAGGTCCATGTTCTGCAAAAAGAGTGAAACCATAGAAAGTTATTTACACAAATTTACAATCTTCTATGGGGACACACCTCAGAGATTAGGAGTCCTCTTAGAAAAGTGTTAAACTATTTATTGCTACCTCTGTTTTCACCTAAATGTTGCAATGCATACTTTCAAGTGTTTTTAACAATTCAATCTTAATATTAGATATATCAAGAAGTTATCTTAAAATTAAATATTTCATTTTGATTGAAAATACAGACAGAATCAGAGAGGAAGTCAAATCAAGTAAAACCAAGCAGCACATTATGTGGTATTAGAAAGGAAAGTTGTAACAGACTTTAATAACATAAGCATTAAAAGTAATCACTTTGAGTATGATTAACTGTACCCCACTGAGTTTTAAGAATGAAGTTTAAAAAGAACAATTTAAAATTTAGAGGCACTCAAGAAATACAGCTTTTTTTAAGTTCAAGATCATTTAAAGTGAAAGATACTCATGATTTCACTAACATCTCAACGAATCTCAAAGTTTATATTTAAAGGCATTGAAAGCTGCACTTCTGCTCAGCAGGCCAGACAGCCACACCTAGTGACTTATCTGGCTTAACAATATGTTCCTGCCCATAACATCATGACCCAAAATAGACTCCAAATGTGTTCTCTAACAGTATCAGCTCTTATCAGCTTTTAAAACTCTAACAGTTTTTAAATACTAAAAACTGCATAATATTAAATGGAAAGGATCAGGTTAAACACATTTTTAATTTTCCATTTATTACTCTATTACCAGCAACAAACTTAAAGATATATTACTTAGGTTACCATAACTACCCAGAATATACAATAGTTATGGTTACATGTTAGGCATAATTACTTTAATTTTAAAAAATAAATGTATTATTCATTAGCTGATATCCTTCAGGGGGAAAGGCTGAACAAAATGAAACCAGCAGAAAGAACCCATTGGTAAGAGGGTTTTGTTAGTTTTCCCACCACATCCAAGCCAAGTCCAGGGTTCTGTTGTCTTGCTTTAGGATCTGGCTTACCCTCGGGTGTTGGTTTCTCTTGGGGGAGGTCAGGCATGTTCTCATCCAAAAGATCAGCCAGAGACTGAGAATTTGCCAACAGCTTCTGGTATGACATTGCAAATTCCTCATATTGCTTGTGTCGATCTTCACTCAGCTCTCCCTTGGAGTGGAGAATGCGTCTGCAAAAATCAAACTTACAGTAAGACCACCTTTTTCCTTAAAATGTGTTTGAGCTATACTGAACCATTATGAATTTCTCTGAGCAAAGCTAACCTGCCCTCTTTGAGGGAACTGTAAGAATTCTAGTTTAGACTGCAATAGCAAAGATTGAAGTGACACTGTTATTTTTGCAATCCACACTGAATTTCCAGCTTCAATCCCACTGAAGACAGCACAGTCACAGAAGCTCCAGCTTCCATGTCCAAAGAGAAAGGCCCATTTACTCTTTGCCATGATTAGGCTGTAACGGTACTAAAAAGACTTGCATAGTAAAATAAAACATTCAACATAGATGAAAGCTGGATAGAAGTTGCTTTGTACCTGCAACAATCCATTACCACATTGTTTAAATTATTACATTAGCTATTATCACCAGGAGGGTCAAAGAATTTGCAAGCAGTCCACTGGCTTTCCAACAAACCAAGTTATTTCAAGGCTATCAGTCCAAATTATGAGCAGTTACATTTGTTTCTTCAGCTCCTCTTTATTTTCTTTTACAAAACTATTCCTACTTGTTCTAAATAAAAATTTTTAAAATTGAAATCTGTATTTCAATTAAAAGTAACTTGCATTTGAAGGAACCTAATCACTGCTTACAAGTGCTGGAACCACTGACCAGGCACCCTGCACTGAGATAAAAGCATCAGAAGCCTGGAAAAAGGTGCAAAAGCCAAAATTTCCAAAACAAGTTGTGTCATAACATCATCATCTGTAGGATTCCACTACCATTAGGCCTTCATTATGCAATAGGCATACAGTCACAGTCTTGCCAAAAGACACAAGCACTTTGTGGCATAAGAATTCTGAAATAGTTTAGGCAATGTAAGTTGAGGGATATCAGTCTCCTTGTTCCAGTTTAATTGCAAAACAAGTCATCTTTGTACATATGCACAGGGTGAGCAACAAGATCCCTTATGCCTGCTCAGAACCAGAAGTGGACACAGGTGTCTGGCTAGAGGGCAAGAAGTACTAATGCTGGCAAAAGTCCTATTTCTCTGACAAAACACACTTATTTAACATGTATTGCCTGCTCCTGCAAAGTACAGCAAAGAATTAACAAATTAAATAACCACTGACAATCTGTGAAGTGCAGTAGTTCAGTGTGGATTCAGGAAACACATTAGGTGTCAACTCATAGCTTTTCCATGGAGACTGCTGTCCATTGCATACATCTTTTAAATTTAAAATATACCAGTAGCTTTATAAACATGAGCATTGAAGCTTTGTGCTATTATTAAAAAAAAAAAGAAGCAAAGTACTGTAATAATAGTACAAGACTTTCAGTTCTCAGTTCCAGCACACAGTACTTGTCTTACTTTATGTCTCTTCAAAGCACCAAAAGGCAGGTTCAGCACATCTTCAGACAAAAGAAATTTCTTCTATAGCTAACACTTATTTTTGAAAACTCTCTTTAGAATTTGGGAATCAAGTTGTTTCCTTCCAATGACACAGCCTGACAAGTTTTGTTGTGCCCTCAGCTGTGTAACCAAATGACCACTAGGTTCTATGTTATGTCTACATTGAAGTCACAGCATAACTCAAGGTACTTTTCCTAACTATCCACTTAACCAGCAAAGCTTGGGTCTGCTTTAATTTTACCTAAATGATTCCACAGGTAACACAGCATTAAAGCACTGTTAATTTAGCATAGTAATTTTCAATTAATTCAATTAATTTGTAAGGCTTGAATCATTTCAGTCACTCTCCTGACACAGATAAACTGATGAATTATTTACCTGACAAAATATCATAACCTAAATATATGACACAGTTGATGCACAAAAGGGAACAGTTCATTCCCCATTCACTTCAATGATTCTGCAATAACAGTGTGAATAAAAACTACAGCAAAACAGAACAGATTTTTAATACACAGAGAACTGTTTTAACCAATAGAGTAATTGGTTGTTTTTTTAAAACAAAAAAACCCCAAACCAACCCAAAAAACCAAAAACATCCAAAAAACCTGCCACCTACATAAAACAAAAAAATTCAAAATCAAGTTAGGAACCAACTGCATNCCAACCCAAAAAACCAAAAACATCAAAAAAACTGCACGATCACCTTCCCAAAATCCACAGTTTAGGAAGATTTCTATAGTACTCATAGACCTCTTACTAAGCAAATTTCTGTCTTGCCCTCCTCATGCCTTCCACTTCCATAGCGGGCAAACGCCAAGAAACTGTTACAGATGTTGTAAACAAATAAAATTTGGTAGGAAAGTTTTTTGATGTCTTATTTAACAAAACTTATTCCTCAGCTTTTATTAAGGAGTTAAAATAACCACCTAAAAAGTTCAGAGAGAGAAATAACAAGAGTTCTTTTAATCCACAATTCTTCACATTCCTTCCCCAAAACAAAGCTTTGCAACCAAGCTCACAGGGATATTTCAGATGACGAGATGCTCAAAGAGGTCCCTCATCTGCCCTCATCTGATCTGCTCAAAGCAGGCTCAGCAATGAGGTCAGACCAGGCTGCTCAGGCTCTGTCCAATCATTTCTATCCAGTTGTACAAGTAAATATTAAAGATATTTCTCTCTCCCAGATCACTTACATTCTTTCTTCTTCTTGGTTTCTTAACAGATTTTATACCTCTCAGAAACTTTTTTCATTTTATTTTCCATCGTACAGACTTTGTAACACCCACTCATTGAAACACCAGCCAGAACCAATGAGTCCAGAACCAGTGATAATTGTGAAAGTATAAAGGTTCATATTCATTCACTTGGAAAAAATTACACCTAAGTCAGTAACACACTTTAAACTAGTAAGGTACTTGCAGAAATAACAGTACCTCAAAAGTCAGTTTGTGATCCTGTGAAATTTAACACTTGGCTGAGACCAGATAGGACTGCAGCACAAAACCCATCAGCACAATGGATCCTTGCTTTGGAAACATAAAAATTTAATGCATTCCAAGCATACATTTGGCTTTGGATGGATGTCCAGCCTTTTAGCTGAAATATGTGTCTATACACAGTTAACGTGTTCGTTTCTAGGTGAATGGAATGCTTCCAAAAGGAATTAAGAATAATTATTTTAAGACCAGCATTTGGGTTCAGGCTGGCTCAAATAACAAGAATTCAGGATGCTTTAAAGACAACAATTATTAAAAAATGTGAACAGGGTAGAAATAAAATTATTCAGATCTCAAGGTCTGCATATTCATACCCTGCAATATTAGTACAACGCACAGATATTTAAGAGGACATTTATGAAATTGCCTATGCCCTCCAACTTTTAAATACACTTATTTAATATGTATTTGTCCACCTTGGAATGTAGCAGATACCTTGTTAATTTAACCTATTTTTTTCCTTCATGCTGGTACACTTAAAAAAAGTAAACAAGCCAAAGCAATTGTAGCATATGCTTCGTTAGATACATGTGGGTGGAAAGGGAGAAATCAGATTGTGCCAACTGGAAAAGGACAGTACCAGCTGGGAAAGCAGCATTGCTCTCATGCTGATAAGGAAACAGCACCAAACAGAGTAAAGAGAATTACAGCTAAAGGTCAACCTCCCTTTTCTTTAAAAGATATTCGAAGAGTCTGTTTGGTCTCTGTTTTTTGAGTATTCAGAACAAATTTAGAACTTTTTTTAGAAACACTGTAGAACACACTTATCTTCTACACACTGCTAACAGACTTTGTTTATAAATACTGCAACAAATCTAGGCATTTCATAAATAAACTATTTTTTATTCATAAGTAAAAAACAACGTTCAATTGTCACCTGTTTTGTCTTTCAATATTTTGTAGCTCCCTGTGGTCCCTTTTCAGGTGTTTGGTCAAAGATGTAAAGTATTCCTTCAACAAATTCTGGAAGGGCTGTTGTTTTTCTGGGCTAATTATCTCACTAGGAGGAAAGCTCAAGTTAAACTTCTCTGCAACAGTTTTTACTTTCCTTGGTACCAAACCAGCAATGTCATCTCCACAGTGCCGACAAAAGCTGATAACCACAGAAACGTGAGTGTGGGATTCCCGATCAGCATTAATAATATTTTTAAGCTGCTCATAGATTAAAGACAAACCTTCCTTGTCAGTGAAAATCCCAACTATTGTCAATTCTGCAATGAAACGCAAATCAGTTCTTAACTTGGTAATGTTGGGAGTCTTCTCTTCTTTCCTTGCTTCAAAATGTTTTTTCCAGGCCTGCAGTAAGGAAGGAGCAAAATCAGCGTATCGCTGGTGGAAGAGGGAACACAAGTGCACAGCGCAGTTCACGTCTGAGATTTTCAGTTTGGCCTCCACAATAGAAGCTACTGCTTCTGCAATGTATTTGCTTAAATTCAGGCTATTAAAGTCATGGGACAAGGAGTCCCTTTGTTGCTCTGTAATGGTTTTTAGCTTCTTAACAAAAGCCGTGTTCTTCTTCAGACTGGAGTCCAGTTTGCTGAAGAAGTTTTCCTCAGGACGACTCTCCGGTGCGTTCTGGTTTTTGCTGCGGAGCTCTTTCCTTGCCTGGTGACGCTCCCAAGCCTCCTGATGGAGCTGATGTGCTTCCTCTTTCTCCCTAAGAGACACAAAAATTAGTCATTTTTGTTAGGGAGCCTTACTCTCAGGGTATCAGTTCAAAGGAATAAAGGTCACAGTTGGAAAACCTTCAGCAGTTCCAACACAATTTCCCCTTACTCTTTTCTTAAATATTTACCAAGCTAATCCCAGAAAGCTAAAGCATCTGCTTCAGAAACTCTGTTTAATTTTTGTGCTGCAAGGGCAAGTACTACTTATTACAAAACAAAATTTCTCAAATATTTCTATGCAGAACATATTAATCCAAACAGACTTTGAAAATATAAACATAAAACTCCATTTACTACAGATGGAGATGAAGTTCTTACAGATGAGAAACCCCAAACTCACACAGGTTACTGTATTACACAGTTAAGGAAAATCTTCTATTGCCAGACTACTGAAATTACATAGAAAATTTGGAATAGGTGAAATATATCTGTCCCAGCTAGAATTTGGCTATGACATTGCCTCAATCTTAAAAGTGAAATATTTCAGACCTATGGATGGCCAGAATCTTAGCTTTATTGGTCTAAAGATGCCACCTTCAACACTGTAGTACCTTTGGATAACATACTAAGAAACATGGTCTTGGTAATATCACCTATTAAATTGCTATGTTATATTCTGAGTTTGCCATCAGGTATCTATTGTCTGTGATTGATTAAAGAAATGACAGTCATTTCTCACAGCAGATTTGCTCCTGTTGTGGTCTGTAGACGTGTTAAGAGTCTGTATTCCCAATTTTTTGACATTAACACTTCATCTTAAATGCACCTGTGCTTCCTTTATTGCTCTGGTTTGGGCTGGGACAGAGTTAATTTTCTTCAGAGCATCCTGTGTGGGGCTGTGTTTTGGATTTGTGCTGGAATCAGTGCTGGTAACACAGGGGTGTTTTCATTATTACTGGGCTGTGCTTACACGAGCTCAAGGCCTTTTCCACTCCTCACCCCACCTCACCAGCAAGGAGTCTGGGGGTGCACAAGGAGCTGGGAGGGAACACAGCCAGACAGCTGACCCCAACTGACCCAAGGGATACTCCAGATCACATGACATCATGGTGAACATATAAATCTGGGGGAAGAAGGAAAGGGAGGGATTGTAGGAGTGATGGTGTTTGTCTTCCCAAGTCACCATTACATTTGACAGAGCCCTGCTGTCCTGGGGATTGCTGGGGAAGTGGGATATGAATCCCTCGTTTTGGTTTGCTTGCCTGCACAGCTTTTGCTTTATCCACTGCACTGTCTGTCAACCCATGACTTTTCTCACTTTTACTCTTCTGATTCTCTCCCCCATCCTGTTGAGGGGAGGGAGTGGCTGTGTGGGGCTGATGCTGGCTGGGGTTAAACCACAACATTTACTCAAGCATAACTGTGCTCTCCATGGTCATCACATGCAGAATACTATCAAACCCCCAGAACAGAGACCAAAGTAACAGAGGTTACAAGAGAAAACTTGTATGACTTTATGACTCTTAGAAGTCATAAAGCACAATCAGATGCCACGTAGAATTGATAACACTACATTCAACTTATTAAAAGTAACTCAAAACAGTTAATCTTTTGTAACTCTGACCACAATCCTAACAGCAGAACTCCAGCATTTGGCACAATTAAACCTTTAAAAGACAACTTACTTCAGTTGAGCAGCTTCTTCTTCTTGTTTCTTTTTTTCTTCCTCCTCTTGTTTCTTTTTCTCCTCTTCTTCGAGTTTCTTTTTTTCTTCTTCTTCTTTCTTCTTTTGCTCCTCTTCTGCCTTTACTTTATCCTCTTCTTTTTTCTTTCGCTCCTTGTCTTCCTTCTTTCTTTTATCCTCTTCCATTTTTTTCTTTTTATCTTCAGGAACCTTTAAAGTCTCTCTCTTCATGCCAACCTTGACATCTTCTTTTGGCTTCTCCCTGGTGCTCACTGGTCGCCTTTCACTAAATTCTTTTTCTTTATTATTTAACTGAGATTCTTTTTCTTCCATATTTGCTGGCTTTTTACGCTCAGCTGGCATTGTGTTACCCAGGCAAACCTGCAGAACCACAGGAAAATAAATACTTTTAAATTGCTGTTGATATTTTAGTCATTTTTCACAGCCCACCCATATTCACTTAACTCACAAATGTGTGACTCATCAGAATAAAGGTTTAAGTTTTCTTGAACTAAGGAATGGACCTGTCAGGTAAAAACTAATCATTCTGTAAGCATGTTGTTCTGCAAAGTTGTCTTCAGCATGAATTGTGAAATAAAAGCATCTTGAAGTTTCTACAACCCAAGGAATATGAGATCTTATAAACAAGTCCATCTGAAAAAAAAAATATTCAAGGTTGATGAAAACAAAGTGCCCCCAACTTAAAAATAAGTACATGCTTGATACATTAGCATGCACTTGCACTTCATTGACCTTTCTACACACCTCATCATACTCCCCCTTCTACTACCACCACTTAGGATCATAGGAGAATGCAGATCAGATGGGACCTCAAGTAATTCAACCTCCTGCTCAAAGCAGGGTCAGCCATGAGTTCAGACAAGACTGTTCCAGGTTCCAGTCTTGAAAAGTGTCAAGGAAAGAAACTGCACAACCCCTCCAACCTGCTCCAATGTTTGGTTATCCTCACTGTGAAAAGGCATCAACTCACTTCCTTCTTTCCTCACCCCTCCCCAGCTTTCCCCAGCATCTCCAGCACTCAGCACAAGTGGCAGCTGAAGAGCGAGCAGTGCTGACTAAGCTGCACACACAAACCTTCCTGCCAGCAGAGCAAATGGAAATAATATCAGAAAGGCTGCAATTATCAAGACTTAACAAAGGCTAGAATTCCTCTCTCCTTCTACAGAACCAACATTTTGTAGGAGCTTTAGCCTCTTTGGGACTTTGGTATCATTTGGCTAAGGACACAAAAGGTAACACATGCCGAACATAAAAGGGTAAAATCACAGGACAATTTTGATTAGGAAGACACTGTGATGAGCACCTAATTCAGCCCCCTGCTTCAAGTAGATCCAATCAGATCAGAGGCTTGGCTAAGGCTTTAGTATCTCCAAGAACAGAGAAGCAATGGTCCCCTCTGGGCACACTGAGAAAAAGCTTTTCCTAATACCAACCTTGAAATTGCCATGCCCATACTGTGTTTGTTTCTTTTCCCCCTATCCCTGAGCAGCTTTGAGAAGAACCCAGCTTCATCTTCTCTATGTTCTCCCATTAGGTTGTTTTAAGACAGTAATAAGATTTCCCCCTCTCTTCTTACAGATCAAGAACCCAGCTCTCTCTGTTTCTCTTCAGATCCCATGTCCTCCAGCCTCCCTGAGTTCTTTGTGATCTTCCAACAGACTTACTGCAGTGTGTCGATGCCTTTCTTGGGAACAGAGAATCCACACCTGGATGTGGTAAATACTGAACAAAGAGGGAAGACTCACCTTCTTCAGCCTTATAGTTAACTCCTGGTACTACAGCCTAGAATGCAAGGGCATTCTGCTGACTCATGTCAGGGTCAGATGGGCCAGGCAGGACCACAGGAGGCAGTTAGAACCACCCAGGCCTTATTTACTTCAGGCTAAATTAATTTCTTGAAACCAAAAGTAATTTTCCCATATTTAAATGCTTCAAGTTAAATGCACATATAGGTGGGACTGATAGGACACCATTGCATGAGATGCCTTCAGAAGAGCCATCACTTTGTTTTTATTAGTAACACCAGTTTGATTCCAAATGGCCACTCCTACTTCTGCCTTTTTAATATTTTACTCTGGATGATGAAAACATGCTAGATTCACCAATTCCCTTCATCGACTCAGACTGGATAATGAGACACTTGCATTCCAATCTAATGTAGAGTGCTTCTGGTTTAAACTATTTTGAAATAAGTTTATAAATAAGACTTCACAATAAAGAAGATACGTTTCTTAATAAGCATTGCACATTCCCTCTGCCATCTCCCAAACAGTAAGATGACAGATTCATATCCCACCCAGATGAAACTCTGTATTACAATATTTAAGGTGCTTGTCCAGGGCTTCTGAAAAAATGGTTTGTAGAAAATTTCAGTATCAATATTCATGTATGTGCAGTGACAACTTCCCAATGGGAAGCCAATTCAGAACTTGGCCTCTGGCAGCAACTGGCAACAGCACCAACAGAAAAATGTCTCCGTCACGGATTTATGGAAATCAGATCAGCATTGCTTAAACAACCAGTAGCAAATTTGGCTCCCTAATGTATATCTACAATGATAAGATTTCAGATCTCAAGATCTCAGAACTACTTGAATTCCAAAAACACTGATCTTGAAACAATATTATTATGAAATCAGTACTTAACCAAAGAGGGAAGGGGCTACCTATGTTTAAAGAAATGCTGGAACAGCATGTCACAATTCCAATACTCTGAACAAAATATCCAGCTACACATGTAACTTCTAACAACATGGTCATTTACCACAATCATTATGGTACTTGTGCTCTTTCTAAATTTAGGAACTCAGAATTCTGTTTTAAAGACGTATCTGATGTTTGCTTGTATAAGAGCAAACCAGAGAAGATGGGATAAAAAGAAAAGTGATGGAGCATAAATGGGCACATTATGGTTTTGACCACAAGCCAATATTACCCACTTTTCCCAGTGAACACTGGCGACCAAAAAAACCCCAAAAATCTCGTTTTACAATAGGTTTTTGTTCTGTATGCCAGAACAAGTATGTTACAATACTCCTCACTACCTGCTACGTGTACAGCTCCTTATCTCCCAAACCTTTCCGATGGCTCTGCCAGCTCGTTTGTGCCCACACCAAACGCCCCGAGGGCGGGAGGAGGCAGCGCGGCCGCTGCTCCAAGCTCCTCCCGGCCTGAGCTCTCAGCTGGCACAGAGCCTCCGGGACAGGCAGAGTAGAACTGTCCCACAAGCAACTTTCCCAAAAGCTGTGGGAAGCAAGGAAAAACGGAAACAGCTGGCTCGCCTGGGCCTGGCTTCCATAGGAAACAAGGGTGAAGATGGTATGGAAACATTAGGAGAAACTTAAAGATTAAGAGAACTTCAACCTAATACCTTACATTTACATGAATGTACTGATGAAAAGGCATAATAATGACACGAACTCCATAAGCCAACAGACAGGACAAATCAGCACTCACACCTGAAAATTAGGAAGGACAGAGAAAACAGAGACAAGGCAAACATCCCTATGCCTTTGGACTCTTGGCAACCCATTTCTGGGGTGACACATGCTTTAACATTCCTTCTTCTTAGTTTCAGCACCTACAGATAATATTTTTTTCAGAGGAAACTATTTATCTGAATTTTTCAATATTTGACATACCTTCATTCATTTGCAGTTAAGACAGTTTTTATTGTACTTAAGTTTCTACTTTTTTTATAACAATCTCATAATTTGAAAGAATGGGACTGGGCTCATGATATTCTGAGCTCAGAAACTTAAGAAATAGTCTTGAAGTACATAAGTAACATCTAAGAAAAACCATCTATCTATTTACTCTTGAGGAAAGCAGAGAGTAATATAAGGTATTCAGCATCATGAATCTACTCACAATTCAGAATAAAAGAATAAACATCAACGCTTTGGCCCTCAAAGCAATCCTCTCAAGTCAATAAAAACTCTATTTTCAAAGCCTGCAGTAACATGATCCAGAACCCCCATCCTTACAAACACAAGTATGAGGGAAAGAAATACAGTTCTACTAAACAAAATATATTGAGATTTTTCACTAGAAATCAAATAGATGACATAAATAGTCCTTTTAGCAGCTACTCAATTACAAAAGAGATATGGGAGATAAAGAATGTAGGCAAGATGTCCCACCTCTGACTGTCTGAAAAATCTCAAAAAGCAACAAACTCCTCCATCCCTAGTTATCACACCACTAGAAGGTTGTAGGTGTCAAGAACTGAAATGCAATTAAGGTTCTCTTAATGCAAAGGGAAGGTGCATAAGAAAAATACCCAGGTCCGTGAGGAGGAAATAAACTTAGCCACAGGTTTTGGAAGATGAGACACAGCACACAAGAAAAAAACCATGGTGCAGAGACAGAGGAGCCCCCCACACAGTGGCAGGGAAGGTTCACAGAATCACACAATATCCTGACTTGGAAGGGACCCACAAGGATCATCAAAGGCCAACGCCTGGCGCTGCACAGGACACCCCAAGTGTCACACCATGTACCTGAGAGCATTGTCCGAACGCTCCTTGAGTTCAGACACGCTCGGTGCTGCGGCCACTGCCCTGGGAGCTGTTCCAGAGCCCGACCACCCTCCGGGGGAAGAACCTTTCCCTGATATCCCACCTAAACCTCCCCTGACATAACTTCAGGCCACTGACACATCTTCTGGCCGGCCTACCGAACAGCCGGACACTTTTACTTTCGCTTCTGTACCTCTCGGGGAGTGTGTTTTGCTGCCAGACTTGCAGGAACGCGCTTTCCACCGTGAAACAGAGGCCTATAGACAAGGCAGCAAACACAAAAAGACTCCTTCGCTACCACCCCAATCGCCGCTCGCAGCTCTCCCGCAGCCCGGGCCCTTTTCCGGACGGGACCAGCAGCTTGGGAACAGCAGCTTCCTGTCCCTCCGGCCTCCCTCTCCCCGCGCCCTCAGGCACCGCCACCCGAGCCTTCCCCGCTCCGAGCCCCACGGCCCCTCCG
>VZRO01000325.1:251652-273420 GCA_013397915.1 Daphoenositta chrysoptera | reverse complement strand
GGGCCGCGCCGGGCCGAGGCAGCGCGGCGGGGGCCGCCCCGGAGCGGGGCCGGGCGCGGAGCGGGTGCGCTGAGGCGTTGCGGGTGTTGTTCCCGGCGGGGCAGAGCTCAGAGCAGACCGCTCCCAGAGCTCCTGGCTGCGGCTTCTGGGAGCCCGAGGTGCCTGCACGGGCTGAAGCGGCTGTGGGAGCACCGAGTGCTGGAGTTTCCTCCGCGATGGGCTCTCGGAGAGTTCTGCTGCTCATAGAAGTACCTCTGCCACGCGCTTGTCGTTTCCTTTTATATCATGGTGCTTGAACTAGTTAAACTGAGGGTGGTGAGACACTGAACGGGTTGCCGAGGGAGGTTGTGGATGCCCCAACCCTGACGGTGTTCAAAGCCAGCTTGGATAAAGCTTTGAGCAGCCTGGGTTAGCGGGAGGTGTCCCTGCCCTTGGCAGGGGGTGTGGGACTGGATGGTCTTCGAGATCCCTTCCCACCCCTTAACATTCCATGATTCCATGATTAAATACAGGTAACTCTCTCCTGTAGCAGTAACTGTGTTGCTTTTAGCTCAGTTTTATAGTGCAGAAATGTGGTTTCAAGCAGAAAACTTTCCGAGGTAGGAGTATAGTCCTTGCATTACCTTTACTCTGGAGACTCTGGTGGGAATTAAACCCTTTGCCCAGAAGCAGGAGTGAAGCCAGTTTGTAGCTCCTGGTCACCGAGGCCCATCACAAAGTAGCCTCCTGGTTACTGATTAACTTATATTTATGTAACATTTTAGAAATTGCTTCTAAATGGCCTCCTTTCTGAGAGCATTGTGGGTGATGTTAGCCTTATGTCTGGGTTTTGTCCCTCTGTTGTAGAACCCAGCAGAGAAAAGGGCCTGCTTTGAATGGGCCGACTGTGTGATTGTAATGGCTGGAGCAGAGTGTCAGCGATAGAAATACAAATGGCAGAGAAATAACGTTGTGATATGGTCTGAGAATTGCATTGTTTTGGAAAAAAAAAGCCTTCAGACCTGACTACTGACAGTGTTGTGTTTTTACCAGGATGCAAAACCCCTCCACATTAGGAATGCTTTATAAACTGGATCATATAATTAATTTGTAGCAGATTGTGTTTGCAGTATGTTTTATTGTTTGCAGTTTATCAGCCTGGTCTGTGCCTGTGCTCAGTGACAGTAACGTGTGTGTGACCTCTCAGCTGGTCAAATTCTGCCTTTGTTGATAATTTTTACCACGTTTGGCTCCGCATATGCCCTTGGCTCCTGCAGACCGACTTGTGGTTTTTTGAAGTCATGGGACCTGAATTATTGTCAAGACCCAATGCTCTTGTCATTCCAGCAAGGAACAAGGAAGCATAAGTGATAGGATTTAGTTGGCTTAGGAAATAAGACTTTATACACTGGTAATGTGTTGTTCTTGACTTGGACGTACCTGTTGCAAAGAAATTGGAAGCAAAATGAAATAGCTTTGCATATGTTTACAGGAGCCTAACTTATGAGGGGAACTGTGTGGGAAATCTAGAGTATACTTGCTTGAAAATTGGATGGGGGAGCAGATGTAGAAGTTTGCTGATGGGAGCTGTTGAGGGGTAATAAGGAGGAAACAACTGCATAGAAAAGCTCTCTTTCCAGCCAGAACTTTGATGGTTGCCAGTGGACAAAACATTCCTGTGTTGGTGCTGTAAGTGGATTTAATCTGAGCACGTGTGTGATACTGTTCTGCTTTCTTTTTGGTTTTAGTTGACCATGCTCTTGCTCGTTTAAAAACTGCCTATGCTGAACATGGCCACAAAGCAGCCAAAATAAACCCACTGTTTGCTGGCCGAGCTGTTATGAACATGGTACCTGAAATCCAAGAGCTGGCTGAAGTTCTTCAGGGTCCTCTCGTTACTACAGGTGAGTTCACAGCCTTACCACAGCAAATGCTGTTCATGGGTGATTTATTGAGGGGCTGTGGCCTCGGTGCCACAGTTATGAAAACTGTTGGACAGAAAATTGTCAACTTCAGCCTACATATATCTGTTGCAGAAATCATAGTACCGTGGTAGGCTGCCTTCTAGCATCCTTGGAAACCATGAAAATATGCACTTATTCTTACAACTACTGATGTTAAACATTAATTTCTTGTGTTACTGTAGCATTCTATGATTTACCATAATACCCAACACTGTGGTGAAGGTTTGAAAGTACAAGGGCAGAAGTCAAGAATTGTCTTTGTCTCGCTTAGAGCCTTGCTGTGGCCATAAACAAAGGAGGGGGGGTCTCTCTTAATGCTTTATTTTCTCTTAAACAGGCCTTAGTGCTTCCCCCTCCTCCCCCAAAGTGACTAATAACATTTATTTCCCACCAGGACTTATAAACATGGGAAAAGAGGAGGCTTCTGTAGAGGATGTGATGGCTTACCTGGAGCATATATACTGCGGGCATATTTCCATAGAAACAAGCCAGCTTCCAACTTTGGAGGAGAGAGAATGGTTTGCTAAAAGGTTTGAAGAGCTAAAGCAAGAAGCATTTACACCTGAAGAGAAAAAGCACTTGTGCAAACTGATGCTGGAGTCCCAGGTACTTTGTTCCTTGTTACTGGATTGTAACAGTCATGGAGTCTGTCATGGATCCTTCACTATTCTGGACATGATTCATGCAGAAAAAGAACAGTCACTGTCCTGAAAGGATTTGACAGTGTGCAGGAGGAAGAAGTGCAAGGTTTTGCCTGAAGCAGTGCAGTGCTGGAAACTCAATGGAGTTTGTTGCTGAAATTACTTACCAGCCATTACTGAAATAATGATGCTGTAAACCCATGAATAATCAGTCTTCAAAAGTGAGATATTCTTAGATTAATGATCTGACAGGTCACATTAAATGTTACTGATGGGAGCACAAGGTTGAGAGAGCTCTGTGAAGTCTTGTGCTCTGGCTTAGCTGTTCTGTGTTTTCCTCTCACCCTCATGCTGATCTGTTTTACTGTCTTTAAAGTATGCTGTCCCTCAAGGTTTTGGAAGAACAAATCAGAGCTGGACTGAGGTGTTATCATACAGCACTGGCAAATATGGTGCTTTTCAGGAATGAACTTTTGTTCAATGCCTTCTGTAAGGAAGTGAAATATTTATGCACTTTTGAAATGTATAGAGAAAATTTATTCCAATACTTCTGTACTGTGAAAAGTTTTAATTTTTTTCCCCTTTTCTTCCCATGTTATCCAGAAGGATTGAAAGGTAGAAGAGCAGGATCTGTGAAGGTTGGAAAGGTAGAAGAGCAGGATCTGTGAAAGTGTCCCTGTTCCAGTTTTCCAAGTGGAAGGAGTGTTAAATGTAATATTTATCAATGAACAGAAGTATATGGCCCAATTTCTGGGTTTTTTTTGTAGCCTCTTCAGCAGTTAGAGGAATTTGATGGTGACACAGGAGGTTGATATTGAGACCCTGATGTGCCCTACTTTGATTTCAGTATGAACAGAACTATACAAAGAGTGTATAATTTAACCCTGTCAGAAAAAAACCCCTGCTTTTATATGTGAATAATTTTGTGTACATTATTCCTTAGAACTTAATATTGCTCAACTAGCAGTTGGCTCAGATCTTTGGGTGTGGCTTAGTCTTCCCTTCTCAGTTCCAGGCTTCATTTAGTTTCTGTCTTCATTTGCAAAAAGTAAAGAAATTTCCAGTGCTTCCAAAACTTGGTCACTTATTAGAGCTTTCTGGGAGGAGGTGAATGGAGCGAAGTGAGAAGAAAATGAAGTAAATACAGATTCATTTATTTTTCTTCTCTCAAGCATTCTACCTATGTACTAAGGACTGTGCCTAATGTAAATCAAAGTGAAATACTGCTTTGCTAGCACTTTGTATCTCAAGATAGTTACGGTTTATATTGTAAGAGAACACCATTCCTTAATTTCCACCTAAAACAGGTAAACTACCAAGGAATTTGTAAATTAGTCTGGTGTTACAGTTCTTCTTGAAGCATCTTCTATGTCAGACAGAGAAAGTTTGGTCCTCAATCCAACATTTTTCTGCTTAGGAGGAGATCAGAGCTGACTTTTTATAGTCATCATAGCTTCTGGTCTCAGACTGTGTGGGTGGAGAGTGAGCTGAGACTTTCCAGGGGTATGTTTAGATTTGTATGCCTCAAGGGTATAAACATAAATTATATTTCAATTTTATAAACAGAAGGCTGCTGCTTAAAATAGCCTGATACTGAAGTCCTCCTGTTTTTAATAGGAGTTTGATCACTTCTTGGCCACCAAGTTTGCCACAGTGAAGCGATATGGGGGTGAAGGAGCAGAGAGCATGATGGGCTTCTTCCATGAGCTGTTCAAGATGTGTGCATACAGCGGGGTCACAGATATCATCATTGGAATGCCTCATCGGGGAAGGCTTAATCTGCTAGCAGGCTTACTTCAGCTTCCTCCTGAGGTAAGAGATTCATAATCTCCCAGGCAGTTGCCTGGTTTGTTTGCAGTAAAATAAACCCCCAAAAGTTTGCCATGTTGTAAATGCTGGAGCAATAAAATGTTACCTTGTGAGAGTGTTCTCCCTTCCAATCAACACTTCAGTGAACTGTCTACAGGAGACTGTTAAAAGAACTCTAATGAAGGGTTTTATGTGCTGTTACTTAGAAGCATCCTTGCAATTTCAGGAGTAGGAGAGTGTTTTTCTTTCAACATGTCACTGAATCAGAAAAGGGTTTTAACCAAATCTGTTTCCATGCAGCTCATGTTCCGCAAGATGCGTGGTTTGAGTGAGTTTCCAGAGAATTCAGCAGCCATTGGGGATGTTCTCTCCCACCTGACATCTTCTGTAGATCTTGACTTTGGCTCCCACAGACCTGTGCACGTCACCTTGCTCCCCAACCCCTCACACTTAGAAGCCATCAACCCAGTGGCTGTGGGCAAGACACGAGCAAGGCAGCAGACTCTGCTCGATGGAGATTACTCCCCAGAGAGCTCTGCACAGCCTGGGGACAAAGTTATTTGCCTGCAGGTATTTTGCTTACAAGTTGTCATTGATCTTTGTAAGACTTACAGGACTAGAATGTCAATAGGAGTGTACATAGAAATATCAAGCAAAACTGAATTAATGTATGATGTCAAGAACTGGGATCCTCTTTATAGGGAAAGAGGAGGGCAAGGAACATTTCCAGGTGGCGTATCTGATGATGCTGGCATTTAAATATTGGACTTCTAAGATTTCTGAATAACTGATTCTGATAACTCCTTTTATTTTAATAATATTCTGCTTTGAGAGCCATGTGTGCCTTTCCTCACTTTTGTATTTAAACCACCACTGGAAGCCTTTCAAATTAATGGATTTGGAGAAGAGCTGTCAACAAGACTGTAAAATGTTCAAGTGGATTTAGAATTTTGTTATTGTGTCATGGTACTGTTGAAGACTCTGCTGGAATTAGTTTTTACTCCTTGAACTGACTTGTATAGTTGTAGAAGCAATCCTGAATAGTTCCTTGATAAATTTTCTTCTCTTGCATTGAATCCAACTTGGAAAAACAAGTGAGTTGAACTCTTAACATTTTAAAGCCAGGAGTAAAAACAAGTTGGGCAGAAATGTTCTGTAAAGTGTAACAAACATAGAGGAAGTTACATGTAGGAGTGAAAACGTATTTCAGTTGAAAAAATGTTTTGCTTTCTTTTAGAAGGGTGTGGATATTGTGAAAAAGCAGAAATGAGAATACAAAATATCCCGGGCAAGTTTGGGTTCTTAGTTTTTTATTTAAAAAAAGGCTTTAGAGCATGCAAGTGCAGGCAACTTTTGCTGCCCAGTGTTGTCTCCATCTTTCAGTGCAGTTATGTCTTAGTTTGAGAAGATACTATTGTTTCTTTCTCATAATGTTAGATCTTCACCATGTAATAATAAAAGTACTATAACTCTTTAAACAAAGATTCTTCAAGATAAAGGGACCCTCTCTATCCAAGAAATATTTTAACTTACAGGATTTGTAGGGGTAAGTGGCAGGGAGGAGAAACATTTTATTCTGAGCTTAACACCTCCATGCTAGTAACCTGATTCAAAGTATTCCTAAAAGGAAGAAAATGTATTATGGAACCTGAACATCACTACTTGTGATTGTGTCTTCAAGAAGTACAAGAGTTAGATTGAAAACAGGCAAATTTTTAGTTGTAACTGTTAACTGCTCTCATTCAGCTAATTAAGAAAGATGAAAGCAGGCACCTTGTGTTTCAGAATCTTAGTTTGGAAGTTTCTCTTTGGACTTCCTGTTTTTACAGTGCTTTCTCTTGAGAAGTGTAAGTGTAGACACTCTGAACTCTCAATTGAGGTTTACACTGGCATTTCTTCTCTTCTTCCACGAGCCTCAGTGCCAGAGCTTGAGGGAAGAATGAGCAAAGATCAGTTAAGGTGCCATTGTCAGTGGTGAGCTTTGTTGTCCAGGGTCTGAAGGTCTTCTTTTCTGGAGCTTCAATGTGCTCAGAATTTATAAACATTATAAAACTCTTCCTGGTGAACTACCCATGGACACCTCTGCAGTGTTTAATTGTCCATCTCTGCTGGAGAGTGCTTTATTTTTCACCTTCTCACATACCTTAACTTCACTTCCTGGACACCAGGCAACTACTGATGTTTATGATTTGGAATGAAATCCGAGAGTAAGATCTCCCAGAAAAAAATTCCATTCTCAGGGTCACTGGTGAATTAAAGTTGATGATGACCTTTCTTTTAGCTTTTTGCTAATGCAGCCCAGAGAAAAACGTGCCCTAGCGAAAACTGTCTCCATCTTTTTGGTAGAATGAGTAAAATCCTACCTGCACCACAGGAATTGAATCCTTGGGGGTTTGAGATGCATGTGAAGAGTCTTGTGTAGTTTGATAGTCACACTGTCTGTAGGCTTTAATGCTTTGGGATGTGCTAAAGGCCATGAAGCTTTCTCAGATGTTTTAGGGTCTTCACTCAAATGCTATCACCGAGATATGTAGCCTTCTTAGGCATCAGAAGAAACCAGGAGGGAAAAGTGAAAACCCAACACTTCAGGAACAAGTGTAGAATGGTAAGGGATAGAGTGGGGATGCTGGCTTGTCTCTCTTGCAGTAGTTACCTTTGTTTTGCTGTGATACCTCTTGAAAATCTGTATTGGAATGATATAAAACCCAGTGCTGCCATTTCAGTGGCTGATTGCACTTCTGTTACCTTGGTGTACTTGTAGAAGGCTTGAAGCCACTATTCCATAGCTAAAAAGTAGAACTATCATCTGTTTCAATAAGAAAGTGCATCAATCTGCAGAGTGACTTTGATCTGCAGATGATTGAGTCTGCATTCTGAGGAAGCTGTGCTCATATTCATCAATGGAGAACTGTCTCTAATTTCAAAACATTGAAATGCTAGATGATACTCACTCCAGTATCTCTAGCCTTTTTTGGAAACCTGGGTTGGATATCACAGTATTCTCCCTTCCCCTTCCAAACTATTTTTTTTTATTTGCAACATTCATTTGCTATTTTGAAATGTAACTAAGAACTTAGGCTTTATTTCCTTCTGAAAGTTTTTCTTTGTTTTTTGAGTGCTTCCATTTGGTTCATTTTCCACTTAGTTTTTTGTTCTTGTCTCTTTGGTAAGGTGGAAATGGGCATAAGTCACAGTTCACCAGCATTTAACTTCAGCAAAGGTGTAGTGAATGCTGTGGTGAGTGGCTCCCTTTGTTCAGGGGTCTGTGGCTTTGTTCTGCAGCTTTGCCATAGCTAGGAAACTTGCAGTCACCTGGACACTGGTGGGGCAGTTTTAAGAGATTATAGGTCAGTTCCAGGTAAGGATTACATCAGGCAGTTATGTGCATTTGTTGGCTGCTATGACCTTGTGTTAGTGATAAGGCTATATAAACTCTCAAGTCATTGAAACAGTATTCTGAGAGGGATTAAGAAGTGGGTCCAGCTGGAACTGTATCTGTTCCATGTACTCAATTTAGAATGTCTTGCTTAATGAGTTATGGTTTTGTTTTGCTGTTCCTCCGGTGTTTCCTAACGAAACTTTTCCATCTTCTTCCCTGATGTAGGTTCATGGAGATGCTGCTTTCTCTGGGCAAGGGATTGTTCCTGAAACACTGACCCTCTCTAATCTACCACATTTCAGAGTTGGTGGGAGCATCCATTTGATTGTTAATAACCAGCTAGGCTATACCACTCCTCCAGAGCGAGGAAGGTCATCTCTGTACTGCAGTGACATTGGTATGTAGGATTGAGTCACAAGCAACATTGCCTGTTGTGTCAGAAAGGATTTTTAACTCCAGTGTAAGCTGTGCAATGGACTTTTTATAGCAACTTTTTATAGCAGAACCTGTCAGCTCTAGGGAGAGATTAATATAACTCCAGTTTCATGGTAGAGTAGAAATTAAAATTATTATCGATTATTCCCTCCTACTAGCAACAATTCAGATGCTAAAAATGTGCACTCCCCTATCTGCTTTATGGCAAAGACTAAATATCAAGGGGAAATCTTGTCACATTTTTACAGGATGTGATAAAATAATTGCAAGATTGCTGTGAAGTCTTTATAACTCATTTAGTTTCTGTCATATTATTGACAGCTTTTGTAAAGGTATTGCAATGGAGTATATAACAGATTTATTTTAAATATATCTTGTTAAATTTCATAAAAATCATCCCAGTTTGTTTTCTGAGCAAGATTTATAGGTCAGATACTCCTCCATTTTTGCAGTTTTGTTTGTTGTCATATGAGCCTGTTGAGCTTTTAATTTAAAGATGAAGCTCAAGACCTTTCTATGCCTGAACTAGAAGCTTTGTTTTGGTCACCTGGACATTAGTGATAAACTAATGTTTAAAAAGATGTATTATCAGTAAGATCAGAGACATAGTAGTTACCTTGTATATGTCTCCTATAAGTAAAAACATACTTTTGTATGCTTTTGACCTAACATCAAGTGTTTGTCTTATGGTTTCATCAAACCAAACAAGTAGATTCATTAAATCTGATAAGGTAGATAGCATATGTTATTACTGTTTTCCCTGGGCTGGCTTTGTGTTATGGATTGGTTTTGTTTGGGTTTGGTTTTTTGCTTCCTTCCTTAGTTTTCTTTCTTCTTACCTGTTAGTGAGGAGGGGCTGTTATGTAGCTGAGCTTTAGTATTTTGCTAGGGAGGGAAACTTGACACGAGCCAGGAACGGCTGAAGTATCTTAGTTTCTCAGAATTTGGACAGATAATGTACAAAAGGAGCACTGTTGCTTGCAGCCAAATTGTCATATAGGAGAAGGTGTTAAGATACTGAAATTTTAAAGTGTTCTCTTTAATGAAGAAATTTCTCTGCCAGGAGGAGCAGTGGACAGAATGATATTCCCTACTAATAAGGGAGAAAGTTGCTTTTGGCCTGTGTGAGTTCATAGTAGTGATAGCTTAGGATAAGAAGGAAATAAAACTCAATTTCTGTTTGAAAGAGAAGCAATCAAGTAGTTCTCTCCCAGTCCCTATATACTACCAGATTAATATGATACAGGAACTGTGTCTAAAAAGTCCTCTGGGAACAAAGTGCTTGTAAAGAAGTTGTACTCAAACTGACAAATACAACAGGTTGGGCTAATTGCACTTTCTCTCAGGCAAGACTCCTCTCCTTACCCCAGCTCTCATCACAAAGAGCATCTTTTTTGGATTTGTTTTTATTCTGTTTACTTGGGTTGTCTGTTGTTTCAGCAGAGCAGGTGTGTTTCTGCTTTCTTTGGAAGGCGTTGGGTGTGATCCCTGTTCTGTTTTGAATCCCTGGGCAGGTAAAATCATTGGATGTGCGATTATCCATGTGAACGGGGATGATCCTGAGGAAGTTGTCCGTGCCACTCGCCTGGCTGTGGAGTACCAGCGCCAGTTCCGCAGGGATGTGATCGTGGACTTGCTGTGCTACAGGCAGTGGGGCCACAATGAGCTTGATGAGCCCTTCTTCACCAACCCCAGCATGTACAAAATCATCAGGTAAATGCTGCACCACCAAAATATGTCTGCACCACCTCAGTCTTGCTGCTGCAGCAGAAGTCTCTGTGTGAGATCCTTTGACATATCCACAGGTCTTTATGTAAGGGCAGCTACATTGTCAGCAGCCCCCTACGGTGTGAGTCTGATAATGAGATGTTAATGAGGGTAATCACTACTGTTGGCTCTTGAATGTGTGGCTTGGTGCTTTCTGGAGAACAATCTTGGACACAGCTCTTGGATTTCAAATTTGGGACCACTGGTAATCAGAGGGCAAAGTTTCCTCTGTGTGCCATGGAGAAGTGTGAAAAATGTGGGAGAATGGGCAGGAAGCCAGCATGATGTTTGTCTTGTCTTTGCTTGGTCCTGCTGCTTCCAGTAGGGACTCATCTTTATAAGCATTTAAATGTATTCAGATTCCATCCTTATGCCTGAAGAAAAACACACAAAAATGCACTTGCCAGTGAATTCTGGTATTTTAGGTGAAGTATTTATGGAATGGTTGCTTTGATTCTCTCCAATGCAGAAATCCTACTGTGAATTTCTCTGAAGAAAATATGCATGGTAGCACAGAGGGAGTTTTGACTTGGTTTTACTTGTAACTGCCAACTATAGCACTTTTACTTTTTTTATAAAGGACTATAAAACACATCTCTAAGAGAACTGTTATCTTTCTGAAAATGCCAGGAAAGTGAACTTCATGCAAATAAGTATAATGAACCAGGACACAGTTTATATGAGTTTTCCACGATACCTGACTGTAGTAAGATGCTATTTCCTTGCTCTCCTGTGACACTATTCTTAGGCTTAATATCTGTGGGGTTTGGTTCCCTCCCTGGCAGATCCCGTAAGAGTATCCCGGACACGTACGCGGAGCAGCTCACGGCTGCTGGGCTCATGACTGAGGCTGAAGTGTCTGAGATAAAGACCACGTACTACTCTAAGCTGAACGATCACCTTGCCAACCTGACTTCATACAGCCCACCTCCTACCAACCTGCAGGCTCACTGGAAAGGCTTTGTCGAGCCTTCTGCCAAAATCACCACCTGGGACACAGGCATGCCCGTGCCACTGCTGCAGTTCATCGGAGTCAAGTCAGTGGAGGTGCCCCAAGAGCTCCAGATGCACAGCCATCTCCTGAAGACCTATGCACAGGTGAGGAGAGCATCGTGATACTTCTGATCCCATGGCTCAAAGGTACAATCTGCTACAGGGAAAAGTCTAAACACTGCAGGGTTGCCAGTTAAAGAATAGCATGGTATTCTCTAGGAAAAACAGCTCACTCTGTTTCAAGGCTGAGATGATGCCATTTTTTCTCCAGTTTTGAAGATGTATCCTCTCTCCCAGGTCTGACAATATACTTTAGTTTCTTATTTCAACAATATTTTATTGCAATGAAGAAAAAAGCTTATACAAAATATAGTTTATTATTCTTACAAATAGAAAGAAGCTATTCTGATAACTTACTAACATTTATGTAGTTGGTAATTAGAATGAGTACTTTGTGAGGGAATGACTCAGGAACCTGGCAATAGTGTACACAGTTTCTAAAGCCAGTAGTGAGTGTTTTATGACTTATGTATATAAACATAAGACAACATGTGGCCAAGTTTGACAGTCAGGGTTTGATAGCTCCGAAGCTTGTGTTTGGTTTGGATCCATTTGGGGTTTGTGAATGTTTCCCTTTGATGGATGATGAGTGTGTGCAGGTGTTTGGTTGGCAGCCACAGAGAGGCTGTGAGTTGAGTATTTCGAAAGACTGATGTTTTTGTCTTCCCAGCCCAAGGCAAAAACTCCACAGCTCAGTGTGATCATTTGTCTGCAGTTCTGCAGGCCAGAATAGGGAGGAGTTCTGGAGACTGAAATACTTACACCTGGTATCTTTCATCACTGCTAACCAGACAGACCAGAAGTCTGTCAAAACTACACTGTGCTGTGCTAAGATTTTTCGTATTTTCAGACTAGGATTAATTCATCAGTCCACAGTTTGTTGAGTGGGAGGTGAACACATGGATCATCCATGTTTCTGTGGTCCTCAGGCAACCTTCTTCAGGATGTGCTGAAATAAGACTGTATTCCAATTCAACCTAAGCTGGCTGCAGGGATATAGCATCTCTCTCCATAGTGTGTAGTTTTTTTCCTAGCTTCTAATATTAGTCTGTGCCACCAAAAGAGCTACAGATGGAAAGAGACAAAATAGTAATTTTTTCTTGTTCTTTACTTGTTTAGTCAAGAGTTCAAAAAATGGAGGAAGGAAAAAAGCTGGACTGGGCAACAGCTGAAACTTTAGCATTTGGTTCTCTGCTGAGCCAAGGTAAGAGGCAACTAGACAGCAGACAGTAAAATATTTTTGCTTTAATGTCAATAAAGGATAACATTAGATTTCTTAGGTGTTTCTAAGTAAAAAGATTCATATGATGTATAAATTTGACAATTTGCATGGTCTAAGAGAAGGTAAATATGAATCCTATATGTCACTAATATTTATAGAATGAGTCTTAAATATCTTTAAAGAACTGTAGCTCCCTCCCACTCCCCAAAAACATTTGTGCATAGAGGTGAGCATGTGAGCAGTGCAGCTGACATCAGTGGGGCTCCCAAGTACTTTGTGTGCTTTATGCTACTATTTCTTCTCCCTCCTCTCTAGCCTGAATTCAAATCTCCATTTACATATGATACAGAATGCACAGAATTTTTTGCAGTTTGCTTCAGTAAATTGAACCATTTTACCCAAAATAATGTCAGAGCATCTGCGTGCTTGTGAGTTGGAGCTGTTGCTGGTTAAGAATTGCATCTCAGATTTGATGCTGCTGATGAGGGAAAATCCAAGAAGAGATGTAACAAGAGATAGAATTATTTCCTGCATGTTTTCTTTTTACATGACTTGCTGATTTGGTGTTTTGTTTGTTGCTTGGCAAGGGTTTAATATCAGACTAAGTGGACAAGATGTTGGCAGAGGAACCTTTAGCCAACGACACGCGATGTTGGTTTGCCAAGAGACAGATGATACCTACATTCCTCTGAACCACATGTCCCCAGACCAGAAAGGTTTCCTAGAGGTAGGTGCTGTGGCCCACAAGACCTCCTCCTTCAAGTTGTGCTGAAACAATGCATTTTTTAAAGCTGCTGAGACATATGTAGGCAATCTGTATGTTCTGGCCAACCCCAGATACAGGGACATAAAAACTGTCAGGGCATCCCTGTTCTTTGTTGTTACAAATTACAACTTTAACAAGGGGGTTTGCTTTTCCTTCAGAGATCAGGTAGTATTCTTTTCCCCTCAGTACCTTCATTCAAAAGCAAAAAATCAGACTCTCAGTTGCCTTTAGGAGTTCATGTCCTCAGCGTGCCCAGCACTGATTGCCTGATTCCAAGGGTTCTTAACCCTTGGTTGTTTTCATCCTCAACCACCCCTCCCAACAATTTCCTTTCATTAGGTGAGTAACAGTCCCTTGTCTGAAGAAGCTGTGCTTGGTTTTGAATATGGAATGAGTATTGAGAGCCCTAAGTTACTGCCAATTTGGGAAGCTCAATTTGGAGACTTCTTTAATGGAGCCCAGATAATATTTGACACTTTCATCTCTGGAGGTGAGTGTACAAGGAACTAATATATTTAAGAATCAGTCATCTGTATTATGCACATTTTCAGAAAATCCTTCCTCTTTCAAGTAAAAGGGCAACATGTTGTGCAAATAATTCTGTTTTCTTGAGGAGTTCTATGAGCTTGCCTGTGAGGTCCTGACTTCTGTGCAGCTTTTCTCTGACAAGAGTACATCTAAAATGAAAGACTCCTTGGCAGAGTAAAGTCATTGCAAAAGGACAATTAATTACACTAATGGCCTTTCTTTCCCCACATTTATTTTACTGTGTGTATAAATGTTGATAGCTCTATAGGCTGTACCTTTCCTTCGTGAAGCATCTGAAAAATTCCTGAAGCAATAGAGAAGGAAAATAGTGATTATTTAAAACAAACAAACAAAAACCCCCACAACACCTTACTAAGTTTGACTCTAACATGTTTTCTGAGTGCTCAGATATAAAACCTCTGTAGTCAGAGATGGAAATTCAGAGCCCTCTTATCCCACCCACATGTATTTGAAGCTGGGATGAATTACCTTCTGGATTTGACTGTAATCCCTTATATTGTGCAGGAGGTTTGGCAGAGTTCAGGAGAATGAGCACTGCTGTGATAGCAGGACTGGCTCACAGGATGCTGCTGGGATCACACATGTAGAGATGAAGTTTTAAAATTTCACTGTGTCATGTGCTCCACATGGAGACATAAATCTTCCAGGAGCTCAGAGCTACATGACAATTTCAGAAACTTCAGTTCACCTTGTGTTGTTTCACTGTAGTGAACCTCAGGGCAAAATGCCAGCAGCATGTTTCAGGCTTGTATTTAATGATGTGGAAATTAGCTCTTCTTTTTCCTGAGTAGTTTGTGCAAAGTAATGTGTTCTGCAGCTTTATGTTCTGTGGAAATCATCCTTCCCTTCCTCCTCATTCTGTGTTTCTAGGTGAGGCCAAGTGGCTCCTGCAGAGTGGGATAGTAATTCTCCTTCCCCACGGCTATGACGGTGCAGGCCCTGAGCACTCGTCCTGCCGGATGGAACGGTTCTTACAGGTACCCACCACACCTCTCAGGGTCCCATACCCCCAGCACAGCTGCAAAAATACCAAATGGGGATTCCCAGTGCCCTTGTTGCAATGTGCTCGAAGGAGGCAGTTCAGATACAATCTTACCAGCTAAATGCTAAACCCATTTCTTCTGTGAAGTTGCTCCTCTTTTGAAACCAGTGTCTGAATTTGGATATTTGCTAACCTGCTCCTGTATGGGTCAGTGTGCCTCGTGTGCCTGGATTGTTTCTTCCATATTGGTCTCACTGCTTGCTTTTGACAAGGTTCTGCCATATCCCCTGTACAGATGTGTGACAGCTCAGAAGAGGGAGTTGATGGTGACCAGGTCAACATGTCAGTTGTGCATCCCACCACCCCAGCACAGTATTTCCATTTACTCCGGCGGCAAATGGTCCGAAACTTCAGGAAACCTCTCATTGTTGCTTCTCCCAAAGTGTTACTTAGGCTCCCAGTAAGCTGAAAAATGTCCTTCCTCTTTCTTCTTTTTTTTTTTTCCTTCTCTTTATCCTCTTTGTTTTCCGTTCCCCTCATTCTTCTTCCTCTGTGTTCTCTGATCGCTGTTTTGGGGTCTCAAATCAGTGGGATTTTGCGTGTTTGGGGCCAAATAGGTTGAGGATTAAAGCTGGGTGGAGGTGAGCTAGAAGTAGGATTCATTCCTGGTCTGATGGTGTCCTTGGGAACCTTATCATCCCACTTTTCACTGGGAATGGGAATAGGAGGGAGAGGGAAGACTGTATTTTGTACTTACCAAAACCCTGTCTCAGTATTCCTTCTGAATCTGGCCTGAGGGAAAAACAGCAAGATTTGGTAACTTCCAACTCTTCCCCCATGTAGGCTGCTGTATCAAGTTTTGAAGAAATGGCCCCAGGGACAACATTCAAGCCAGTCATTGGTGACTCCTCAGTAAATCCTAAAAGGTAGCTCTGCTTTCTTAAAGAAGCTCAAAAGAGATCTTTTGTCCCTTTCTCCTATGCAACAGCTCAGCTTGGAGGTGATATGAAAGAGGTGACTTTGAGGAGAAAATGTTTCATGGGGGATGACTGTGGTTAGTTTTACTTCCTCTCCTTTTCTTCTGGTAATTGCTGGTAGTTACCACATCTGTCTGCAAAACAGTGAAGTGTTCAGGCTCTCAGCCCTTGGCCTCACAGGGAATTTGTGACTGCAGTTACCAACCTGCTGGGTCCTGTTCTGCACCATGTCCATTAGCTGCCAGTCACTGGGAGCAGCTGTGACATGAATCATAGAATCATAGATTTGTTTAGGTTGGAAAAAAGCCGTAAGATCATCAAGTCCCATCTTAGCCCAGCACTGCCAAGTCCACTGCTAAACCATGTCTCAAATGTCACATCTGGACATTTAAATACCTCCAGGATGGTGACCCCACCACTGCCCTGGGAGTGTTCAAGTGCTTGACTGTTTCAGTGAAGAATTTTTTCCTAACATCCAATCTAAACCTCCCCTGATGCAACTTGACTCTGTTTCCTCCTCCTATTGTGTGTTACCTGAGAGAAGAGACCAACTCCCACCTGGCTCTAACCTGACAGGGAGATGCAGAGAGTGATAAGGTCCCCCCTGAGCCTCCATTTCCCCAGCTCCCTCAGCTTCTCCCCATAGAACTCGTGCTCCCAACACCTCCCCAGCTCCATTCCCTTCTCTGGACAGCCTCCAGCACCCTCAGTGTCTTTCTTGTCATGAGGGGCCCAAAATTGAACCCAGAATTCCTGTTCTGGGGCTGGAATGCCTGAGCTGATGAGGTGGGGCAATAATTAAGTGTTTGTATATCTCTCTCCCTTCAGATGTTACAGTGAATCCTGTTCACAATGACCAGTTCAGCCTTTGTATTTTTTTTTCTGTTATCTGCTCCTTTCCCCAGTAGTACCCAAGTCTGAGCCTCCTTCCTATTTGCTTCCTGACCCCTGATCAAAAGGCTGGAAGTACCTTAGCATCTTGGGTTTTTTAAATGGGATGGTGAGGCACAAAGGGTGTAGTTTTTCTCATTGCTTTGTCCAGTAAGATTAGGCAGCCAAGACCTCTGTGATTGCAGGAGGATGCAGTGTCTCTTCAGCAGGCAGTCCTGCTCTGGCATGGCAGAGGATTGTCCTCTGGAGGGACTTCTCTCCCTCTGGTTTATTTTCTACAGAGAATGAAGAGATGACTAGCTTTGACTGGGTGTTTAATTTTTAGATAGTCAAAGATCAATCCCATTGTAAGGTAGCTTTGTCAGAATTACTGAAGAAACAGGACCTCTGAGCTCTGGCATACTGTGCCCAAAGATTAGTTTGCCAACTGGTGGAGGAGAGTGGGAGGGAAGGGAAAGCAAAGAAGAAAGAGAAAAGATGGTCTAAGGCAAGAAATTTAGCTTTATAAAGTTGTCTTTGAAGTTTGACTGGTTGTTTTGGTTGGAAGTGTGAAGCTGTTCTGCATCAAGTTTCTGTTGAAAACACTAAACTTGGAAACATTCTTATTTTTTTTTTAGTGTCACCCAAGTGGTGCTGTGTTCTGGAAAGCATTACTATGCTCTGGTGAAGCAAAGAGAAACACTGGGAGAAAAGCAGCACAGCACAGCTATTCTGAGACTTGAAGAGCTCTGTCCTTTCCCCCTGGAAGCTCTACAGCAAGAATTGAGCAAATACAGCCAGGCAAAAGGTCAGCCAGGCTTCTACCTTTATGTTTCTAGTCTCTCTGAAGTACTGAACTAAATCTGTTGCCTGCCTTTTAAGATGAAGAACTGTAGTGGCTTTTTCCTCTTTGTTCTCCCCCTCATACATCCAAGTGTTTCTGGAGTGGGATGTTTCAGAAATGTATATCACTTGTGCTAAAAGAACTTTTTTCTCTGCTATTGTTAGCTCCCAAGAAGCAGCACTGAAAATTAGAGCAAACCATTGGAGATTTTTTTTCATTGGTCTTTGCAGTCCAGTCCTTTTAGTAGCTTTTGAAAACAGCAGTAGAAAAGCAGAATATACACACAGTATACCCTAATGGTGGACATACTTTGGGTTTGAATTCAGCTGTGACCTGCAAGGGAATTGAGTGTGGGATGCCTTCATTTCAAAGGTAGTGGCAAGACAGAAAAGTAGAGGTGCTACAAAAACAAAAACCTGTTTTTCTTTCTTTGCTGGAAAGATAAATATGGATGTTTTTTATGTACCTTTATCCTTCCTTTAGTGTTCATCTGGAGTCAGGAGGAACCACAGAACATGGGTCCATGGTCCTTTGTGTCTCCACGGTTTGAAAAGCAGCTGGGGCTTAAGGTAAGATGTCCCCCGGGTGTTTTAGTCTTTAAAATGAAGTTTGAAGTTCTCCTTGAATGCAAAATTCTATGGTGCTTACAACAAAAACCTAATCCTGATGCCTGAACCAAATACATGTTCTAATTTCAGCTACTTCTGCTCTTTATAGCACCATTGGTGAAGAGCAGGACTGGAGCTTGATTTTACAAGGTGTTCAGTCAAAGTAGACAGGATAATGAAAGATCCCAGGTAGGGGAGTAGGAGGAGAATGCAAAGGTGCCATTTGCTCTGGCAGATCCTGCACTATAATGTCCTTGGAGCCATGGTCTTTGGGAGGTGGGGAATAACTTCCTGCAGTACCTCCAGCTGGGACTGCCCAGTATCTGACAGCAGATACCACTGTGGCATCAGGACCTCGAGATGGGATTCTGTCCTTCATTAATCATTTCCCCACAACTCAAATTTCAGCTCCGTCTTGTGAGCAGACCTCCTCTACCAGCCCCAGCAGTTGGCATTGGAACCCTCCACAATCAGCAGCAGCAAGATGTTCTGACCCACACATTTATCTAAGTTTTCAGTGGACAGATTGCTCCTGATGTCAGTCATGTTTAGTGCCTCCTCCTGTGAAGAAGAACAAAAGCCAGATCCTTAAGATTCTCAGTTCTCCAAAATGGAAAAAACAAAGGTGGAATGAGTTTGGTAATGATGAAAATTTTTTTCATGTTGGGGAATACCTAACGATGAGAAGTGCCTGTTACTCCTGATACTTCTTGTTCTCTTATACAGTTTTCTACAAAATGTCTTTATAAAGTTAAAAGTCCAGTCCAGGGGACAGATTGGTGAGGTGACTGTGGAATACTTCATATCATGCTGCTTATTTGCACTTGAGAGTCTCCTGGGATGGTGCATTTGTGGAAACAGGTTCTGTTTCTTCTGTTTCCACAAAAGTGTTAGTGCTGCTTGATCAAATAAATGCTTCCCCATGCCTGGGAATGAGCC
This sequence comes from Daphoenositta chrysoptera, assembly GCA_013397915.1. Lineage (NCBI taxonomy): Eukaryota > Metazoa > Chordata > Aves > Passeriformes > Daphoenositta > Daphoenositta chrysoptera. The sequence continues at coordinate 254,636 of VZRO01000325.1, read as the reverse complement.
ATTTCTATAGCAGAATGTTGTGGATTCTCTCTTTTTTCTTTCCTTGAGGGCCAGGAATGCAATCTGTTGTGGCTGTTGGTGCTCTTCTCAGTGCATGAGTTGTTAAAGCAGGATTCCCATTGCGGGGACCTTGCAGGATGGCTCCTGAAGGCTTCAGGCACCACTGTTTTTCTCACTCAGAGGGTGAGAAATCCCAAGGGATGGTTTGAGCACAGCTGTCATCTGGAAAAAGGAAAGAAATCAGTCTTTATTAGGAAACAAAGGATAAAGGACCAAAACATTGAGGTTAAGTGGAAGAATAATGAAGCCAAATGGAAGACAGGCATCCCAAGCTGGCCCCAGTGTTGACTGCCCCATAGCAGCATTCCCACCACCACAGGATTTTTCCCAGCATTTTTCCTTTCCTGGTTTCAGGGTGAAGTTGGCTTGCTCTTCTCAGCTACCTGGGCAAGCAGTGCTTAAGTAATCCAAACTCACTGTGAGCCAGAGACGTTTCTGAAAAGAAACAAGTGGAGTTTTACCAGATCCAGCACTTGCAGATGGAAAGTCACGGTAGGTGACAAAGGGCAGGGTGTGCATTCATTTGGGGAGACAGCTCCCAAAATCCTCTCTGAAGCCTGCTTTAGTATTTCATCCTAGTTAATTCACATATTCATTCATTCATTAACTCCACATGAGCCAGAAGTAACCTCTGTAACCTCTGTTCTGCCATGTTTCACATCACTGCTATAGCACACCCATCACAGCAACATGAAATCACGTTTCTCCCACTTTGCTCTAGCAAAACTGCACAACCTCCTGCACATCCTGAGCAGCTTTATCTAATCAAAGCATATTCTGCTTTGAATTTCTGCTGATAACTAGAAAAAGGAGGCTGAAGAGTAACATTGCTTTGGCTGCAGCTGTAGCTGAGGAAGTTGTAGAGTGCAATCACCAGCCTTGACTGCACACTGATGATTACATAAACAGTGTTTCACTATGACAGTGCACACAAGGGAAGAACAGATCCCGTGTTTTGAGTTTCACGTGGCCCAAACCTGACCTTGTTACACACCATTCCCCCACGGGCTGTGCAGGTCTGGTTATCCAAGCAAGTAAAAGATGCTCAAGTGTTCCAGCCCTGTTTGATGCTCCTGGTGGGAGACAAAGCTATTTCTGTAGTGCTGCTTGGCTTAATGCCCCCAGCCCAGCTCTGGCGTGCCACAGAGCTCCCCAGGGATACTGGGGTAGGAAGGGAGAGCTTGAGCACAGCTTTCCTCAGTCAGCTGATGCAGACTGCCTGCAGAACACTGCTCTTTGTGATGGACAACAGCTCCCAGGAGCAAGGCAAAGCACTTGCTGACTTGGAGGCTTGCACTGTTTCTCCCACCAATTTTAGATACACACACTGTTTTCCATCTTGCACCTTGCTCTTCTCTGCATGCAGGCTGGGTCATCCCTGCACAGTGCTGGATTGCTTTTGCTTTGGGGAAAAGAGAAGCAGAAATTAGAATCATAGAACCATAGCATCTCTTGAGTTGGAAGGGATCCACAAGGATCATCAAGTCCAGCTCCTGGCCCTGCACAGGACACCTCAAGAGTCACACCAGGTGCCTGAGATGCTACACAAGTTGGATGAGTGAGGAACAGAGCAGGTTCCAGTCCTTGGACAGGAAATTCTGTGAGTCACTAACACAAGGAGAACCCAACCCTTACGTGCTGTTAGATAGCAAGGAGCTAACTAGAAAGAGAGAAGGAGTTACAGCATTTGTGCATTGTGGTGTATCAGGATTTTCAGAAGTGCAAGACCAGAAAGAAAAAAAGTAATTCATTGAAGGAATGAGCTGTTAGGTTGAGCAGTTCATTAAAGGCAGCAGAAACTCTCAGTGACAGAAAGAAAACACACCAGGAAAACAAAAATATTAAACCAAGTATTTTAGTAATAGTAATGTTAGTTTAGATTTAAAAATACAGTCTGAACTTTGAAGATGAAAAGTTCTGAACACAGTAGTATTTTGAATATGCAAAGAAAACAGTACTGCCTTTTGACTTTTTTGCTTCTGTCAGTGGGAACCCACTCATGGGTGACATAGAAACATTTGTTCTGCACACCTGTAGAGATGCATCTGTATCAGTATGGAGTGAAGAAACCTCCTGGACCTTTTATCAATCACCAAAACAGAAGCCAGTGGCTTAGAGATAGGGGGGTTTGCTAACAAAACCTGTAATTTAATGAACTTCTAAGAGAAGTATGGCTAAAAATCTGAACAAAGGGTGATTACAAGAAACTTTCTGAAGTTTAGCTACTAACCCAGCTATTATTTGGAGATTATAATCATTATAATCTACAAGTAAACTGCCAGGCCCATTAATTATGGTCATTTGTCAGACTGTACAAGAACTCTAGGTGAAAGTAATTGCTATGGAGTTGCTCATTAGTAGTTGTGAAATTATGACTGTATAAAACTGGAAGAAAAAACTTTTTAAAGTGATTTCAGATAATGGAAGCTATTGAGCAAAGTTGTTTAGGTATTGTAGCAAGGTCTTGGTTAAGAGGATTTCTTAGGGAATGCAGAGTGCAATCCAAAGTATAGATTCAAAGTTTTGGAGGAGCCCTAATGCTTCACACATTTCGTCTTCTCTCTTGGTAACTTAGCCTAATACAGGAAAAATTCAAGCTTGTGCTTGAATAGGATGAGTTACTCAGAATAAATACTGTTTTAAATTGTCACATCTAAATCTTGCAGTGAATTCTGATAATCCTAATTTTATAGACCACTGGCTCTTGTAACCGAGAGCTCTGTAGGTGTGATACCTGTTTTGGTGATTGTGGAATGATATTGGAATGGGTTGTCAGGTTTACTTCACAGAATCACAAAATCAATTAGGTTGGAAAAGACCTCCAAAACTGTTGAGTCCAACCTGTGACTGACCACCACCTTGTCAACCAGACAGACCATGGCAGTGAGTGCCACATCCAGGCTTTCCTTAAACACCCACAGGAA